>JAKTRT010000028.1:0-23636 GCA_030579895.1 Sugiyamaella grinbergsii
TCGAGGTCCAATGCTGTAATTATTCAGATTCCGCACTGCAGACGCGGCGGTCTCCTCATCATGATACTCGACAAAACCAAATCCTTTTGATTTACCATTGTCAAATACAAGTCGAATATGAGCAACTGGACCTACTGACTTGAAGATATCAAGCATCGATTCCTCTGTTTGATCATATAGAATCGATTGCTGGTCAGCATTGCCTTGATCTTATCTATCTCGCAGCTGGCTGAACAGGTCATTTATTATACGATGACTGCCAATAATAAACAAATAAATTATGAAAAATATAACATTAGCAAAATACAAACTGTAAGCTTCTTAAACTTTTTAAATGTCGAATTAACAATTTTCAAAAACAAAATTCCCCAATGCAATAAGGGCGGATAATTTCCATATTATCCAATTTTCATGAATGATTATGATGATAAAGGTAAATGGAGGAGGGGAAACTCTATACACACTTTTTTTCTTCTATGCTTCAACAGACTCTAGGAAAAAGTAATTTCCTGAAGACTTCTGCTCTTGATCCATTTGCGAATCAAGCTTGTTAATACGAGGACGGAACGAAGTGGGGTCACGACGGAAGGTAACATTAAGGTTTTTAAGGAACTTGTTGCAACCAGACAAAAGAGATTCGGGGGTGTTAGCATATGAGTTTACCGATGGCTCGCCTTCGAATACAATAACACGGTCGGCCAAATAAGTAGCCATGATGAAATCGTGCTCTACGATGAAAGCAGTCTTCTTAGAATGAAGAATAAATCTACGGATGACCTTGGAACAGATAATACGTTGTTCGGAATCCAAATAAGCAGAGGGTTCATCAATAACATAAATGTCTGCTGGAACACCAAGAGCAAGAACGATAGCAACACGTTGCAATTCACCACCAGATAATGTAAGAACCTCCTGATCAATGATATCATCAATGCGAAGTGGCTTACAAACATCAGTTTGGAATTGAGGATGAAGGAACGAAGCTCGGATTTTCTTGAAGAATAGTTGACGCACAGTACCAGTGAATTTAGGAGCAATCTTTTGTGGCTTCATACTGACATTTAGCGATGGGGCCTTTTTACCATTATCCGGTGTAATACCACCAGCCAAAAGACGACAGAATGTTGTTTTACCAGTACCATTTTCTCCCATCATGACAATGATTTCAGAATCGGTAAAATCACCAGGACGGATTTTCAAATGGAAATCTCCCAATGTCTTTTCCATTGCCTGATACTCGAAACTTCTACCTTTATCAACTGGAATAACGTCGGAAGCATCAGTCAATCTGAATTGTAAAGATTCAGTTCTAAATCTTAGATTTTCAGTGGGAATATTACCATCTAGAAAGATATTAATACCTTCACGGACAGAAGATGGCAAAGTAACCACACCATACACCGAGGGAACACCATATAAGATGCAGACGAAATCAGACAAATAATCCAATACTGACAAATCATGCTCAACGACAATGACATAACAAGTAGCATGGAGCAATTGACGAATCATATTAGCAGCATTAAGACGTTGTTTGACATCGAGATAAGAAGAAGGTTCATCAAACATATAGACATCCGCCACTTGTACACAGGTCATACCAATAGCAAATCTCTGCAACTCACCACCAGATAGTTGAGCAACTTCACGGTTCAGTAAGCCACGCAATTGCAAGATATCTAAAATACGCTCATATTCATTAATACGATCTTTTCTAGCAGTAAGCAACTCTCCAACGTGATTCTTTGGTCCCTTGATTGCTTTTGGTAAATTATCCACATATTGAGGCTTAATGATAGCTTTAATGTTGTCTTCCAAAATCTTAGTGAAATAGTTTTGCAACTCACTACCTCTAAAATGAATCAAAATATCTTGCCAATCAGGAGGATCATCGAATCGGCCCAAATTCGGTTTTTGTTTACCAGCGAGAATCTTCAAAGCAGTAGATTTACCAATACCATTAGTACCGACTAGACCCAATACCTGACCAGGACGAGGAGTAGGCAAACGATGAAGCTTGAACGAATTTGCAGAGTAACGATGGGTAACTTCTTTTTCAAGATTGGTTGGTAAATTGATAACATTAATAGCGCCGAATGGACATTTCTTAGGACAAATACCACAACCAATACATAGAGTTTCGGAAATAAACGCGATCTTTGATTCAGGAGTTACTTCGATACAAAGTTTACCAGTTCTCACGACAGGACACGATTTTTTACATTCCTGACGACATTTTTTGGGTTTACACTTATCACTGTTTATGATAGCGATTCTGAGAGAATTGTTAGTTTGATAGGTGTTTTGGAGGTATGACTGGATACGTTTCTTGCAATAAAACCATCATATTACCAACTCTCCAAAGTTATTACTCTCTCCAGCAAAACCACTTACCTAGTAAGTCTATCACTACTACTCATTATTAATCTATCAGTGAAACAATAAAAATCGTTGAATCAAAATGATGCTTCAAACGTACTGTATGATTTTTTTATAAAATTTGAAAATTTCAAACTAGATACACGGCGCTACACGCGGCTGTATAAAATGTCTGCTTACTTTGATAACTTCATAATTGGGCTTAACCTGATTCGCTAAAAAAACGTAAAGCGGTTTAGAGAATACTTATGAGCGTTTAGTGCATATCTCTGCTCTCTCCTCGAGTGATGAAGATCTATCTACATTGGCATAATTATATCTAAAAGATATATATTAGCTTTGAGAAACTACCTTTCGTAATAATAAAAAAATCCGAATAACTTGTGGAAAAACTCCATATTCTTTCTACATTCTTATTATAACAGTTACTTAAAATGCATATTATATCAGAATGTGAGTACGGCTGGAATCCGAACTTCACGTGAGCCATATGAATTAAGACCGAGCTCGCCGCGAGATATTAACCAGTGTCAGTTACTCTGTGGATACGATACATATCACTGGTCTTGAGTAAATGCTGTATCTAGTTTTCTATCTATTGTTTGACTTCTAACTGATGGTTACATATAAGATGAAAGCGGAGACACGGCTGCCATATATACTTCAGCCGTACTTGTGTGCTTTTAATCTAATTACGGTAATATTTCTTTGACCACAAAGCTATAGGAGAGAGGACTCTTCGTATAAGGCCATCCACATCTGGTCATATTAATCGCTGACTAATCCTTTTCTTTTCTTGTATCCTATAGATCTGGCATAACGAGTCGTTTTTCTTGTTTAATTCGATAACATCTCTCTGCAGAAGAACAACAAGATAAATATCTCTACTGGAGCGTGGGTTAGGTCCTTAGTATAGGTATCCTTTCCTAACACAGTATATTATTTAGGGTCTCTTTGGTAGCCGGCTACTACATTACAGAACATAATCATTATCATATGTACGGTTGAAATTATAAAATATTTGGTTACATGTCACTTCCATATCACTATTTGTGTGTCACTAGGATTTTACAGTCTAATTTATATAGTGGCAATTGTTGTACCCATATCGTAGAATCAAACTAAAGTGACTTATTATTCTTTTCTTGTAATCAGATTCGTCGACATTCCTAACCCGCAGAGCTCCTGAGCGTACGCAGCGCATAAGATCAATCAGTTCAATATGGAGGACGAACCTCGCCCGTTTGTGGGAAAATTTATACCGTCAGGCGATGAGTTCGTGACGTTTTTAGCTGGAAAGCTGGTGATTGACTCTTTTCAATTCGAAACGTATGAGGAATTGTTAATGTCTTGTGGGACGGTTAACAGATTGGAATGACCCACCGCCGGAGTATTTGGTTGTATTGAAAGATAGCAGAAGTCAACTTGGGAAGAAGATCCTAACCGACTGTGAAGAGCTGAGCGATTTAGGCTGTCATGAGCTTGGTGATTTACTGATTTCCGTTAACCAGGTTGACAGAGATACGTTTTACACGCTTGTTATGGAGGAATTAGAGGTCCATCGATTGCTAACTAGCGACGTAGCTTTGGAGATATATCTGAAACTTCATATTCTTTTTCCAGGAAGATTTAAATTCTATAGCAACATCAAAGTTAGTACACAAGATAGCCGTGATATCATACCCGATGGATCAATCGTTGATTATGAGAGGCCAGAATGGCCACAAATCCCAGTGTTGGTAGTTGAGGTTGCCAACTCCGACAGGCGCAGGGATCTACTTTACAAGCTAGGAAAATGGTTTGAAGTTGGTGATGATGTTAGTGGCCGTGTAAATGTTGGTATTGGTGTTAAATCGATTTATGAAAAACACAATGATGGTGTACAACGTCCGCGAGACTCTTCCAGTCTATTGCATCTACGATTGAACGAAATAAACTTTAAGGTGTACCTGCGAGATATGGAGGTATATGAGGAATGTAAAGTTGTTTTTGGAGCCGGTGGTGAGTGTTTGTTTGGAGAATGTGAAGATAGTACGATTCGAACATCATTGCAAGTCCCCAACGGTGTTTATTCGGCCAAGAAGCAAGTCATTTTGTATTACTTGACGAAGTGGAGATACAAAGATTGTCTGAGCGAGTTTATCGGTTTCATGAAAGAGAAGTTTCGAAAAATGATAGGAGTCATAATTTTAGGAATGAAAACTAGTGGTAATGATAATATAACTTGGCTATAAATTGCCCAGATGAATAGAGCTGAAGCGGTCCATGCGTGCCTATATACCTTGTATGAGCCGTAGATATGTGTTCCATAAGATAGAGTAGGCATTAATTAGTGAATTGCCAAGTGTTGATTAGCTACCATTTATGTATCAGTATTTATTCTAACGACTACAGACTGAGTTTAGCTCGCACTTGTTCACTCTTCTCTTCAAGTGTTATTATTTATTTGCAGATGGAACCACTGCCAACAAAAATTAGAAAAGAGCTTGGGTCTATCAAGAGCGACATTTCTGAAAACCGCCAGGCGTACTGCGACAATGGTAGCCGGAACCAGCAAAGTATTACAGAACAAGAACATATGCTATCATGCTATCTACGCGTGATGAATACAATGGAGGACTTTGAAGAATCGACTCTAAGTATTCGGTCATATTGTCAACGTGAGTCCCGAAGAGTTGTTTCAGAATATTAATTTTGGTATTGGCTATTCGTTATGGCGGAGCGTGCGTCAAAATGTAAAAGAACCACCAAGAAACATGGCATCGCAACTTCCCTGTTAATTTAAGAAAACACTATAAAAGGCTCTCATATTTCGCCCTGTTGAAGATACAAGAGATGACATAATTATTTTAGGAGTTTCACAAACGTATGGAGTGATCATGATAGCCACTAGCAGAATAAAATAAAACCCCTCCTATAAACCAATAGAGGTCCCGCTATAACAATATTCGATTCCCGTTAAAACGTTTTATAGATCCCAACCCACCAATCGCCAAACGCTATTTTTCAAGTCCTCATCGCCTTTGAGAGTGATATCATTAGCAACAGCATAAACAAGGGTTCCATTATACAAGCCCATTTAAACTTATCAGGAAAATGGCGAGAAGTAAGTAGCCATGATTTATAACATATGAACTGGAACATTTTGTCAGCAGCTGGTTCCTTTATTGCTTGAGCTCTAAATTCGTATGGAGATTTCTCCTAACTAACATTCCAAGGCAACGTTCACGAAAGACCTGAACTGGTCTCTTTTGATGATATTGATTATAATGATCAAAAGCAGGTCCGTGCTGCTCAGGATTCTATGCTTCGTGAACAATGGATCCGCGTAAAGGCTTTGAGTGTTGTTAGAAAAGCTCTAGAGAAATGTTTCGAAACTCAGGGGCCTAATCATTATGAAAACTGTAAAGACTTGGCTGAACGTTACCTAGACCTGTTGCCATCGAGTGAGGTCAAGGGCTATCTTGGATATCAACGTAATGATCCGACGAAATAGAACCGTTTATATAAGTTAATGAAGAAAGAGTATGATTTCCGGAGAGACGGGTCTCTTATGTTATAAGTACGGCCCACTTGATTCCACCCGCCGGAGGCGGAAGGAAATGGCACTAGTCTTATCTGTCTTTGAAATTGTTGGATACGGATCAATAAATATATTATAATGTGATGCAACCTGTAGCACAGAAGAAACAATACGTGCCTTAATTTTTTTGTGATCTGGTTTTCCTCTGTCGAACCGGTGAAGCCTGTTTAGATTTGATGGTTTCAGTAGGAGGTTTAACAGCTTCTGAGGGCTCAGACGGGGTTTGTAAGTTGTCTTTTTGATCACCTTCATTTTCGGTGTTGTTATTTTTCAATGTAACTCCATCGCTATCGCTATCAATATCACTCTCCACTTCACTAACCACATCGCCTTCCATTTCGCCAATTCTATTGCTATCTTTGCCAGCGCCGTTATCCTCTTGTTTGCCATTTTTCAATCCACAATGCGGGCAGTAGTATACCACAAAGTCAGGCTTTTCTCCGAATTGACATAATCCGTTATGCATACGACAGTTGGCACAGATAAGAGCATAGCGAGAGTTTGGACTTTGTTCATCTTCTCCAACAAGAAGATCCAAAATTCGATCATACCATTTGGGCTCGTACGGAATAAACGGTGGTCTAATAGGGGTCGGCATTGGAGTATAATGAGGAGGTTGCTTCTGTTTAGAAGCTTCTCCTTCCAGGGCCAAATCCCTTGGACCTTCCTGCGACACACCTTGTAATTCTTCCTCTATGTGCTTATTCACCGCCGTTTTGTCTTGCTTCTTCTTGTCAAACCCTTCTTTACCCTTCTTCTTCTTATTATCCTCTCTGCCATCACCTTGACTTAATCCAAACCGGTCAAGTATCGCTTTTGCTTGATAAAAATTCATATTCTCTTTGATCTCCTCAGCAATCTTCTCTTTTTCAAGCAACAATCTCTTATATTTCTCCTCATTTGCGTTATTAATCCAATTGAAAATCCCTTGAATACAATATCTAACCACCCAGATAAGGACCGGAGCAGAGACAATTCCACAAATATTCAGCACTGACCAACGAACCCGTCCGAATATCAAGTACAGAATATAACCAATATACAATAAGATGGAATACAGAGTAACTAATCCTTTTACTCTACGTAGACGGATACTCCAAGAAAGTTGCACTGTCTGACAAGCAGCAACTTTCTTGTCCAAGCCGGTTAGAGCCTTTTCAAAGCTCTGAGCGTTTTTGGACTGCTATGTTAGATTCTTGATTAACTAGTTGTAAGCAATCATGCCAAGCTTACCTTGAAAAATGGCCATAATAATGGCATTTTGATGGAGGTTCAGACTTTTACCAATGCCGATATTTCTCCTTTCGATGTCACTATCTGGCTACCAATGCAACTACTGCTATCCGTATATTTGAAGTTTCGTTTGTTTATTTTCACTAGATGGGTGGTTTTGAGGAAGCAAATCTCCCGCGTACCGCGCAATCCCAGATTATAAACGGTTCGTCCACCCTAACCACTATCAACCGTGATTAGACAGCACAATACATAAACGTTCTACGTAATATTTTGCAAAAATAAAATAAAATATTCAGGATATTAAATAAAACAGACTATTTTACCTGTTTCCATTTGTTTAAAAAAGAAGTGAGGTCGCACCCGGAGTCGAACCGGGATTCCCAGAATCAAAATCTGATGTGATAACCGCTACACCATGCAACCGAATCGTTGCAAATTTCGGAAATTAGAGTCTACATACACATATCACCGAAGGAACAATTGAACCCTAACATGCATACCACGTGATCAATTTTGAAGTAGTACTGAAAGCCAAATACCGTAAAATTGTCAATGGATCTATCTATTTATCGAAAATAAAGTCCTCGTAACGAGACTAAAATAAAGATGTTTAACCATGGTCTCTAAATACGTATATAGATGACAATAAATGCTATGTTATCATCATCATAATCGTCGTGATATCGTATCTAATCTCATTTATAGAAGTATTTAGTAGACTATTCAGAGGGTAATCCAGTAACGCCGAAGATGTTGAATCATTGATCAAAATAGAGTTCATAGCGTGCCAAAATCCGGGTCAAAATGAGGCGAGTCTTTCTTCCAATACATGGAGAAAGCGATGTAATTCTATTTTTTATGTAGTATTTAGGACTTCGGACAAGAATGTTATTATTATGTCGAGACAGTTCCCTTCGTAATGTCTTCCTTTTTGTCGCCATAGATTATATATTGTTATATAATTATACACAGCTTATAAGTAATATACAGTGAAGATGGGATATTTTCGTTACTCAATTATCTGACGTGAAGAGGCGATTAAATCTAGGCATTTTCCACAAACAGCCTTTAGACAGATGTAATTATAAAGCAAAAGACAAAAGCGTGATGGGGCATAAACAGCTAAGCTACTAAAATTGAAGCTAAAGCCCTATGCTCAACTTTTATAACATCTACAGTGTATATTTAAAATATCAAACTTCTCCTTGATACATGGAAAGGTTTAAAGGTGGTCTATTCAAGGCTTTTCAATCATTATATACTGCGTTCATCGTAGAGCTTGCTAATAATAGTTGTTTTCAGTAAGTTGAGAGCTGTAGACTTTGACTGCTGAAATTCCGGTCGGAATCCAATACTCTACGTTGCTAAGTTATCGATAAAGCTAGAACTAAAAACCCTTACAATCGTCTAGGAAAATATATGTTATTTATTTATTGCATACGATTTAGAATGAGATTATTCTTTCCTTCTTTAGCCACTTATGGTTCTCACTAAGCTTCCGGCAGAAGTGCACATTATGGCCGGCTCTGTCATCATTTAATCTTCAAAGATGGGCTCTAAGGACCTCGAGGCCAGCATTGAACTACAGGGCAAATTATAGATCATTATTATTGTATAAATGATCAATAATCTTTTTATCTTATTACGATTATCACTATTATCTAAAAGCCCCAATTGAACTACGTACAAATATACTAGGAAACATAAATCATTCTGAGGTTACACATAACATGGTACGCTTAACCTTTTTCTATTCTAATTTCAACTCTCCATACATGACCCTTTTTCTATTCTAATTTAAACTCTAGCACCAAAAACCCTCAATCTTTTGACTCCTCCATCGGGGATAATTATCAATTTAACATGAGTATAGACCTCCTCTTTCGCAATGGCAACCAATCCGCTGGAAAAGTCATACTCGTGTTCTTTACCTGCTTCAGCAGTAGATTCTCCTACAATCACTTTCCATTTTGAATCTGTTACATTCACTTCACCTTCATTCTCCCAATTGATTGCTTCGATTTTGAGTGCTGCTGGAAAGTTTCCTAGAAAGTATGCAGTATCAACAACAACTTTCGCAATATGGCTGGGAGCACCTAACTTAATAACTGCCCAGTCAACATGGCCCTGAACTCTTGATCTAGCCGTCTCCCATCCATCACTCATGTCATGGCCTCTGCCTGGTAACAGTAAGTTATCAGGTCCAGAGAAACGTTTGTCAGACCAAGCTACTGCAATGCCACCGTTTGAAACACTGGCGAGATCAATAATCGTGGATTTGTCCTCTGGGAATACCGGCACTGGGATTCCGTATGCTCTAAATCTGGCAATTCCGCCATCTGGATACATTCTTAGACGTAAGTAGTTGAAAGCTTCTTTCGTTAAGCCATCATCCCGGATGAAAAAATGTCTCTGCGTAGCGCCACATTCTATTAAGGGGATAACTGGCTTCCATAATGGCGAATCAAATGTCACATTTTTTTCACCTCCTTCAATATATGCACCCTCGATAGAAATAGCTGGGGCGTGGTTACCGTTAAAAAATGCAGTATCGACTTCTACACCTGCGATCTGGGCACTATTCACTCCGACCTTAATAATGACCCAATCTGCTTCTTCAGTATTATGTCTTCTAGTTTCCCAACCATCGTACCAAGCACCTTTTTCAGTGTATCTTCCCTCTCCATGAATGGGATCAGAAGGATTGATGAGATTTTCGGCTTCTGCGAAAAACTCGTCACTACAGGAAACAATCTTAGTTTCCAGATGAGAACTTAAAATATTGACATAGGCGGAGATTTGATTTTCAAATTCGGCGTGAGATAATTGACTGACTGACATATTGACAAATTATTAGGATATTGATTCGAAAAGGTATTAAAATTTGCTATAAGTATTGATAATAATAATAATAATGGATTTTTGATTTATTTACTTTGATAGTTCGAATGATCTCGCAACTACAGGAATTCGACCCTTTTTATACGCTGGCAAGTTGGGGGTCAAAATCGATTAACCAGGCTTTTATCCTAATTGGGCCGGTGAAATGAGATAGAGCACACAAAGTGCGCGTCAAATTAGAAGATAAGACGGAAGTGGCCGCGGCAGTCTTCCGAGAGATGGGGGGAAAATGTCTTAGGATTCGGTCATAGTTTAAATTTTTTTTTGGATTCTGGTCACTTGACTTGACGTTGAATACATCGTACATGGGCTGGAGGCAGTACAGGTAGGCTAATGATTCTTGCTATAGCTAGCCAGTTATTTCAGTTATTTCATAGTTGCGATTGAATTTTTTCCAACTGGACGTTTTGATTGGTTCCCATTAAAGAAGATAAGTTTCAGAAATTTCACAAACATTACTTCTTCGATATGAACAAAAATAAAAACGGCTACCCTGTTGACTGGCGGGTCTCGAGAAATTAATCGCACTCCGACTTAACAATATCCGCACAGTCGCCTACTATGACTGTTTTGCCCAGTTTTTTATCATCTCATATTCCCGCCTGTGTACACGTGACCTCGCTCTTCTCTCATGCATGAAAATTATATTTTCACTTCACGGCCGGTCCATAGAGACCGGAGTTTGGTAGTTTAAATAAATTTGTATTTAGTTACGATCTAATACTTAACACATGAATTTGTTTCTCGTCAGCTTTTGTTTATAGCAAGATGACAGAAGAACATATTCCCGCTTGGAAAAAGTTGGGCCTCAAAGTCAAGCAGACAGATCCATTAGCTGTAGGTATAATAGGCACCGAACCAAATGGTATTAAAAGGAAAAGACTATCAGACAAGAAACATGAAGATCCGTCAACTATAGAGCATGACAAACCGAAAAAGCTCCCAAAAAGAGTCAAATTGCCAAAAGATGAAAGGCCACCTCCTCCAGAATCGGATCATCTCGTTTACATAAAGCAATATCAGGGAGATAGAGCGAATTGGAAATTCTCGAAACAAAAACAAAATTGGATCCTGAAGAACTTATATACAATTGGGGAATCATACAGTGAAGCGTTGGATTTTTATGTGAGTGGATTGGTAGGCGGCTCAAGGACCAGAGTCATAGAAGATGCTAAAAAAACAGTTCAAGAGTGGAATGAATTTATGTCAAAAGAAGATGGGAAGGAAAAAGAGAACGATGCTGAAAAGGAAGAAGAAGACAATAAAGAGTCTAAGAAGGCGTCAAAGGGTGATAAGGAACCTGCTGTCATGGCGCCAAACGAATCGAAAGCAGTCCGGGCTCGACATTTCGTTAAGCTGTTAACAGACGTGACAATAAGATTAGAGTTTGTTGATGAAGATGACCTAAAAGAAGAAGAAAAGGAGGTAAAGGGAGAGGAAATGAAGGAAGTTGAGGAAGAGAGTACGAAGAAGGATAAGAAGGATAGGAAGGATAAGAAGGATAAGAAGGATAAGAAGGATAAGAATGATAAGAAGGATAAGAAGGAGAAGAAGGAGAAGAAGGAGAAGAAGGAAAAGAAAGAAAAGGCAAAGTAAGAGCTTTGGGCCGGAAATAAAAAAAGCTGCCCGCTTATAAAATGTCTCTACGTACTGTCTGGAGTATTACATTTGTATATTTTAGTCTAGGCTGAGCCTACCTACAACCGTCAAAAATTTCTCGGCATTTGCATTCTATTCATGACATATTTTAAATTTAATATAAAAAATGATTATTTACTGTTTAATGGTCCTCCTTCTTGACACCATGCTTGATGAAACGAGGGTTACGAGGATCATTCTTGAACTCGTCAGAATTCATGGAAGCATCGGCACCTTTTGAAATGAGGTAAGTGACAATAACAGCTAAATAAGTTTGTTAGTGACTGGTATATGGGGTCACCAAAGGAAGTAGTAAGCAACGAAATTAAGCATTGAGAGGAGAAAATGAGGAAACACAACTGTCGGATACTTTAGCCTTCGTCTAACATGTCAATTCCATCAAATATCAGCTTTCAACCATGCCGCTCAACACTCATATCCCCCCAAACAATGGCCCCATTTCGTTTCATGTGTCAAATATTTGAACTGGATCGCGTCTTTTCGTTCAATACACAACTGAGGCAACCTCCATCCTACTACCCTTTTTCTCTTCTCAATTCATAGAATACATACCACCAGTGAAAAATGGCCAAAGAGGACGCACTAAAGGTTCTGTTAGTTCTGCAATTACAATTAATCGGTCCGAAATGTCCCAAGGCACAGATACAAGAATCTCTCTCTCTCTATTGTATCCTGCCACCATCATCATTATATATTTCTTCCAACACTTACAGATAGGAGTGGCGTAAGTTTTAAGAGCCATTTTAAATTTCGTGTAATTGTTTTGGTTGTTTTGTTTACTAGGAAATCAAACCTCTCTTTAATGTGGTTCACAATTCTGTGAATATTTCACAATAAATTGCAACTAGGCGCTAGTAAAATTTCATTGGTTGAGGGAAGAACGGCTGTGAAGTGGTTGGCCAAAGTGGTGAGCGGGGTTAGGTTCAGAAGTAGTCACGTGCCAATCTATAATGTCCGTGTCAAATCTACTGTTTAATAGAATGTAGAAACAAATATAGGTTCCAGGATTATTATAGATAGTTTTTTAATTTTAGTTGGAAAGTATTAATCAAATATGGACCCCTCAAGAACGGTGTTTGTCGGCACCTCTAAATGTTCTGGTCATGTGATTCACAAGCTCTCTACTTACCCGGGTCTCTCAGTCAGATTCTTGATCTACCTGTTACGCCAAAGTAAAAATTCTTAATATCTTTCTTACTTCTCAAAAGGATTCTCAGTCTGAGAATCCCGTAACGAAATCTTGAGATTGCGTTGATTTTGGTTGACTTGAAGTGGTCGACTGGTAAATTTGAAAAAAGTTACTTCCCATTCCACCATTCCAAATCAACCAAAGTAAAACCCAGTTACATATAAATTCCTCTTGCAATCGAAGAAAAGACAAACTCGTGGCTCATGTCAAGCGTTGGTCTTTAATTTATATTGTTCTAGATATATACATTGTTTTGTTTGGTTGCTAGATTGATCCCTTACAGGTCCCTCTGTTTGAGTCGCCTGTCTTCTTAATAGACAGACCGATATAGAATGAGTGAACATAATATTTAGACAAATACATATTGATATTTCCATTGACAAACTTCGCTTTTCATCCTATCAAACAATGCTGGTTGAACGCTAATAAGCAATCTATTTTTTACTATATAAAGATAGTTTATGTTTTATCTACTCAATACAAGCCTCTAGTCCAGTCCGGAATCGCTGCAACAACTCCTCGGTCTCTTCCAACCCAACGCTAATTCGAACTAAATGACGATCTACTCCGAATTTCTCCACAAAATCTAGCTCAAGATAATGTGCAATGATGGTATATGGACATGATAGTGTGAAGTTTGTTCCCAAACTAGGTCCCTTTGCCATGACCATTCTATCAAAGAAATGCTTCGCATGTTCGGGATCGTGAAAAACAATCGAGAATAAACCACCGTATCCTCCTCCTTCAACTCTACAAGCATCATAGTATTTCTTTGTAGACACATATTTAGGATAATAGAGATCTTTGATGATGGGTGATGATAGTAATAACTCAGTAACTGCTTCGGCGTTCGTATTAATTCGTTCATTACGTTCAGCAAAGTCTCGACTGTTCCTCTCTAAATAAATAGCATCTTCGGCCCAGAAATGATCCTCATACTGAAGTTCTAGCACTTTCTTCAAGATCTGGAAATATTTGCCTCTCGGGTTCAACACCAGACTACCGCCCATAACGTTGCAGTCACCGCTGAAAACTTTAGTAAGACTGGAAACAACAATATCAGCGTATGGTAGAACATGAATATTCACAAAATTACCAACTGTCTCGTCAACCACTACGGCGAAATTATATTTATCTGCCAGTCTGCGAATAGAAATGAGATCCGGTGATTTCAAAAGCGGATTAGACGGAAATTCACAGAATAATGCAACAACTTTTTCTCCACTCTCGAGCAAACTTTCAAATTCTTTTAGATCAGACTCCTCGCCATTGCCATAGAAATGCACCCCAGGACCCCATTTCTCTAAAATCTTCAATGAATCAGTATACGGGAATCCAAAACACACGGATTTCTTTTTATCATCTCCTAGAGCTTCCAGAACAGCCCTATGGGCACTGAAAATACTCGTCATACCTGTAGGATACAGATAGACATCGTCTTCAGTCAGTTCTTCAATTTTTCCATGATGAGAAGCACTTGTACCACTTTCAGTAATCTTACCAGCAATTCTACGACGAAGAGCAAGTTTAGCAGCTGGAGCAAAAGAAAGATCCAAATTACGACCAAATCTTTCTTCAACAAACGTAGATTGTTCTTTATCATTATTGGACGAGTCTGACTTGGCCCCATTGGCATCATTGCTGCTTGAACCACTATTCTCCGATAAACCCTCTAATACAGGGCTTGGAGAATTGCGACGATGGAAGTCTTTATAGGAACTTTTAGTGGAAGAATAGCCGCTACCATTGTTTCCAGCGTTTTCACCCCAATGCTCTAAAAAGTACTCTCCAAGTCTTGAAGAAACACCCTCTCCCGTATGCTGCCAGTATTTTCTAGCAACTGAATATTCAGACTGAGGGAACAGTACTACTGCAATATGGGCCCGAACATTCGATCCGTCATCGTCTTTTGCATCAGATGGCTTGGGAGTCGATAGCTGTACAATTCGAACTGGGCATGGCTTTAAAGCGGAAAATCTCTTAATAAAGTCTCTACACCTGCAAGCAATAGAATAAGCAGGGAAAATTAAACACTTTTCGCCTTCTCTCCCATAAGAAGCTTCGATTTCGTCACACAGGGCTTGGATTCTATGATGTACATAGAACCGAGGATAACCTGAGGTCATTTTCGACGAAACCCAAGATTCACCCTCCTCATAAGCAACATTAGCTGCCCATGAAGGTAAAGTTACGCTGACAGCATGAGGAGCATCGGAAGGAATAGGACAACCCACTGAAGTGGGCGGTAGAAATTTAATGGGCATTATTAGTAGGATAGCTCACTACCAAAAGGATGGAAATTTTAAAGTGTCTGCTTGGATCAATATCTCACTTTATCTGTAGTTTGTTAACGCAGTAAGTTCGAGCCAGAAGACTCATCGTCTAAGACTGGCATGATTTCCTTACCCTGATTCTAGACTGTGGAGATCGCTTATCATCGAGTGGAAGTTCTTAAGGAAGAAATGTGCAAGCAAAGAGGAAGACAAAGAATGTGAAATTTAAAGTAAAATGATATGAAAAGAAATAGAAATAAAACTGCTAAGCTTAGGACGTGGCCTTATTATAGCACTTTCTAAAAACACATACTAGAAACTAGCAACAGCTGAGCAGTAAGTAATCAGCTCTCCTTGTAGCAAACATCCTACATCTGGAGCACAATACCCAGTTCAATAATGACCTTGTCCGCTATCTACACACCCTCGATCAAGAGTTATACCCTTGTTGGGCCTATTTTGCCTTGAACTCTATATCATCAGTCTTTACTCTGACCTTACCCTTATCAAGGCGATCTACACAGATAGCTATCTGTCGTCACGCTAACCGTAAATGTTAAATTGAAAAGAAACGTTCTCTCCCAAATACCTTGTCGAAAGAATATAATAAGGGAATTTTCAATGTGTTTACTCATCCATATACACAGATTACTAACAGGCTGCTCGCTTCATTTTCGTATGAATCCGCATAGGTAAAAGAATTATGCTGAAAACCCAATCGTGCATTGGTCAGATACTCTCCGGTGTTGCTTTTCTGCACGAATTAATGGAACCCTCTATTATCGCCGCAATTAACCATATATTTATCGTGCAAATACCATTTAGATCAAAAAAAAATGCCATATTTCCGGCAGAGATGTGACGATGTCAGGATGTACTCTGATGCAGAGCACACTTTCTCTGTATTGCCACCGACATTCTTCAGCAGAAACTTTGATTATTATTACGCTAGATTTAATCGTTTCTCGCTTAGATCCTTGAGCAGTTGGTATTTCTGCACCTATATGCATACATTTGATGAATATCGACGGCGATATTTTACGAACAACAAGATATAGATGAGTGAACCTGCAATACTCTTACAGTCGATATTATATAGATTGCATTGTTGTTTCTAGCAACTCTGCAGTGCTTGCTTACCAACGGAGCTGAAAGTTAGTCACCAAGATATCAGAAGTGTACTTTCGGAACCGTCAACCACCTTCACATGTTGCATGTCTCCAATGC
Source organism: Sugiyamaella grinbergsii (assembly GCA_030579895.1). Classification (NCBI taxonomy): domain Eukaryota; kingdom Fungi; phylum Ascomycota; class Dipodascomycetes; order Dipodascales; family Trichomonascaceae; genus Sugiyamaella; species Sugiyamaella grinbergsii. The sequence continues at coordinate 16,448 of JAKTRT010000028.1, forward strand.
CACGTACCTCTGTGGTCAGAAGATGACTGCGCTCCGCCAAATTTGTAACTGGAAATTAAGTTTCCATCCTATAAGTTCACGGAAACAGAAATAGTATAAAATATATTATGGTGGAGCATGAGTGATATAATTCACCGAATTCATGTGCCACAAAGCACGCTCAGAATCTCTATATATATTGGGCCAGTTCGTTGATTTTTGCATTTATCTCGCCAATATTCTCTTCAAGCAGAACATGAGAATATTTCAATACAATGAATATTACAAAATACAATCATATCACTTTCCCAGATCCCAAAGCGGAATTGGACCCCAAATCCGAAAAAGTCACTAAATCATATATAAATGTCGAAGATTTCAACTATATCCATGCAATTAGGCTACACAGAAAAAGTCTCAGTCATACTTCAAAACAGATATCACTTCTAAATTCCCAACACAATAATAACATGGTAAAACTGAACCGTGGCTGGGAGGTCAAAGTGGCTGGATACAGGAAAGAAGTAGAACGTTACATGAGACAAATTTATGAATGGCAAAAGTTTCAACAATGCCAAACCGATTTAATAAACCAACATATGTGGCTGACACTTCGTAATTTGCAACAGCAGATTCTGGATATGAGTTATAGGATAAAAAGTGAAGATGTTGGGTTGGGACAATTCCATCCAGGAATGAATGCCGCTAATTTTGTCAGTCGATTCAAATTCTTCATGACTGCTAATAATTTACCCAATAATCCTTCTTTCCTTATCCGAACATTTTTGCATTTCATGGAAGATAACGCTTATGACTGGGTATCTGCTGTCTTAGGAGATTCCGACAAGTACTATGTCTTTCATAGAAATTTTAATAAATTTCTTGATGATTTTGTTACTAGATATTAACGACCCTGTAATTAATGTGATATGGAAAAGGTCTTTGGATTAGATATTGTTAGATAGTTTATAGAAGACGCTATATTGCTAAGGGCCTCGTCTTTCTTCACTGAAGGCATTTCATAATGCGAACCTGAATTGAGGTTGTTGATCATTGATCAATTAGGTATACATTTCAGGTTGTGGTCAATAGAACTAACTATTCTATGCCACTTGGTGAAATTTGGTAATCACCTGACGATATGGGGCTAATCTATTACGAACGCTTTAATAGCAAAAGAGGTTTATTGATATGAAATAAAAATAAGCTGAAAGGAAGAAGAATAAAAATATGACGCCGATTATTGAGAAACTAAACTTATAGATTGATTTAGGCTTCAATTTCAGTGTCATCACGCTTGTAGGCGGGCATGCCAATTTTCCAAGGGTCAACACGTCTGGCTTCCAGCTCATCAACATCCCTGGCTTCAAGGTCTTCGGTGTCACGCTTATAAGCAGGCATTCCGATTTTCCAAGGGTCGACTCGTCGGGCTTCAAGATCTTCAGTGTCACGCTTGTAGGCGGGCATGCCAATTTTCCAAGGATCAACACGTCTGGCTTCCAGCTCATCGACATCCCTGGCTTCAAGGTCTTCGGTGTCACGCTTATAAGCAGGCATACCAATTTTCCAAGGGTCAACCCGTCTGGCCTCAAGTTCTTCGGTGTCACGCTTGTAAGCTGGCATGCCAATTTTCCAAGGGTCAACCCGTCTGGCCTCAAGTTCTTCGGTGTCACGCTTGTAAGCGGGCATGCCTATTTTCCAAGGGTCAACACGTCTGGCTTCAAGGTCCTCGGTGTCTCTGGTCTCAAGATATTCTAGATCACGCTTGTAAGCGGGCATACCAATTTTCCAAGGGTCAACCCGTCTGGCCTCAAGTTCTTCGGTGTCACGCTTGTAAGCTGGCATACCGATTTTCCAAGGGTCAACCCGTCTGGCCTCAAGTTCTTCGGTGTCACGCTTGTAAGCGGGCATGCCAATTTTCCAAGGGTCAACACGTCTGGCTTCAAGGTCCTCGGTGTCTCTGGTCTCAAGATATTCTAGATCACGCTTGTAAGCGGGCATACCAATTTTCCAAGGGTCAACTCGTCTGGCCTCAAGTTCTTCGGTGTCACGCTTATACGCAGGCATACCAATTTTCCAAGGATCAACACGTCTGGCTTCCAGCTCATCGACATCCCTGGCTTCAAGGTCTTCGGTGTCACGCTTATAAGCAGGCATACCAATCTTCCAAGGGTCAACACGTCTGGCTTCAAGATCTTCAGTGTCACGCTTGTAAGCTGGCATGCCAATCTTCCAAGGGTCAACACGTCTGGCTTCAAGCTCCTCAGTGTTAATAGGATGAGCTGCAATGGCTGCAATCAAGGAAGATAAAAAGAGAATCGTGGAAGGAGAGAGTTGCATTGTGAGTATGACTGTATCAAAACTGTTTAAGGACAGGAGCTTGAATAGAGAAAGAGATTGTTGTGTGAATAGTCGTAAAGAAAGATTTTAATATCTTGGTGAGAGAAATTAGCATTCTCTGGTTACTTTGTCTAATTTATATACGTTTTGGAAACCTGCCCGGATGAATAAAATCGAGACTTGTTTCTGTTTTGGGGCTTAACGAACGAACTGACTGTCGAACCTCTTGTTTCATCTTTCACTAAAAAACGGCAATGATAGCCACGTTATTACAAAATTAGGGAGACGTCACGAAAGATATTCCTAGTATATGCCAGTTCGGTATTTACAACTTTCAATAGATCGACACGACTGCAGAATAAGAGTGCTTAATGTGTATAAAGCATCTTTATCGGTACTAACCGTTCATGCCGCTCCACTGATGAAAGCCTAATTAGGAAATTTTTTTCCATGTTTGCTTTTTGTTTTGACAGGTGGGAGTATCTAGATCGATGGAGAGACTGGTCGTTTTTGATCAGTAGAACAATAAACGAGCATTAAAATCATCACAAAATATTCATATGAAGATAGAGCGACAAGTCTGAAGAAAAATTGTTGATTAGATGTTTTGTAGCTGCATTTTTTATTCTATACTTTTAATCGAAACTTCCGTATCTGCATTATAGGCCCCCCAACCAAAATGCAAGGGCAATGCAATCTTCATATTCTCCTTTCTATTCACATAGGCTCGGACCATACAACAACTATATACACACGGTGTTTTCATGCCGGCTAATTTAAACTGGCCTGTTTCACAATATGCCTATCGTATAATAATGTCGCTCAAGATCTTGTTATTTTACTTAATTGCCGGTACCAATCATTAACGTTTAGACTATAACCTGCATCAAGCAGACGTAAGATCTCCGAAATGAAGAAGTATTACTACTAACAGTCGATCGTTATCAATCGGTTCAATTATCTACAGAAGTGCAATCAATATACTAAAGAATATACAATCAAAAATAGGCAATCCTAGTCATTATGCCAACCAAAAGGTCCGCAAGATGTATTTTAATCAGATCCTTTTCCAGCCTGTGCAAAAGGAAAGTCAGTCGGTGCATTGCTGTTACCGTTTTTATCATCTGCAGCCCCAGTTGAAGCGTCGTTTTTATCATTCTGTGAGAGTTTTTTGGATCCAGGCAATGCATCTTTACCGTCAACAGTATCACCCCCTGCATCATTGGCGGAACGAGAGGATGAATCTGGCTTTGATCTACTCCAACCAGTATGAAATAATGGATCCATACTGAATTTAGGGAAAGGATGTGCCTCAGTGCTGAAAACAACATCAGTGAGTGGAAGCAGTTCTTCGTCATCATCAAAAAGTAAATACAAATATTTCAGTGTTTCAGACAACCAGAATGATTCCATATTATTACGAAATGGGGGAGGGGTGGTACGGACATCGTTGACACTGGCATATCCAGCATCACCAGACAACTTAGTCCACCGGTCAAAAGCTTCAAAGATTTTCCATCCCCATTCACGATATATCGGATTTTTCGTCAATCTCCATAGTACGAACAAAGACTCAACCGTTTCTGGTCTCTGCAAGTTATGGCCGTCCAATGATTTTATAACGAAATCTTCGGTACTATCTTTTTTGGTGTTAAAATAAACAATTTCCGGGCCCAGACCACTTGCCGTCCGGCTATATGTTTCATAACAAGTGTGTGTAAGCTCCATTGCCAATTGGATATCCGACTCGCGAACCGTGGACCAAAACCCTTTCCTTCGAGCCTCCTCAAGTGGAAATCCGTTGGTGGCGCCGAGAGCAAGCATACCACCGGCAAAACAAACCAAATGGTCCATTTTGTTACTTAATGGATTTCCTACTCCTTTATTCAATTCTCCAATAAAGGTAAGTTTGTTAGGCACCGACTGCTTAACCATGTGTTGTTTAATGCCATGAACCGTCTCATCATACATCTCCCTGTAGATTGGTTCTTCTTCGTTTGTTTGTAGGTATTGTTTTATAAGATATTCGTAATACGAGTCACCTCTTGAGCCCAAGCGAATTATTCTCGATTGAAATAATCCAGTATCAGGCTGAATAAATATTGGTGCTAAGCCGGACTGGACCTTGTTAGCATCCATTACACTTAAAACTTTTTCGACTTTCTCCCAGTAAAGAGTTTCGCCCGTCAATTTCGCTAGATACTTGAACTCCAATTGTAAAGTAGCAGCTTCGGCAGTAGAAGCAGCGCCCATGTCGGTATGTGACTTTTGCCCTTGGGATGAATGCAAGTTTACACTTGAATATGGAATGCCACTGGTACTATCAAAAGCGCCCAGAAGTCTATTTCCTAAATCAGCAGCTTTGTCAAGATACATATCATCTTTGGTAAGATAATGTGCAGATAGTAATCCTCCAAGCATACGAATGGTGGTCTCGAATGTATTAACTTCATAATCGAAATTATAATCCAACTCCTTATGTACCCAAGTTCTTGCTTCTTTCAGTTGATCATGGAGACCCATTATGTGCAGAGTATCTAATGAATCGACGATAATCCAACCCAATGGTTTATATCCCATATTCTTACCAGTCTTGCTCACTGGAAGATATTGATCTTTACCCCAAGCATATTTTCTATAACCGTTCCATGAATCCACAAATGCCTGCTTAACGGCTCCTTTCCTCTCGGGCCAAGTTTCTGGGCTCTTCTTGTCTCTCCAAGAAAATATACTCTTGAAGTCTTTGGATGCTTTTGGAAGTGGAGATGTCACTTTCCCAATATTATAAACAAAATATAAAATCCCACTAAAGAACACTATGAACCCAATTGTTTTTCTTATCCTTCTCTGTAACCCGGATTCACTTCTTCTGATGCCCACTTCAGGTTTATCTTTGTACATAGGTAATGGCTGACGTTCGGTGTTGGGCCTCCACATAGTACTGGTAATGTTAGGCGATGCAGATGAAGAAGTGGATGAAGACTTTTCACTTTGGGTTTCGGCGTCCTCTAGATTCTCTTTTTTTGAGTCTAAAGTGGAGGACATATGAGACGAAACTATAGAAATGATGAAAAAAATATTGCAAATAAAAATATTAGGCGAGAGACTCAAGAAGATTGAAGTTCTGATTTCTGATAGGAAAGTCGGACACGCGACTATCTAGCAACTACGACGGTGATATTAGGGTTCATTGCATTGTTCTAAAGGCGGATGGAAATCGAAGGGCCAATAAGTAATAGCGGTCATTTGGCAAAGAATATTATTCCTAGTACCAGCTAACTTATAAATAGGTCTAGATTTTGAGAGCTCTTTAGTCAAATGGGACGTTTGATCCATGTATATTGCCAGTGAACGCCAAGCTTTCTACTAGCTTTCATGCTAGCAAGCGTATGCCGATCAATGAACATCCAGGGGTAGTGATACCCTATACATTAGAGAAAGGTCCCCTTTTACATTTAAATATATGGTCTGATGCTGTTTATATGTATTGATTCTATTGATACTTAGACAGACTTGTCAGTTGAGCCAGTCAATGAATATCGGACTAATTTTTTATAATCATCAACACTTCCGTGCAAATCTTCGATGGTGATATGTTCAGTAGCTGAATGAGCAACCAGAATACTACCAGGCCCATACAAATATCTCGAAGTAAAGTTACCTTGCAAGTTAGGAACATCGGTGCCATAGGCCAAAATAATCGAGTCGAATCCAGGGACTTCAAAGTCGATATATTGAGGTCCGCGGATGTATAAGTCGGTTAATTCGAGATGCTCATTGCTAGCAGCAATACCTTGAAAAATAGATACGATTTCATCTTCGTTTGCAGCAATTCTTACCAGAATAGAAGCTTCAGCTTCAGCAGGAACGACGTTGTCTGAAAGAAGATATAGGTTAGTAAACAGTCCACACGGTACATATATATGCATTTTATACTCACTAGCAACACCGCCAGAGATTCTGCCGATATTCAAGGTAGAAGGGCCCAATAAATCTGATTCAGGGAGCTTGATCTGGAGAAGCTTGGAGAGAGCTTCTATTAATATTTCATTGGCACTGATTCCGAGATATGGATAACCAGAGTGACTGGTCAGTAAGAAGTTAGTATGACTACCAAAATATATAGAACGTAGTCTACTTACGCAGCTTTTCCATGAGCTTTCAATTTGGCAGAACCCATTCCTTTATGGCCGACGCCGAGGCGACTTTCAGTCGGTTCACCAAAGATGACATGTTTCCAGCTATCAATTTTTAAATTCTCGCTGGCGTAGATCATTCCTCTTCCTTGAACTTCCTCGTCAATAACAAAGAGGAGAGCCACATCCCCTTCTGCAACTTCTCCATCTTCGAGAAGTTCAGTAAGAGCTACTATTTGCGAGGCAACACAACTTTTAGCATCAACACTTCCCCTACCATAGATACGGTTGTCAACAATACTGTAATTGAAAAAGGGAGGGACAGTATCGATATGAGAGGTTAATAACGCACGAGTATTCCGTTCTGTACCGTGATAAGCGTATATATTTCTGCGATTGCTGTCTCCATTGACTTCTTGTGTCTCTACAGTGAAGTTCTTTGATTCAAGATAACCTTGGATATAAATACCGACGTCAAGTTCGTTTCCACTAACTGATTTTAACTGGATAAGGTTCCGATGCAGATCCAGCAGTTCATTGTTCACATGGAAACTGGTTGAAAGAGGTGATTGAGAGAGAGAAGCGTCCACTACGTTACAGACTAAAGTAGCAGTCGTAACTACCAACGACAACGCTCCAAAAATCCAGAACAGTTGTCAGCAGGTCTGACTATTGTTGTGGGTTGATCTATTATTCCACCTGTGCGCGATTATTATCGCAAAAAATTCTATGTA
>JAKTRT010000028.1:23646-166711 GCA_030579895.1 Sugiyamaella grinbergsii
AAAAACATTAGGGGGGGGGGGGGGGGGGGGGGTTTAAAAAATTATATTGCAAATGCTATAATGCCCGATAAGAAGTTGTATAATATATATAGATATATATTTAGGCAGATCATGTTTTCGACGATCTGCATGATTGCGTTAGGCCTCCTCGAGATTGCCGACCAGAAACGGAGCTCCGCTTTTCAATGATAACGCACATGGGAGCAAGGTGGTTTGAAGGGCCATCAGTATCTAATTGGTTGATAAATGAATAGTCCCATAGGACTCCGTCTCGCTTGTAGACGTGGATGTAGAACAACTACCAACCGATAAAAAATGTCGTGGAATGGGGCTTGCTCGGACACATTTCTATTTAGAGATAGTGCACGGTATTGCAGTGGTAATTGGTGCCCTGAAGTATCACATTATATTGCCAACCCCATCTCTTCAAGTAGAGAATCGACCACAAACGACTCAGCAGAAGTCTGTAGTTTTTCCGGCATCTCATCCATGTCATGTATACATGTATATATATACAATAAGAAACAAGTGGAGAAAGTACGTATGCATGGCAATAACTAGCCCTTCTTGATCTTATACATCATCATATGACACAGGATCAAACTTATTTAGAGACCAGTTGATTGCCATTCCATTTATCATCAAAGATGCCACTCACGTTGAATCGCATCGACGTCCTGGTAACTGACTGGGACGAAACAGTCACCTCAGAAGATACTATGTGTATTCTTTCCGAGGCTGCCTATAGTCATAAAAATGAATTTGATCCACCATGGTCATATTTTGGTGAAATGTATTATAAAGATTACGAAGACTACGCTTGCAAATTTCGAGAACGCCGATCCTCGTTAGAAGAGGAAGCCATGTTTCTATGTGGATTGAAAGATGTAGAACTGGAGAGTGTGAATCGAGTTGAACAAAGTGGATTATTTAAAAACGTTCCGGAATCAAACGTCCGGTCCCAAGCTTGTAAAGTGAAAATTCGAGCGGGATGGTGGGACGTTCTGTCAACTGCAGTTAAAAATGGCACTCCGGTAATAATTCTCAGCGTTAATTGGAGTGATATATTAATTGAAGAAGTATTAAAGCAAAACGGCTATGATACAAACCAGCATAACATTACAGTATACGCAAATAAAATTAAGATTGATAAAAATACCGGGCTAGCAACCGGAGAATTGGAAGGGCACCCAATCTTAGGATCGGCCGGTATTCGAACTGCACAAGACAAATTAGAAGTTATCAAGAAAATCAGGGCCAGACGGTTGTCCGGCAAAGCCACTAAAGAGTCAATTGCATACTTTGGAGACAGCAGTACTGATACTTTAGCATTATTGGAAGCAGACCTTGGCGTTATTATTCACAAAGAATCTTTGTTGAAACGCCTGGAATGCTTAGGAGTTAAAATTCTCAGCAAGTCCACTGAGAAAAGTAATGTTGGTAATGAAGTCTATTATTTAAAAGAATGGTCCGACTTATTGTGCATAAATAAATAGTTGAGATTCACGGATATATTTATAATGCATGTTCTTCATGCACGTACAAGGGGGTAACTATTTGGGCATTTTGCTGGGTTAATAGTTGATTTAATTATTTTGGCAGCATGGATCTAAAATGCAAGATTCATAATTTGCAAAGATGAAATAAATTGAATAAGTTGGAGATAAAGGGTCACTAAACCCATATACGCCAGGTAAATGAGTTCCCTATGTTTGAGTAATGAGCATTGTTACTCAGTTGCTTATTATATTAACCGTTTGTAAATAGTCATAATACAGGAAGTCAGTTTACAAAAACGAAATCGACGAATATCAATGATCACTATTCCATTGCTGGAAACCAGATATTGTTAAACTGTCATGGATATAGTGCCAAAGTAGCTTGCATCCTGCATGAAGGACGACAAGCCCTGCTTCTCCGCCCATTTCATACTCTCGTTGAAGAATCGATAAAGATTAAAATGCCACTTATCTTATACAGCTAGTTTAGTTCTGGAATTCCATTTCATTTGGTTGCTGCTTTCCAGGTAAGCATGCTCCTGGAGTCAATAATCACTAGTTGACTTATCAACTACAATCTTCTTGGGTCGGATGAGGGCGATCGCATCCTAATCTGCTTAATTGCTACTTACTCCAATATGTAAGCCATAGAATGTTACAAACAAAATCGACGACAACCAAGTATTCCGTACCAATAAAGTCCACGGTAAATATCGAATTCCGTCTTATTCAAAACACTCTTGTTACGAGAGCCCCATGTAACCCATTTATCTAGGTAGCGTAGACGACGTTAGTTGAGATGCCAAAGCGAAAAAGCCGTAGAATTCATGGGATCACCCCTCAAGAGCGTGAGGACTTCTTTGCCTCTCAGGATGCTCAAGATGGATTGACACATTCCGGCGACGAGCCAATTACGACCTCACCAAGTCATACCATTTCCAACGAGCCTCATTTGAAAAAGCTTAAAACCGATCTGCCGTCTTCGGCATGCGTCGCTACTGAGAAAAGTAGTGAGGGTTCCAAGTCGGATCAAGATATTACAAGTCCTAGAAATACAACCGGATTAAGATTGGATAGCCAATCTAAAATTGAACAACGAACAGATTCTGAAGAACTGAGTCAGGCAGCTTCAGACTCCTCCAAGACTTCACCTGATACAATGAGACCATCGGCAACTTTTAAGAAGCAGCTTTTTGAGGGCCTCAAATTTTGTAAGTTGATGTCACCATTACATAAATACCTAAATACCTATATTCCCTATTAACGAAGATTAACTACAGCAATGGTACCCAGTCGCCCTTCATCAAAGCTTTTCAAAACAAAATCTACAAAGTTTACAGAATATGGTGCTAATGTTGTACCTACTTTTGATACGACGGTGACGCATATACTTGTTGATCCTGACTGGACCGGGACAAGAGTATTAAAATATTTAAACATAGACCGAGAACTGATTGAATCTCAGATTAATCAAGGTGTTCTTAAATTAGTTCGTGATGAATGGCCATCTGCCTGTATTGAGAAGAAAACGCTTCTTCCCGAGTCGCCGTATTATTCTATTCCTCTATCACCCTCTCCTGAACCTAAACATCCGAGAAAGAAGTCCCCTATATCAGTTACAGAGAATCCGCCAGCTTTTCTGAAGCAGGAACACACCTCTTCATATGCATCTGTTCCTCCTTCCACAACACATAGTTCTCCAGAATCTTCACCTTTCTCCCTGCAGCCGTCTTCCGCGAGTGATGAATTAGATTCAGCTATTCAACAGGTAGCGCTCGAAGACCATGCCTCCAAGTTTCTTTCAGATGACGAGATTGAGCATGCCTTGTCTAGCAATACTGATGGACATTCTCGAGCCTACGAACCAGAGCCCAAACATGCTACTCCAGGAACTAAAGACGGAAGGACGCTGAAAGGTAGATGGGAAGCATTCCTTTGTATGCAGGAAGGAAAGAGCAAGAATGCAATTGCTGCCGATAGCCCTAATGATTTGACTATTAAGATCCTGACCTTGATGTACAACCATTATGAAGCACAAGGAGACCAATGGAGATGCCTGGGCTACAGAAAGGCAATTAGAACTTTGAAAAGTCAAAAGGTTCCTATAAGAACGGCTGCCCAAGCTATCAAGCTACCGGGCATTGGTTCGCGTATAGCCGATAAAATCGAAGAAATCAATAAAACCGGAGATTTGAAAAGATTGAGATTTGAAAACATCGAAGGAAAAGATAGTGTACTTGGAATCTTGAAGGGAATCTATGGAGTTGGCCCGAAGATTGCTGAGAAATGGTATAAAGAAGGTATAAGAACTCTGGATGATGTTAGAAAGCGGGAAGATTTAACAGCCAACCAAAAAGTCTCACTCGAACATTATGATGATTTCAATGAGAGAATTCCCCGCGAAGCGGTTGCAAAGCATTTTGAAAAGGTTGCTCATGCTGTTCGTAGGATCGATCCTAAAGTAGAAGTGACAGCAATGGGATCATACCGTCGCCTACAAGCTGACTGTGGGGACATTGATATCATTATAACGAAACCCAATGCGAAGAAACAGGAATTGTGCATTGTATTGGCCCAATTACTTGAAGAATTACTCGACAATGGATTTGCAAAATATACATTTGGAGGGGTTGAAGCGAATAGTATGAGATGGTTAGGAGCCACTTCCCATCAAGAAGATGACTGCAAATGGCGGCGAATGGACATCCTACTTGTTCCTTGGACTGAGAGAGGGGGTGCCTTTATCTATTATACCGGGAATGATATTTTCAATCGGAGTATGAGATTGCTAGCACAGAGAAAAGGTTATCGTCTTAATGAAAAAGGGTTGTTCCTCGCTCCTTCTGATAAGACTGTAAAGGGATCCGTCGGTTCACTGGTTTGTGGCGACGATGAAAAAAAGATATTTGAAATTTTAGGAGTTCCGTATCGGTCGCCCGATAAGCGCATCATTGGATAGATCCCAGACTTTTCTTGCATTGGTTATTTATGAAAGAATTAATTAATATTTTCAGTAACTTCATTTTTATTATAGGAGACCCTCCGATACTCAAATATTCTTTCTCTGTGTTTCACGCGCTGCTCTTGCAAGAAATTAAAAGATGCAAATCTAGATCATATCTCCGAATTATGTTTCAAACCCATCAGGCAATTGGATCATGTTTCACCCTGTAATAATTAAACTATTATATTGTTTGCATATAAGCTCTCTTTTCTTCCCGTTAGTGCATTGAGGTTTTTGAAATAGAGTAGTTAAGTTTCTTTTCTAATACCAGTCGTGCTTTAATTTGAAACCACATGACTGATAATAACCGGAAATCAATATGATCGGATAAGCAGTCCTGTTTCCCAGGCTATGTTGTAGACATCACAGCAAGTTGAATACTTCCAATGGAATCTATCTCGAGAAATATGGAAACCGGGTTAAAGGGACACCTATGAACAGAGTATCTCATATCATTCAAAAACAATATATAAATAGGCATATTTCCTAATGGCTCTGTTTAACTGTCCAACTAGTTCATTTCCTATTATTCTACTAGTAAATTCCGATCTTCAAAATGTTTTCCAAGAAATTTTTAGTTTATGCTACTGCCGTTTTGGCTACTATGTCCCAAGGGGCTCCTGTCATCCAGTCATCTAGTCTACCAGCTCCTACTGAGTCTCATGTTATCAGCAGCCTTCAAACTGCAACCCCTGCTGAAATTTCAGCTGTGTCAACAATTTTGACCGTTCGTATTAACGATGTTATCCGTCTCGCCATGCGATCTAAAAAGGACGTCTCGCAAGTATTGAAGGATTACGTTTCAAATGTTAATCAAAGTGTTGCCACCATTCGTCAAGCGAAAGGAGATTCTGGCCTTGGTTCTGATCTCAAGGGAGCTATCGATAAACTTCAGAAGTACGTTTCTAACTACAAGCCACCTGCTTCAGCAAGCGCAACAGCTCATTCTCCAGTTTTGGGCCAACACTCTCAAAATCAACATCAACGACGAGAAGATTGGGACGAAAGTGAGACAGAACTGCTTGACCGTTCTGTCCAGCAATCTCAAGCTATCTCCCTTTCACAGACAGGAGATTCGGGTAAAGAGCAGTCCCAAGAAGCCCAGGCATCTCAGTCACAGTCAGAGGATTCGGCACCAGGACAGGCTCAACCTCAACAACTTGCAGCTGAAGGACAAGCTCAACCTGATGCTCAACAGGCACCACAACCCCAGCAGACCCAGATTCAAACTCAAATTGCTGTTCAGCCTTCTGGTGGCCCATCAGGAGCCCAACCTACTGCTGCTCAAGCCCAGATTCAAGCTCAAGCTCAGGGCATACCTTCTCAGTCTGATAACGACGATGCTAGCGCCACTGCTTTACGTACCGATTACACTGGAATTGTTGGTGAGTCTGAAGGTGCCGAGATGGCCGCTCCTCTTGCCAACAATATTAATAATCTTTTGCAAAGCAATAGTGCAGCAGGTGCTGTTTATAAAGGACTTGATGCCGTTGATCATGTTATCGATGCAACCGTCGCTACGGTTGGTAACGTACTCTCTCCAGTAACATTAGGATTATCCAAAGGCGTCGCTGACTTCTTGGATGGTCCAATTGTTCAAACTCTTACTCACGGTACTTGGGATACTATTGCTCATCTTGCAGGAACTCCAATTGATTTGGTTACTGGAGTTTCTGAAATGGCTCCAGTTGCTCAAGCTGCCGGTCAAAATCAACACGGAGATGGTTCTCACTAAATCAGATCGACTTTTCAATAACAATTATGCTTCTACTTCTCATCTGGGTATCTTTCATTTACCATTTTTTATATAAACCAAAAATAAATCTTTTTTCATAACTCTCAAGTCCTTAGCACGAGTCTTAGTATATATGCTCTTCAAAGAACACCTCATGTGGCACAAACATGCCTTTTCAAACCACTCTTACACTTTGCAGCTGTACTCGTTAGTGGCCGATGCCAACAAACTTACAATCGTAGATTGTGGCTCACTTTGCATACTCACATAACTATCAATATATATATTGCCTATATAAAACTTAAGATTTATCACTAAGAGCAGCAACACCCGGAAGAACTTTACCCTCAAGCAACTCCAAAGATGCACCACCACCAGTGGAAACATGAGAGAGCTTGTCTTCACCACCAAACTTCTTAGCAACAGTAGCAGTATCACCACCACCAATAATGACAGTGGATCCACTTTGAGCAGCCTTAACAACAGCTGCTAAAGTTTTCTTGGTACCATTGGCAAACTTCTCAAATTCGAAAACACCTGGAGGTCCATTCCAGAGAATAGTCTTGGACTTGGCAATGGTAGCCTCATAAAGAGCAATACTCTTGGGGCCACAGTCCAATCCTTGCCATCCATCAGGAATACCAGAGGCATCAGTGGCGGTTCCAGTATTAGCATCCTTGTCAAACTTATCAGCAGTAACATAATCAACAGGGAAGACAAGTTCAACATTATTAGCCTTGGCCTTTTCAACCAGTCCAGCTACAATCTTAGATCCTGCTTCATCGAACAACGATTCACCAATACTGACATTCTCAAGAGTCTTTTTGAAAGTAAAAGCCATACCTCCACCAATGATCAAACTATCGACCTTAGTAAGAAGATTGTCAATCAATTGAATCTTATCAGATACTTTGGCACCACCCAAAATGGCCAAAAATGGACGTTCAGGGTGTTCAAGAGCCTTGGCGAAAAAGCTAAGTTCCTTGGAAACAAGGAAACCAGCAGCTCTTTGAGGAAGTTCAAGTCCAACAACTGAAGAATGGGCTCGGTGAGAAGTACCAAATGCGTCATTGACGTAAACGTCAGCAAGTTTGGTCAATCCGTCACGGAATTCCTTGACCTTGGCAGGGTCAGCCTTGATCTTTTGTCCGTCTTTCTTAGCAGATCCTTCCTCTTCAATATGGAATCTAACATTCTCCAAGAGGATGATTTCTCCACCATGGGCCTTGTTAACGTAAGCCTCAACTTCAGGTCCAACACAATCAGGCAAGAAAGCAACTGGGGTACCCAAAAGCTTGGACAGCTCTTCTTGGACAGGCTTCAGTGAGTATTTAGCATTGACCTCTCCATTGGGTCTTCCTAAATGAGATGCTAAGACAATGGCTTTGGCACCTTGTTCCTTAGCATATTTGATAGATGGGAGAGCAGCAACAATTCTTTGATTGTTGGTAATTGTCTTTCCATCCAATGGGACATTGAAGTCTACGAGGTTGTTAGTGGTTAAGTCTAAGGAACCTTTTTTTTTGAGATCTGGCGAGTCAGACTCGCTGGTCTGCTTTAAGGAAGGGTCTGGAATACCTACCAACACGAATAAAAACTCGCTTATCCTTCAAGTCAAGATCTTTAATTGTAAGCTTATTAGAAAGTGACATTATCGTTATTCTCTTGTTGATTCGATTGAAAATTGACCGAAGAATTATATTTTTCAGTTGTCGGAGAAAAAGAAGGAAAAGAAGAAAAAGCAGCAGCAGCAATTGCTGCCTCTTAAATAAATTTCAATTACAGCACCTGCTATGTACCCTGAGCCTATAAAGTCCCGATATTGCCTGACATTATCAACAAAGACCTCTGAACCTGTGGGAGACATAACGTGCTTTTCATTTTGAGTTTCAGCCCTGTATTCGGGATCACGTTAGTGTGATGAGGTTTGTCGGATAGCCCTACAGATTCCGAATTCGGTGTAACGGGACCAAAACAATTGTAACATGAAGCATTACTGTTAGAGGACCAAATATCATCGCTCTGGTTAATTAGTATCGCCCGGGTGATTGAGAATATGGTTGGTTGATGTGTTCACCCCTCCATGTCCTTTCCGCTCGATGATAAGAGGACTGGTTTCTATATAATATTCTTTAATCGAGGGGTTTGAGTTTATTTCTGGCAAATAATAAAACATACTCTGGAACCACCTGTAGACAGCCGAAATGTTTCGTAATAACGAGAATCAGTTTTTTAAAGTTTTCTTCTATAAGCTTAATTGGCCTGTTGGTTGGCCGCTCGGGATCTTATAATAGATGAAGAGAGAATATACGACAGTGCAAGGAGATACTTTATTTTTATCTACTAGGAGTGAGATCACGTATATATCACGTGATGCATACCAAGTTGATCTATCTCGGTAGCGTTTGAAACCCTCCATAGTGAATAACAGATATAACAAATTAGAAAGCTGAGCCAACTGCAATTCCGAGACCACAATTAGTCTCGGTTGAACTCGATAGATTAGTCGGATAATTATTTGCCAAATTCCTAACTTCTTTGTTATTTTCAGATTCTTCAAATCTCTAATGTAATTTTTTGTCTTTCGATGATCCAAGGACAATTATTTGACTCTCCTTGACATTCTACTAACATCTGGTAGCTATCATCGAAATCGTGGATCAACCAAGACCTCAAATTCTATGTATATTCTATTTCTATCTCACATTACAGAACGACTACTGGGTGGTGGGTGGGACATTGAAGAGAATTTAATAATAGCAGCAAAATTCGGAACTGTCAACCGCCTTTAATGCTTGGTGCAACTATAGAATCTGAAACGATCAAGAGCTTAGTGATTACGGGACCCTGCATCAGGATTAACTGTGTTTGGCCATGATCGGCTACCTTATTCACCGTGTCAATCTAAGGGAGATCAGATGTAACATTATAGGCACATGAGATCGACTAGGCGAGTGGTTGTAGAGCCCCAAAGCTCATATAATTCTATGCTGTAAATAGCTCCGATACACGATATCCATTTCCACGGCTATAACAAAGAGAGTTAGCTATTTGATGGTCCACTCTACTATTCGTGTTATAAAGGATAGCAACTCTAAAAAAATAAGTTTACTCTAGAGACTAAATCGCAAGACCCGGGCAGGACAAAACTTCGTAATATTCATCGGCCCTTTTATCTCAAATGACAGTGCTTATATGTGTGATAATTAGGAGCCCTAGTATTTCTTGACCCGTATATTATTAATAGTCAATGAAGTCCACATTTATAGAATGGCATGTTCCTGACTGACAGACAACTGTAGCGCCAAATACCCCGACATGAATGATATTTCTTACCATTGAACGAAAACACAGTTAATAATAATAATGCTAGTACCCCGATTTAATCATACGCGATATATATTTGACGACCCAAAATGTCCCCACCTGTTATTCACTTACGAGCTCCATAACATCGCACCAGTATATACAATTGGTTTCTCTACGAAAGTGGATTACTAAAATTGTTGGTATTGCGAGATTGAACTTGAAGTTATAGACTTGCTAGATTGACACGTAACATTGTGATTAACTATTGGTTGAGCAAACTCCGGCCTGTCTCCAGTCAGCAGTTACTAGTCCACTACACAGCATACGCATCATTGCTTGTTAAAAGACAATTCTTAACCTGGTATTATCATTCGAAAATGCAAAGCTCCCGATCATATTTAATTCAAAATGCATTGGATAAATTGCAGGATATAGATCCGGATCTCCGGTTCATGGGATTCAGCGACCTTAACAGTGAAATTTCAAACCCTGAGAACAGTGCGTTGTTTCTTACCGACAGTCTCCTGACACAGCATGTCATGAAAGCAATTCTCGGCAAGCTAGATGACCCTGTTACAGAAGTACAGAACCAAGCTGTGAAGTGGTAAGTTGTGCATAGTTCTGTTTAGTAAAAGTGGATCGAGGAGAATACTAACATTGTTTAGTCTTGAACCATTAATGTCAAGAATTCACGATAATGACGTTAAATACTTGATTGATGTTTTGCTGGGTCGTCAAAAGGCAACGTTAACAGCAATTGCTGCCGGATCGACAGAAGTATCTAGTGGAGCCATTTCAATCTTGCCAATGGCTATTCGATCCGTTATTTTAAATGTCACTGCTACTCCTAGTATTGCTCACATCTTGGCTGAATCTATACTACCTGGATTATATACCGGTACTACCACGGCATTGCTGATTGGTAATAACAGTGAATATTCACTAGATTCAATGGATATTTTGACTGATTTAATCAAGCGATTTGGCAGCTCCATATCTGCTAATGAGGTGGCTAAAATCGAAACTGTGTTGTTGAACATCGTTAATAATGAACAAGGAATCATTAGGAAGAGGGCAGTTACTGCAATGGGTCTATTAGCGCGTTATTTGACTGACAGGAGCTGGGACCGATTGACTAGTTATTTAATTAATGGATTTAATGACAGCTCCGATCTGGGTAGATTAAGGGCATTGATCCAATTAGCAGGCATTTTGGCTAAATCAGAGCCAGCTCGGTTTAAAAGTGATCTACAGTCAGTTATTGATTTGATTGTTAAAAATGGACTAGAAATTGGCGATGAAAATGGAGCGGATGCGAATGTTGACAATGAGGATGACGACAGCGACGAGAATGAAGACGACGTCGATGATGACAAGAACGATGACGATGAGTTGATGGAGGTCCGCGAAGCTTCTTTAGCAAGCTTGGAAATTATTGTTGGTCTTGGTTACAATGCGATCGAAACGCAGCTGAACGATATTCTATCAATTGCCTCTCATTTCATTACGTTCAATCCAAATTATATTGTAGATGGTGAGGAAATAGAAGACGACGACCAAGAAGAAGAGGGAGAAGATGATGATGAGGATGATGATGAAGATGAAGATGAAGAAGATGATGAAGATGATAACGATATTGAGATGGGAGATGACGATGGAGATAACTCTGATTTCGATCTTAGTGATGAAGATGCTTTCTCTGATGACGATGATCAGTCTTGGAAGTTGCGCCGTTATGCTGCTAAGCTGGGTGCCGCTCTTGCTTCTTCAGTACCTAGCCAACTTCCTCGTATATATGCAGAACTTCTCCCACCGCTGATCTCAATGTATGCTTCTGAAAAGGAGTCAACAGTTAGGGTCGAAATTGTTAACACGCTATCTGTCTTCTTACAAGCTGCCTCAGACAAGGGCTTTTACTATACATCTAAACTAGGCAGTAGAGATGCTGCCCATAGACGAAGCTCCGATGTGAGTATGGCTACTGAATCGGATCCTAAAGCTCTTTTGCAACGTCGTTATCTATCAAGGTTGGTCAAGATCTCACTCTCAGAACTTCACAACTCGTCCAATATTGCCATTCTTCAAACTGTCCTGTCTGGAATTCTTAGTAGTCTTATTAATGTTCTACACACTCTTCCATCCAACTTAACTAGGAAAATAATTCATTCCTCGATAACCTTGTCTAAGGCGCAGCCGGCGTTGATGACTGATATCCTTCAACTTATATCAGACCTGTTCAAGTCCCAAAGTGCAGAAGAACTGGATGGCTCATTACCGCAGCTGCTGCAGATTATACTGTTAGGAATCAATGATAAATATTACAAGGTTTCTGGGGTTGCTCTAGATGTTGTACTCGATTTGGTTTCGATTTACTCATCAGATGACCTTTCTACTGACATATCAGTACTTCTCCCTGGAATAATGGAAAGAGCCAAAAGTTCATCCGTCGACTTAGAAACTAGAGATAAAGCTATCAAAGCACTTGGTCAATTTATTTCAAAGAACGAGCTGAGCACTGAAGAAGTTCAAGCTGGTTGTGATCTAACCCTTGAATTACTCAGTAATGAAGGACTTCGACTAACCGCTGTCGAAGCCACCTCGGTTATTGCTAAAGGAATTTCGTTAAGCCAGTTTTCTGGTAGTTGGATTATCTCTTCAGTTCAAACTCTTAGTAGCTTCCTCAATCAAAGCTCTCGTACTCTTCGTATCGGGTCATTGAATGCTATTTTATGCATAACAAGCCGGCCCATCTTCTCATCTGATCAAAATGTCCTCCGCACGATGACTGGCGTTGGACAAGTGATTCTCAACCATGGTAAATCCATATTAAACTCCAGTTCTCCAGATGCAACTGCTTTGGATACAGTTGGAAAAATCCTAACGAATCTTGTATCATTGGTCCCTGTTAGTGAGCTATCGGAGTTTGGTATTCAAGTGATTAATCAAAGTAATTCTCAAATTACTGCTCAGATTTCCGACTCTATTTTAGGATTTTTTGCTGCTATCATCCGAAATAGTGATGAAAATCATATCAATGCCATTTATGACGTACTTTCGAAGCCTCGACAAGTCATTTCCTCATCTTCCGGCACAGTTCATAGTAATAATCACAATAGTGAATTAGCCGCGAAGGCTCTTGCTGTTGTTATCACAGAAGGACATCTGACTGATAAGGTCCCTAGCTATGAAGTGGCCGTTCAACAAAAGGGAGACGATTTCAAATGGTCTTTGCTTGTCCTTGGCCATGTTGGTAAACTTGTAACTCATACTGTATCGCTTCAGCCGCTTTATAGTGATCTTGAGAATTCCGGCCGTGACGAGAGTACACGAATCATTGTTGCTAACACCATTGGTCAAATTGTTAGTAACAGTGTTGACTCGTATTTGCCAGATCTGTTACGAAGATTGCAAGCGGGTGTAACACAGTCGATTCATCTTTATCTCATAATTGTTCGCGAAGTTGTTAGTGGCAGTAAGCAGGACGATGTTGAAAAATATGCAAATGATATTTGGACCAGTCTTTTCATTAGTTTGGATCTGGCGTCTTCTTCTACTAGTTCTAGAAGAAGGTCGCATGCCACATCAACAGCAGCTGCTGGGACCGTACCTACTCCTTCAGAGTCCAATGTTATCTCAGGAGGGGACTTAATCCTAGCCGAATGTCTAGGACGACTTAGTATTCTAAATCCACAGGTATTCTTGCCTCAACTACAAATACATCTTACTTCTGATAAATCATATGTGAGAGTAACAGTTCTGTCTGCAGTGAAGTTTACATTTGGTCAATCTCATGATACTTATGATGATTTATTACGCCCTATAATTGCTGATTTCCTAGCCTTGGTCGATGATGATGATGTTGACATTCGACAAGTAGCTCTAAGTGCTCTTGTGTCAGCTATTCATAACAAATCACATTTGCTGCTTCCACATTTATCACGACTCTTGCCTTTGCTTTATCGGGAGACAATCATCAACAGTAAGCTTATTCATACTGTGCAAATGGGCCCCTTCAAGCACAAGGTAGATGACGGACTTGACCTTCGTAAGACCGCCTATGAAACAATTTATACTCTTGTTAGTACATTAAGTGCTGAAAGGTTACAGTCGGTTGGTATGATTGATGAACTACTTGACCAGGTTGTTCTTGGCAGTGGTCTCTCAGACGAGCATGATATTAAAGTTCTTAGTTGTGTGATCATTGGCAGATTAGCCACTAACTGTTTGTCCAATGTCATGGCCTCTGGAAGACTTCGTCAAATTATTACCCGATATGCAGCATTATTAAACGTTGTTGTCAAGGAAAATGCGATCAAGCAAGAATTTGAAAAACACAATGAAATTGTCCGTAACATTGAAAGATCATCAATTCAAATCAATGATGCTATCACTTCAGTTATTTCCAAAGGGGATACTAGCGATCTTCCTAGCGATGTAGAACTTGGTGAGTGGGAAGTGTTTTTCAAAACCAATGTTGCTAGCAACAAGTTCTCTTGAGCCATTACTTTGTATTAGCTACCTAAAACAAAATATTTTTTTTTTTGAGAATGATATACATTAAATTATAGTTCTTGTCTTTTCCTTAATACATATATATTTTTTTCATTAATTTTGACATAACAACATAATACTTTAACACAAAAACAAAAATAATATATAACTTTAAATAGGCGGGGATGATTAAATAGTAAATCCACTCAAATGCCTGCTTCTGATTTGAAGGGCATCTCCCATGACTAAAGCAAACGGCCAAATATACGCTTTACATAGCATCTTCGAGACTATTAACAGAGTAAGCACACTTAGCTTACCAGGGCGCGTGAGAGTACCATCTTCGTGCAGGGGCATCATGGAACTGTCATTAAAGTCCAAAGAATCATGACCAACCACATCCAAAACACGATAAAAGATTTTGCCAATTCGATTAACAAGCATAGTCTCGTCTTCAGACCATTCATGTCGAGGACGAAGTTCTAGTCGATGAGTGAATTCTGAAACTGCCAAACCACAATCAAATAAAGATACTAAAGTGTGAATAAATGTTTGGCTGGCGGATGTTTCAAGAGTCCATTTTATTGAATGTTTTTCCCAAAGAGATATTGCATCAACAGCAAACGAAGCAGCCTCCAGTAAACCATCGAATTTACGAGGGCTACTTGGTGAGCCATTCGTGACGGATTCATAGTATGTTGGTACAGCCAGTGTATCCAGTTCATGATTCATGGCAGCAAAATCGCGTTTCCAAAATGCTTCCTTAACTTTGGATAGATTCACATACACTCGTACATGCGCTAAGGAAGAAAGCGGAATTGCATCAGACATTAATGGGCCATATTGACTGCTTGGACTCAACGATGCTAAAGGGGAGAGAGACCAAGTAGTCTCCCAAGCACGAAGGATGGATTCAATACTAAGTTTTTGCGTTTCAAGCCAAGTAATTTCATGCTGATTCGGAGTGACCCTAGCATTAAGGATATAAGTATCGTGGGCATGTCTACGTTGATAAATTTCATAATGGACAGCATACAGCAAAGACAACAAGGTGAATTGGGGGATTTTACCAACAAGGGTATTTTTCTGGAGTAGCTGTTGAAGGAAATCATTGAAATTTGGACCTTCAAAAGATTGGCGGGGATTTATATCTAGACCTTTTTTAGAGATGATATCCCACCATTCATTTGACGAGGTCGAAGTCCATAAAGACTCATCACAAGGCGAACCACACTTCATATCCTCATTTTTCAACGAAGAGACTACGTTATAAGATGTAGTCAACAGGCAAGAAATCATATGCACAACATGCATTGTGCGGACTCTTTCCTGAATAGCAATGAAATATCTCCATTTATCTTCAATGTGGGCAGACTCGAGATCAGGAGACGGCTGTTGAATGTATTTTGAAGAAGGAAGGTGAAGTCCAGCTGACTTGGCAAGAGAAATAACAGCGCTTGCTTGTGCTACAGCAATTTCATTTGCTAATGGTTCACTACTGAAAAGCCCGTAAATAATTCCTAAAATAAGCGCTTGGACGAGCCAGATGGGAGTTGCTTTGTTGGAATTCAAATTGTCAGATAAATCTCCAGACCCTCTCTTTTCTCGTCGTGATTCAAGGTACACGTGAATACAACTTCTAGAGATTTCGAAGATATTGATTGAGCTAGCATGTTCGAAAGTATATAGCGCACCAATAGCAGCCATGCCTAAAGCCAACGGCACATTATCAGGGGTGAATTCTAAAGAATGATGTAAAAATGGCATGTGCTTCCCAAAATTCTCGGTATATGAGTTGATATATCGTTGAAGTTCAAGAGTAGATGGAAGTTGAGGTGGCTGAGACGAAGAGAAAGGATTGGGGGTTGACAGAGTTGCCAAAATATGAAGGCGGAGTTGAGGGGTTATTACTTGACCTCGATTTGAACGCATTCCCAAATTATTACTCAGATTGCCTCCGTTCATATTACGAGAGCTCTCATCAAACGCATTTTGGTTACTGTTACTGTTGTTATTATTACTATTCCAGAAATCCATACCATCAATATGTAAAGAGAAGGCTTTATGATCTCTCATATCTTCATGGATGCCACTAGGAGAAATATGATGATCGCTACTATGACTTCCGTTGTGTATCTCCGGATAATCGTTAACTTGTTGTCCATTAGGACTAAGGTTCATAGGGTGTCCGTTACCGGCTAAAGAAAGTGGGGATTCCGAATTAGCAACATTAATACCACCAGTTAGATTATAGTTATTGGTTGCGTTTGGAGGTGGAGAAAACGATGAGGTGGAATTAAGAATGCTCTGTGGGGTGGGACGAACGTAGTTGTCCGAAGATGGAGGCATCCAAGAGAAGTCGTCCTGTTCCATCGCGAGCACGGAATTTGGGCTGAGATCTTCGTCAAGTTTATAGGAAGAGGAGATGGAGCTTCTGGTGTCAGTCGTTGATGGGTAAATGGGCTCGTTAAAGGTCTGACTGCCGTTTGCATGGTGATGGAGGAACGAATGAATTTGTTGTTCAGTGGTTGGTTGGATAACTTGTTGCTGTTGACCGTGATGTTGACCATGCTGTTGACCTTGTTGACGGCTTTCTGAGTCGCCCTGACCATGAGGTTGATTCTGACCTTGTCCGGATGTCTTGTCATCGTCTCCTTGGCCTTGTCCTAAGAGTTGGGGATTAATAAATAATGGATCGGATACAAATATTTCATTGAAAGGCACGTCAATGTCCTCTAAAGAAGCAGGAAGGAGCTGTGGGGTGGAGAATCCAACCTCTGGTGGCGCAGTAGGATACATCTGATTGTTTAACGCCTCGATGTCTTTATATTTCGAATATGAGGCAGCCGAAACGGCAGAAAAAGAAGCTGGTCGTGGTCGAGTAGCGAAAGTGATATTAGGGGGAAGAGCACTTCCTTCGCTACCTCTTGACCCATTTATACCTCCTAGTTGGCTTTTAAGAAGGTTCGAATAAGGGGCAGTTGATACGTGACCACTGGGATTACCGTTAGAATTAGCATCGAAACTACCAACACTAGATGATCGGGGGGAAGAGGCGGCGGGGGAATTAGCTACAATGTTCTTGATTGAAGAAATGCCGACCTTTGAAGATTTACGCTGTTTAGTAGTTCTTGGACCACCAACGCCAATTCCTCCTCCAACAGAGCCCGGATTAGAATTACCGGCGCCGGAGCCGGCACCAGGACCTGCTTCAAAAGGAAACGAGGCATGCAATTTTTGTTTATGTCTTAAAAGTAAGTCTCTTCGTGCAAAACACCTTTCGCACACGGGACATTGGAAAGGCTTTTCCTTTGTATGAGAACGCTCATGGCGTTTGAGATGTTCTAATCTCGCAAACGATCTTGTACAAGTAGCACAAACATGAGGACGAGGCTTATCAGTTTTCACCTGAGCCGACTTGGCAGGAATGGGCTCGGTTGGGCCGCCACTAACCCCAACATTCGGCGGTTCGGTGGTGCGTCCAAGACCAATGCCAATATCTACAGACATGTCCATGGATCAGCGAGCGATAAAGAAATTCATAAGTCACTATTGGATATGTTAGGTGAGGGACTTCCGGTAGTTCCAGCTTTTGTACACTTACAATGAAATAGTAAAATCAATCAATCAAAAAAAAAAAAAAAAAGAAGCGATGGGATTTATAAATATACAAAATGAAATGCACTTTGGGGTGTAATGTACAAAGAAGTTTTTTTTTTTTATGACTGGGAGGTGCAAATGTCAATATTGAAGTGTTGGGTATGCTATATAGGTTAAAGTCGAAGATAAGATTGTGGACGGTACGGAATAGTGGATGGTTATTGTATCCGAACACAACGAGATACACGAATTATAATACAACTGGATCTGTATATCGTGAGATTCGCTAGTTTTTTGGGTGATTCTTTTTGTCTCCAGTGTATTCTTGTTTTTTGGCTTCTTTTTTATTTTTTGGTTTCAATCTCTAACTAGACCAAGATGCTGTTGTAGGTCTTCAGTCGGCTCTTTTCTGGATTCTAATGTCGGGTTCTTTTATTAATTATTTGATATGATGAAACCTCCACTTTGACGTTGGCTAGATATTTTTACAGGGGAGTGTTTTTGTTTGGGGGGTGGTGTTGTAGTCGTTGGGTAGCTTTTTTTTTTGTTCGCCAGTCTTTTTCCTACTCGGTAGATGTGAATTCTGGGGAAGATGAGTATTGTCACAGGATTGGGGTTTATATTCCACACGAGAAAACTGTAACTTTATATTCTATATAGCTGGAACTGCTGATGCATGCGCGGACGCGGCAGATGCAGATGCGGTTGCAGCTGATGTAAGGGTTGGTTCTATAATTGTGAAGAAGATTTCTGCAACGAGCCAGCTGGTTAGGGGACACAACCCTAAACTGATCGCCCAACGCAGGATGATGCGTTCATGGGTACGGGTAGCAGCTGGCAAGTAGGCCAGGCAGTGAGGGTTGAAAAAAAAAAAAAGATACATTTTTTTTTTCGTCGGAGCAGCGACCGTGCGGTTACAGGCCCATGCGAAAAGGCTAATATGACGACGAGACGGTAAAGGGTTACAAGAAGGGCTAGTAAAGGTAGTAGGAGAATGGAAGAAAGAAGCAATGGAGACAGATGATGTGTATTTGAGCAATGTAAGAGCAACAGAAGAATCTTATTGAGCAAGGAAATGGATTGCGATATGGTAGAAGTCATATCAGGACTGACTGGTTATAATTGATGTGAATGCGAATGTGCGCTTAGGATAGGTCAGGAATAAGTTGACCAGTGTCGTAGTAGGAAGACCTACGGCCGGGGGTGACCCACCGGCTAGACCCACCGGCTAGAAATTCCCGAGGCGGTGCCAGATACAAATCTAGGGGTAAGTTTACGAGCCACAAGCAAAAAATAACTTGCCCGCCGCCTGCTTGCAAAAATAACCCATATCTGCACTAGGAATTATCTGTCTGCCATTAAGACAGTCTGGGGTAACTGTATGTAGGGTTGTCCGAGCTAAGCTGTGCAGCGAGAACTGAACTGCGAACGAAGCGCCGTGTTAATCGGCGTGTACTGCTGGAACAGCACATACCACCCTGATCCAAGGTACTAGCTTTAGCAGTTAACTGTAAAAGTTCCAATTGAGAATCTTTTAGGGTTGGCAATTGCCGAATCGACGGAGTTTGAGTTGATGTACTGGAAGGCAATTCTCGTCGGCGCTTCTGGATATCCGATGTATCGAATGGAGAACAATGAATAGCGAATGGCGAATAGCGAATAGCAGATAGCAGATAGCAGATAGCAGATAGCAGATAGCAGATAGCAGATAGCAGATAGCAGATAGCAGATAGCAACAGCCAACAGCCAACTGCGAACAGCAAATAGCAACAGTCAACAGCCAACAGAAACAGAAACAGCCAATACAACTACCGACAATCTCATATACGATCTACGAATAAATGATTGTCCATGTTTAATCTTTTGATCATCCTTTTATGACGACGACAATCCGTGTACAAGCCCTGTGAGGTTAGGCGTCTCGGAGCTGCCTAAATGAACCGATGAACGGCGTCGATCAAGAACCCATATAGTAAGCGATCTGTCCAGGATTGACTGGGAAAAAAAGACCCCCCCAGCTTGTTTGGACAGTTATACATTACACTTGGTTAACTTTCAGACGTTCAACCACAGTTTCGTTTACCCCGGACTGACAACGTAAAGGACAATTGAACTTTAATCCACTCCGACACTCCCTTGATATTCGGCTTATCCCCTTACCTATAACACCCATTCCACCATCTCCGAGATTCCTGCCGACTGATAGTTTTTTGTTTCGGCGTCGCTCGTGACCCTTGGGATCATCGCATTTAGCTAACAACGCAACCCAGCAAAACACTCTGCTCATTATTAACAAAACAGGGTTAGTTGCGTCTCAGATAGCGAATAGGACATGCTGCACCCCAGTTTGTTTTCTGGTGCGACCTGCCGGACAGAGACGGATGCTAAGCACCGATCCGCCCTGCGATCCGGCCGGAAATATATCACCGTGAGACTTGAGACCTCGTAATGGCATGTCAAAAAACAGACCGCCGAAAATAATGATGTCTTAGATTTACTACGAGACTGTGAAGTACAGTTGGTTTCCAGCCAAAAAAAAAAAACCGGACCGCAGTGACTTCACCCCCGTCTAGGAAAATGACCGTCGACGAGATGATACAATTGAACAGCCCGGGAGTCCAATCTGGCAACATCACGTCTTTATCATTGTTTCATTGTTTCATTGATTATACTACGATCTCGCACTTCTAATTTCTCCTGATAACGGGGCCGTTGCCGATTTCACGGTTGTTCTGTTCTGTTCTGTTCTGTTCTCTTGTCTCTATCACCTGCTCCAACCGTCTCTCCTACTGGCATCTGCAACACAAACCTTACCGCCTAATGCAATCCCTATCAGTCAAAAAAATCGGTCTCTGATTTTCAAACCTTACCACCAATGCAAGCCCTGTCAGTTAAAAAATCGGTCTGATCTAACAGGAATCCAAGCACAAAACCACCAACCTAAAACTCCCACATACAGCGGCGGCAGTCGGATAAGTCGACTGCCGCCAACAAACAGACGTGATCGAATGCGAATATCGCCGCTGGCATCTTGACTACTCCGATATTTGCCCACCGCAATTGGTAATCGTACGCGTCCCGCAATCCTCTGTACCCACCAGACTCAAACTGAACATCAACGGCCCACAAAACTCCAGTCTTCACTCTGTACAGCTATTAATGTTGGTTGCACCATCCCGAGTCTCTGGCGATTCTCAATGCGGCGCAAAAATATGGTCCCCAACCACTATCACCCACCAAGTCTCCGCCGCACACACAAATTTCAGATCAGTATTTAAATTCTTTTTCAAGCGACTCTTCTTTTTTCCCCTTTCTCCTTCTTCAACATTATTCCGGCATCCTTTTAGACAAACTGTTCTTATATATATAAGGGGTCGTTTTGACTCTAATCCCAGTATAAAACAGTGATTCAGGGTAGCCAAGAAGGACGAGGGCTTTTTAAGAACTCATCGGGATTGTTAGACTTTCTAATGAGCTTGATCGATGGGTGTCAGAGGAGTCGTACATACGAATTAAATAAACTAGTACTAGCTACACGGTGGACTGCACAACCGCTGGCCTATACAAACGACGGCGTTAAATAAATAAATAAATAATAAATAAATTATATGATCCGTTGATTAATCAGACACTGAATAAGCCATTCCCGATTATACACAACGGTATGAAGATGGCCGCTCGAACTTCGCAATTGCCGCAATTGCTGTCGACTAGACGATGATTGTGAAAATACCGACGACTTACGGCCAATGTCGATCAGAACAGACCCTGTAGGAACGTCCATTCGCGTCGTCACAACCCTTAGCTTATCCACACTTGTCATTGCCATCAAAAGAAACAGAATTGCGTTATCCTTTGAATCATGGTTACAAAGATAGATCCTGTCTGCCGCAACTGACCCCGACCCAAGAATCAACTTTCGACTTGCAAATTGCTCGGAAAGGGTCATCCCTAGCAGCCAATTCTCCCGAAACAGCGAAACATTATAGCTACAATGAACCCCATCAAGAACGTTACTGACCCCCGCGGAAAGAACATATGGCCCCCAGTCTTGTATTAACTCGCCCTCGGATATACTATCAATGATGAACTTAAATGACAGACATGGCCATCCCAATGCAAGACCCTCGAGATATTTCGAAGTTCGAACTGCTAATTTAGCTAACACTCCACCAAACGTTAAACTGCTTGTATTAACATATTTGATTTCCAAGCTTGAATAATTGACTTCAAATAGTTCCTGGAGTCCTCCATTCAAAACAATCCCTCCGTTTTTAATTATCGTATTGGTTAGAGATCCCAACTCCTTGCTGTCATCAATGGCTGACACCGTGAACACACTCCCTGTAAATATGCCTCTTCTAGGAGTCGAGTCCACTTTGACTTGCGATTTGATGCTAGCCTTACTCGGTACAAATAGATTGCCCGAAATATCAAATGCCTTGAGCGAGTCTGAAAGTAATTTGCTCTCCTGGCGCAATGACGTCGCCAATGTACTACTGGCTCCGATTTCAAACGTATTTTTAAGAAGCTGTCGACGTCCAAGATACGTCCGAGTTTGAGCTGTGTTCATATATAAGAGGTGAATAGGAACAATCCTCGTATCTGATGTTTTCGTATGTTTGATTCTCACAAAGCGAATCCCGTCGCGACCAATCCATTGTTTTTCTGGAAGAACACTTTCTACATTTGTTGGCGGTTGAGAAAACAGTTCTAATATTTCAAAATTAGGACGCCTTTCGTTGTCCAATTTTACCTTATCACCAACCCGAACATCAAATCGACATATCTTATCAATTGGTAATTCGGTCACTTCGCCATTGCTGAAGATAACATTTACTGAACTGGGTCGTGGCGATAGCATTTTATCGCTATTGTTTTCAAATAACAAACCCACGGAAATATCATCTAGAAGCTTAACCGCATACCAAGTCTTCTTATTCCAAATGCCCCATAGTGCGGTTTCAATGCAACTTTGAGAAGGACTGATAGGCGGTGTCAAGGAGGAAGACTCCTCAATCCGACGGACCATTCTGCCGTTCGCTCGGCGCTTATACGGAATTATTTGACTCTCCGTATTATCGCTAACATCATCTTGTGAGTCTTCATGCATCGTATCTACTTTCTGTGTAGTGGCTACTGGTTCTATTGTGGTTTTTTGTTTTTTAAAATCGGGTATGCGAGGAATATCTGGTTTCGGAGTCGATAGGACAACATCTTTATCATCATCATCGGTCATATTATCTTCACCACCACCGATTCTTCTTATTGGTGTATCATATACTTCTGGTGACGAGCTGATGATCTCCTCTCCTGCATTATATTTCATTGCGATATCTCCGTCCTCATTTCTATCTTCATGATCACTTCTTATTGTTTCCTCACCATCTTCAACATTTTCGCTAATACTGACATCGCCTTTATGATCTGCAATCAAAACTGATGATAGAGAGAGCCTCAAGGACCTGGTTCGATCTCTCATTTCTTGACGAGGCGTACCCAACACTTGAGTAACCACCGGTTGAGATGGATTGCTATTTTGACTGACTATATTCGCAGGATGACTGAAAGGAGACTTTTTTCCATCTTCTTCTTGGTCCCCTCTAGAAGTGAGCCATTGATTGCGACTTACAAGTAGCCCGTTCGGAATAGCAATTGGAAGTCGGACCTTTTGAGTCTCTTGAATCTGAGTATTCGCTGCAGCCATCTGAGAAAATATCGGCTCTAGAACCAGTTGAGCGCTGGAAAGCACCTTCCCTTGACTAGTCTGGATCGAGTTACTAGTATGAGACGTAGATGCATTTTTCATGTCATTAGCAGCAGAATTAGTATGATGGCTATCTATTTCGTCATCACCATTAGTTTTCCGCACTGCTGGTGGTCTTTTCTTAGAAATATTTAAATGGACAACACCATCCTCATCGACTTGAATAGCAGTCTCTGGCCGTCTTTTTAGTCTATCGATTGCCTTGCGCCGCTTATGCAATTGTGAATCTTCTACTGCTAGAAACTTCGAATGGATATGATTGCCAGCATCATTATGATCTTCGTCATCACTTACAGGATCTACTGGTGACTGACTGGCGATCTTGATTGGTGACGAAGCCAAATGGTCAAAATCAAGGATATACTGGCCATTGGCGCTTGATGAAGAAATTTCTGCATTATCATTGGCAGCAAATAACGGAGACGGCGGTGTATCTAAATTATCAACCAACTGGGTAGCCTGTGAATCCACAGCCTGATTTGCAAAGAATTGGCGATTCTTCGTCGTCGCTTGAGTTGGATCACCGTCGTCTGAATCATACCCATCAGGACTGGAATTGAAACCAGCAATAGTATGAGCAGCATCACCACGAATAGGAGATACAGGAACCCGCTCTTCATATTGGCGATATCTACCAATCCCTTCAATTCCTTCTTTAGGAATCATTGGCGAGAGGAATCCAATTGATTCATCCGAGCTAATACTAGCAGCGGAATGGAGAAAATGCTTTGTTGAATTATGGTCTGGAAGAGAAATACCAGCAGAACGATCTCCGGCAACAGGTAACGAGCTGGGATGAGGACGCGAGCTATTTGTAACAACCTCGGCCAATTCAATGGCTTCGTCATTCTGAGTACGATTTGACGACTTTGACAAATGAGAAGAGTCAAGCGAAACATTCGATTTACCTGTACCACCAAAAGAGGGAAACGGGCCCAAATAAATATTCGATGACTGCCTATTAGATATTAACTGAGTTTGATCATTAGGGACATAGTCGTCGCTCAAAGCGTTATGAACAGGCTGGGTTCTTTCGTCTTCATCTGTATCTGCTATAACTGGTGCTTCATCTGACAACTGAGTATTATTCACAATTGACATGGTATCAGCAGAGAGATCTATCTGCCGTAAACTTGTTCCTATGAAGTGCAAGTTAACTGTTTCAATACCAGATACTAAAGCATGAGAAAGAATATATGAAACAATGGTTGTAATATAGTACTTGCGTTTATTTAAGAGAACATTAACGGTTGCAAGGACTACGACCTTTAGAGGGATGTATAAGGTCGTGTATCGGGGTGGCTGTCTTTCGTCAGTTGTCTCATTTAGAGTGACTTTTAATTCTGCAGTAGTCAAACAGCGGTTAGAAAAACAGAGATCAAACTGTTTATATGAGCGAAATGATCCATGGGCCGGGCCAGCTGTCGGAGTGATATTCTGGCCAACGCAGGGTCCACGCAGTCACACCCTGCCGATCGAAAACTTAAACGTTACATGCGCATATATTAAAGGTTAAATAAATAATTAAAAAGAATTACCGAGAATCTGCTTCTGATTTGCTTTTCTTCGCAGTATTATTGTCATCAGTTGGCTCGGATATCTTTCTTTTATGTGCAATTCCGTCGCGAGGCGTGATTCGAGTGTACTTGTTCTTCCGCTCATTAGATAGTACTGTTTCTTGTAAGGTACTGTAGAAATCGGCCATCATATTAACCGCATCATATACATTATGCTTCTTCACCCCTAGGAGAATACTCTCATCTCCGTCATTTTGGCTCTTCAAGTCCACCTTTGTTCCTGACGTCCGTATTGCCCAATAGAAAGCGGCTGCCGCAATCTCCTCGGCAGTATAAATTAACCCCAATATCGTTTTACATGAATCATGAATGAAATGCTGGCCAGATTTTCGAACCGGTTCGACTAGCTCCATTTCATATTTCACCATTAGCTGTGTACAAATCTCATAGGGCGATTTCAGCGTCAAATCAAAACACAGTGCCTCTAGCACTAGTTCTTCATTATAAATAATTGTCTCTCGCCATTTCCAATAGTCTTTTGATTGTTCATCGACAAGTTTGGCCATGTCTTTTGATGCTACCTTTGTACATGCAATAGCAACATCCTTCAATCGTCGATTTGATTCTTCGACTTTGGTCGCCAAAAATAAACAGGCAGCACCTATTTCATAATAATGATATTTTTGAATAGAGAATCTCATGTAGAACCGATGAAAGAACATTGACGCTGCGTATATGGTCATTGGAGGAAGCCGTAGCTGAGTTCCAGCTACAATCAAAAAATTCACTCCTTTGGCTCGCTGGATAACTTCTTGTTTTGTAGGAATCCCATCTTTAGAACTTGGAGTTGTCTTGGATAAATACGACAGGGGAAAGAGCCAATCATTGTGCTGAACACGAAATAGGGTGGACGTGGTTGACGGTCGTGGTAAAAGCCCCGACATTATCGAAGGTGACAAGGATTTGATGTACTTTAGTCAAGCCACTTAGTCTGTCACACGTATAATATAAAGACAGTCTGATCAATTCATAGGCCAAGCCAAGTCAAGCAAGTTAAGTAGCTCTTGCTTGAAATATCTCGTTTCAAAGGATCATCGTAGCATGGTACTTAAAAACAACCATTTTTGAAAAATTCCCACTAGCGCCGTACATCGATCCATTTACCTGCTTATAATGCTGGAGTGTATCGAGCATCATTTTTCGTACCGATTCAAAAACGAATTGATATATGGCTAACAGATTTGTTTTGCAATAGATATAGAATCACGAATTTTAAGATATAGTGCTTTTCATAAGTACTCTATCTGTAGAGATAGCCAACAAGTACGCATGTTGTCCTACCATATACATTTATTTATACAGATCCCTATCTATACCCGTTAGTAGCATATTATTCCCTGTCATTCACTTGTTACGCGAGCACGTGTAAATAGCTTCGCGATATCGACTTTTGACAGTTCCTGCGAAGACATTATCTGATCAAGACAATTAGTATCCCCAACACAAAATGACAAAGGCTACTCAAACTTTCAGTGTCGTCTTGTCACTTGTTGGAACTTACGTGCTTCTTCTAACTGGCACGATTCCTACCAGTAGCAAGATCCACGACGAGATCTTACCACTTGTTCCTTTCTGGACATTGGTTGCATTTGGATCGTATGCGCTTGGTACACTTGGATGGGATGTGATTACTTTTAATGACAAGCCTGAAAAGCACAAGGAATTGCTTAAAGTGAGTTTAGAAATTGGACGGGCAGGCTTGGAATTTTTTTTTTTTTTTTTCGTTTTCTTGGCCTCGAAGAGCCATCCTTCTCACATAGTCTCCCCCTAACTATCGAGATGACACGCCAACTAACACAGTTTACAGCAAATTGAGGAGGCCAAGATTGATCTTCGCTCTAAAGGAGTCGATGTTGATTAAGCACTGAGCCAAACAAAAAAAATAACATAATTTATATATAAGCTAAATAAAACAACCATTATTACAAACGAATCAACTAATTATTAAATGCATCATACGTCTTGAAATCACGAGTGGACACTTGTCGCTCGAACATAATATCCAATTCCTCAAAGCTTCGACTACGAGTCTCCGGCAGACGAAAATAGCACCAGACGCACGAAAGGAGCGACAGGCCGCCAAAAAAAAACCCAATCTTGCCTCTCATGTTGCCGTTTTCTGGATTAAACATATATGGAACAGCCACAGTAGTGACAACAGTACATAGTGCTTGGGCAGCGGTAGCAACAGCGTAGGTTCTACTTCTCTGTATGTAATGTTAGTTCCTGGCAGTTGCTGTTATATCGACCTGGCCTATTACTTACCAATTTAGTAGATGAGATTTCACCAATAAGGACAAATGTCAGAGGACCGACAGTGAGTTGATATAGGAAAGTCCAAACCGCGAGCAGACTAGCTTGAGCCCAGGAATAGTTGGTGTTGGTGTTGTAATTTGGTGCACAATCGAGAATTCCAATAATAAAAAGAATACCAGTCATTACAAATAGACCATAGTTGAAAATTGCCCTTCTACCAGCAAAACTTAGCACGACCCAAGTCAGAGCAGTTCCAACGAAGCCAATGGCAGTAAGCCCGACGCCCATGTTAAAAGCTTCACCAGTGTTTAATCCAGCTTGGATGAAGAAATAATTACAGTATCCCATTAATGGATTGCCGCATATTACTTGGATAAGATAGACCATACAGCAGATCTCGGTTCTACGAAGATTGTTACCTTTGAAACAATCCATATAAGTCGAAGATGTATGTAATTCGCGTTCAAGAAGATCCGTTTGTTCTATGATATTTAGAGATTTTTCGAGGTCTACTCCATCGCCCGCTTTATCCCAAGCAAGCCTCTGAAGAGACTTTTTAGCAGATTCGCGTCTCCCTTTTCGAACCAGATACCAAGGTGATTCCGGGGCAAATGGCAACCCGATAAAAAGTATAAGACACCATACCCATTGAATAGCAAAAGGAGCTCGGTATGCCCATTGATCGGGTCTACTTTCGAGCCCAGCAGCGACACCCTGAGCAACGAATTGTCCAATAACAAAAGCCATATTTATAAATGCCGTCAGGATGCCACGAAGTGCCATGGGACTGACTTCAGATGCATAACTTGGAGCAATAACTACAAAGCAACCCCATAACAAGCCAGCTAGAATTTCTCCTGCACAAAGGACTTGAATACTTTTTGCAAAAAATTGCATAAAAATAAGAGCAGCAATAAGAAAATTGCAGACAATAAGTACTCTTTTTCTACCCCATTTCTCACTTGGCCATGCAACAACCAAAGAACCTAACAGTTGACCAATGGGGTTACCCATTCCAAGACCGCTTTGCCAAGCAGCAGATATTTCTTTCTTACCATTATAATATTGCCCATATTTAGCAATAAACGAAGGCATTGCGAAGAAAGATGTAATCAATTGCGCATCATAACCAGCCATGATAACTGCCACACTAAAGAAAATCGACCAAAATATAGCTTTCGGGTATAATCTCATGGCTTCGATTACTCCTAATTGCCGTTCTTCTTCCACCAGGTCTTTGGTGTTTTCCAAAATGACATTGACAGCCTTGGCGGAAGAGATGGATCCAATTTCATTTTCATTAATGGCTGGATCATGTTTATCTTCTTTATCGGCAGTCATTTTATAGAACTTTTAATTTTTTCTAGGCTGTTCATTTAATCTTTTTAACGTCTGGATATCGTCTAATTAATATAGGAATTCGGGTTGACTCTGCTTATCAATGACAATCATCACGAACCGCCTTCTCCACCCCCGCCGTCTGAGCTTAAAGTACAATCTTAAAAACATTGGAGAGATGTTACAATCAATAGTATAGAATAATTGCCTGTTTCGGTTGACTAGCAGTTATCAGGGGTATCTGCATATGCCGATGATTGCATGAAGGTTGTCTTCATCATGCACGACGACCCAGATAACAAAAAAGACCATATGAAAGCCAACAGGAGAAGCAGACGTAATTACCAATTCTAAGGTAACGAGTCGTCAATATAGATACGGTTGAGACGGAATAGAGTACGGATATTGAGATGTAATAAAGCCGATACTGTTGGCCACTGAACTTGTTAAGTGACCTGTTGGCTACGATAACGCAGGATCAATATTGCTACTTTTCTGTTGATCTTGATGCCGTTCAACGGGGAGCCCTTTCAGTAGCCATTCTCTAATGTTACATTTAAACTTTAGTCTAGTGGATTGGATTGAGCCGCTATTCGGCTGCCAGCGGAAATCGCTGGATTTAATGCAACTATATTATTCGGGATATTATTATTGGTATCTGGTGTCTAGACTACAGATGAGAGAGAATATTAAGTAGAGTGAGACAGATTACTTGACATCGGATGAGAACAAGTGAGGGGACGGGAAATCAGAAACTGGAAGGGATCAAAAATGTATATGTCTGAGGTAAAGTGAAATACCTACTAGCCAATTGCACTCGCAGAATCACAATCACAATTCATCCACAACTCCTATATCCTTATCAATTGCTACCTTATCTTATCTTAGCTTTAAAGTAACATCCTATGATAAGGCCCTATGTCATCTAGCTTGAATTGAAGTCATGCAGGAGAGTGGAAATCGACCTCCGGTTTGAAAAGATTCTATTTGTCACTGTATTCATCACAGCTGTCGTCGCCACTTCAACTCTTTTCTATGCATCTACGATCTGGTGCGTACTGGGGGAATTTATTATCAACCATCATTGACAGGAGTAGCCCGTAACGACTCTGTCACGCCGTGAGACGTGGGAAATTGATGAAAACACTGGAAGCAACTCGGGTGACCGCACGCATTAGCGTTTGATGTCCCGGAAAGAACGATCCAAACGAGCTATAAGAGCTCTCCCCCTGTAAACGGTACTGTCGGTCATGTGATATACGGCTCCGCAGAGGCATGTGTCAGATGTAGACCTAATTAATGGTGAAAAATATATGGCTACGAGGAAGATATATAGGGTGATTTTGCTTTTGAGTGGAAATTAGCCAACCCAAACCAAGGGTGTATTATTATTTATAGATATTTTGGAAATCACGAGATTTCACTTGGTGTATGAAAACAAAAAAAAAAGAGAACAGACATATAAAGGAGACGACGCGGCACCAAATCACTAAAAACGACTCTACAGCTTAACAGCATAACAAAATGTTAACTACCGTCGAGGCAACCGAGAGGAGGAGGACTAGCAACGAGACTGGCACCACCGAACCAGCAGAAAATATTAAAATCAGAAAGCAAAATGAATTCTTATTCACATATCAAGAAGAGCCTCATCGGTCTCGTAGAATGCAGATTATAAAAGCGCATCCTGAGGTAACGAAGTTGGTAGGCTATGAACCATTAACCAAATTTATCGTGCTGGGAGTGGTGACTTTGCAATTCACAACTGCTTGGTTTATGAAAGACACTTCTTTCAAGTCGTGGTATTTCTGGGTAGCGGCCTATTTTATTGGTGCGACTTGCAATTCGAACATTTTTCTGGCTATTCATGAGTTATCCCACAATTTGGCATTCAAAAAACCTACTCATAATAAGCTGTTCGCTATTTTTGCCAATCTACCCATTGGCATTCCATACAGTGCTGGATTTGGTCCCTATCACCAACTTCATCATAAGCATATGGGGGAGCCTGATTATGACACTGACCTTCCGACTGCTTTCGAGGCGATGTTTTTATCGTCGGTTGCTGGAAAGGCTTTTTTTGCTACTTTCCAACTCCTTTTCTATGCTATTAGACCCATGTGTATAGTCAAAGTCAATATGACGTGGGTTCATTATTTAAATATTGCAGTGCAACTGGCTGCTGACGCCATTTTCATTAAATTTGTCTGTCAGTCTTCCGATGGCACTTATGATTTCATGCCTTTCTATTATCTCCTTATAAGTGCGTTTCTGGCTGGTTCTCTTCACCCCATTGCCGGCCATTTCATTGCTGAGCACTATGTTCTCGAGGCTCCTAGTCAATATGATCCTACGTCGACCCCTCTTCCAGAAACTTATTCATACTATGGATGGCTCAACTTCTTTGTGTATAACTCTGGCTATCATAATGAGCACCATGATTTCCCCTATATCCCCTGGTCTCGTATCAAGTCCCTCCACAACATTGCTCATGAATTCTACGACCCGCTTCCTTCTTATAATTCATGGGTCATGGTTATATATAACTTTGTCTTTGATGACAATGTCTCCCTTTGGTGTCGGATCAATCGATCCAATATCAAAGCCAAAAAAGGAGACGACCAGCCTGAAGGCGCTATTCGTGGTCCTATCCGTACCACTTAAAAATAATGGAATGTCTCCGTACCGCCAAGTATATACATAACATTTATTGCAAAATAGATACTATCTTCCATCTGACAGACTTGTCAGCAGGCCATTCGTCTCTCACTTATGTACAGTTCCATCTAATGCAATATATTCTCCCCTATCTGCGGCAGCCTCTAGTTTCCTTTGCTGTTCTAACATCGCTTCATATTGCAATCTTCGTTCATACTTCACTAACGCGCTATCGGTCTTAAAGCTGCCTCCTGTCAGAACAAATGACAGCTGGATGTACGTCTTGAATTGTGTTGTGAGATTCCTGTAAGTAGGCCAATATCGGTGTGCCAGTAGTCCAGCCACTATTCCAATTGCACACCCTTGTAGTCCTCCAATAAGTGCGCTACGGATGATCTGCCCGTTAGTAGGCTGGAAGGCCATTGTACGATAGTACTTACAACATCCACGGCCCCGTCGACTTTCGATGGTTTGTGGTGGGAAGGTCTCATTGAAAGGAAATGGTTATGGCCTGTAAGGTGAATATCTAAGCTATTTATTTATCGGTTCCAGATAGAATCTGGGAATGGTGAGTAGGTTATCTAATAGAGATCCCTTGATTTGAGATGAAGCGAGAAGGAGCTAATTGGGATGCGGCGCTAGGCTACGAGTGCCGACCGAGATATGACCTGATTATAAAAGAACCCGGAAAAATGGTACGGATAAAAAACTAGAGTCTATATTTGAACACATGAATTGTGATATTTATTGCCCGGGAACTGGACATGGACCGAAGAATATTTGGGTTTTTTGAATCGGATCTGTTGAATTGAAACCAGGTCCAGGTTTAGTCGGCGTAGCTATATTAGCAGTCGTGTCTCTCTATTTACTCAAAAGCACGTATTCACTCATATTGCCCAGTTTCTAACCATTATTAACCACTGACGTTCTCTTGACCGTATGAGTTGTGGTTTATCCGTCAAAGTGATCGACAGGGGGACGCGATGGTTTCATGCAGGGTCTAGGTCTACTTGTTTAATCTCATCTGTTTCTGTGATCGCTTAACGTATCCATCTCCTCTAAAACGTATGATATAACACAGTAGTAATCATGAGAACGCTAGGATGTGGAGCGATTGTTATTAGAAGCATGGCGTATATATTCTCGGGAGCTCGACCTACAATGCTAGAAACAAAATTCACCGTCTCTGGATATTGCTCGATATTCTGTGGCATCGCGTAGTACAACAAAACCTCCCTTATATCATATATCTTATATCTATCTTGATATCATTCCATCTGTCTTATAAAAGTACTCTTCTTCTTTCTCCTCCTCCTCCTCCTCCTCCTCCTCCTCCTCCTCAGAAAACCCGGGGAAGCCGCACACTGTGGCTTGCCGAATATTTTTGAGCATGCTGCAAAGAAAGTTTAAATAATAGACAGAGCAAAAAGCGGAAAAGGTTCGGTTAGTTCGGTCAAAAGATTCAAATATGAGTTCGACGGAGATTGTTAATGGGACAGACAAATTGGCCGAAAAGGTTGAAGGTCTGAAAGTTGATGATGTTAAAGCCGAAAAGAATAATCTGGATGAAGATGATGATGATGACGAAGAGGAGGGCGATAATGTAACCAAAGAAGGTGGAGACGAATCAGCAGCAAAAAAGAAAAAAAAGAAGAAGAAGAATAACAAGAAGAAGAAGAAGACCACAACAGCAGAAGTCCCATCATCCCAAACAGAACCTCCATCTGTAGGATTATCATATCTTTTCAAAGATGGCGTCTATCCAGAAGGAGAGATTGTCGAATATAAAGATGATAATCTGTTCAGAACCACTTCGGAAGAGAAGAGATATCTGGAACGAGCCAGCTTTGATGCTTATAACGACTTAAGAAAGGCAGCAGAAACACATCGTCAAGTCCGTCAATTTGCTCAAAGAACAATCAAACCAGGAATGACAATGACTGAAATCGCCGATTTGATTGAAAACGGTACTCGTGCCTTGTCAGAAGGAAACGGCGATACCAAGAAAGCAGGACCAGGCTTCCCCACTGGATTATCGCTAAATCATGTTGCCGCTCATTATACCCCGAACAAAGGAGATACCACTGTTTTGAAATATGAGGACGTTATGAAGGTCGATATTGGCGTTCACGTTAATGGACGGATTCTTGATTCTGCATTCACACTGACATTTGACAATAAATATGATCAATTGTTAGCGGCAGTGAGAGACGCTACTAATACTGGTGTTCGAGAAGCAGGCATTGATGTCAGATTGGGAGATATTGGTGCTGCCATTCAAGAAGTCATGGAGTCGTACGAAGTTGATCTAGACGGTAAGACATTCCAAGTTAAATCGATTCGTAACCTCAATGGCCACAACATCAATCCATTTGAGATTCATGGAGGTAAATCGGTACCAATTGTAAAGAGCCATGATCAAACTAAGATGGAAGAAGGAGAGACATTTGCAATTGAGACATTCGGATCAACCGGTAAAGGATATGTCCACGATGAAGGAGAAGTGTCCCATTATGCTAAGAGAACCAATGTTGGACATGTTCCACTTCGCTTGAATAGTGCCAAGAATCTTTTAGCAGTCATTGACAAGAATTTCGGAACCCTTCCATTCTGCCGTAGATATCTTGATCGTACTGGAGAAGAAAAATATCTTCTTGCATTGAACAATCTTGTCAAATCTGGAATTATCCAAGATTATCCTCCATTGGTGGACGTTCCTGGATGTTATACCGCACAATATGAACATACCATCTTACTTCGACCCACTGTTAAGGAGGTAGTTTCGAGAGGCGATGATTATTAGGTACGGTGAGCGTTGATCTCGTTCTGTCAAAGCAGTCCTATATTGTTATATAGTTATAAGTATAAATGATTGAATTGAAAAAAAGAATCAAGTCATTAGGCGTGCTCAAGCCGATCACTCTGTTACTCACAAACTACAACCACGCCTCGTTTAATACTAAAAGGAAGAGCAAATTTACATCCTTTAACCTGAGCTACAAATCCGGACGGAGCCCAGCTTTGTGACCTACCAACAAAGACTGGTAGGCCGGTTTTCAAACGACATATTAAGTGATGACATCCCTAGATATATTAAGAAACAACAAAAGCTAAAAGTTAACAGATAACAAATAAAAAAAAAGAAAACTAAGAAAACGTCTGGGAACGAGGAGTGCTTCGTTAAATTCTGGGGAGAGGCAGAGGAACCCTGTGGTTAGTGAGGGATTACAATTGACATATTATGGGGTTAGCTTTTTATCTAGAATAACTTCCAACCAATAAAGAAGGCCAGAAGAGCGAGAGCAAGCACGAATTTAAGAGGGACT
Organism: Sugiyamaella grinbergsii; assembly: GCA_030579895.1. Taxonomy (NCBI): domain Eukaryota; kingdom Fungi; phylum Ascomycota; class Dipodascomycetes; order Dipodascales; family Trichomonascaceae; genus Sugiyamaella; species Sugiyamaella grinbergsii. Next base: position 58,207 of record JAKTRT010000028.1, read on the forward strand.
CCGCTGGATGGTTGTTGACGTGATACTGAAGATTGTTGTGCAGATTTGAAGCCTGGTTCGTTATTTGATTTTTGACGCTTGGACGAGGCGGCAGCCGCGGCAGCTTTAAGTTCCTTGGATTCAGACGAGATTTCCTGTTCAGCAAGTTCAGAAGCACGATCAGTATCATCGGACTTTGGAATATTGCGCAAGGTTAAAGTACTATCACCACCATTGGCTAGCGAAACTCCGGTAGCAGCGACAATTGAAGCAGCAGTTGCTGCTGCAGTACCCGAAAGAGCAGATGGTTCGCTATCATCATTGGCAGGAGGAGTAGGGTAGTCGGAGGAATCACCACCACGGGCGTTGGATTTAACAGGGGTAGCAAATTGATTTGGGTCGATGAGACTGGTGTTGGCTGCGGTGCCGCTGGTGGGTGCAGAAGCATCAGACCCATTGGCCGATTTATTGCCATCAAGATAAGGAGGAGGCCCGCCGGTAGTAGTAACAGGAGCATGAGAACTAGAAGGAATAGGAGCAGAAGTGCCAGTACCAGTACCAGTACCAAAGTCATACACGACTTTAATCTTCTTATTCACAATACTGTCCTTATTTGTCTCTTCTAAGCTTGACCACAATTTAGAAATATCCACACTAGCAAGTATATCATCCGATACAGGGGCCGTGAGAACAAGGAACTTGTCTTTTGATTTCTCAGTTGGTTTCGGTTGGTCTTTTGTTTGACGGATAATTGAGACTTCGATTGTTTCCCCAGCTTCAATCACAGACGCATTGGGTCGGACACAGTATAATTTTGGCGCAGTGGTTTTAATTTTATAGGCCAATTTTCCACCCGAAGCGTTTTTCAATATCAACGGCTTAGTAGTCTGTTCAGAAAAAGGAGCTGTTTACTTTGTTAGTACTTGGGATCTGGTGATAAGGGGTATATATAGATACGACGACTAGATGTCTGGTGTTTGGCACTGGTGTTGCCGAACGAATTGCCAGCAACTGTATAACTCCTCGGCGCAGAGCCGCGGGTGCAGACAAACTCCAGCTATCAAGAAAATAAACCGTTACATACCTTGAAAGACAAGCAAATCAGGCGAGATTTCCATTGTTTAGTTTGAAACGTTATGACCGGACGCAATTGTCAAATTGTTACGAGAGATGTCCGTGAAATGAAGCAATTCACACGACAGGATTCAGTTTCGATTATGATTCCACTTCTAAACTATTAAGTCGATATTTAGTCAGTCAATCGAAGCAAATAATACCACGCGTACGTAATAAAAGTGATTTCTTTTTTTTTTTTTTGGTAGTGGAAATTATCAATCGAACGCTGGCACTGAAAATCACCAACTTCTAGTGAGATGCCGAAAAGCGATGATAATGATGAAGTAACGAACTTGAGACTGCGTGAAACGACGGGAAAGATTCCCAACCCTGATGAGGGAGGCGGCAGGCGGCGGTTGGGATGCGCGGGCGCGGTCAGCATTGCCGGCTTGAGAGAGTAGCTAGCGAGCGGTCGGCTGTGGAATATCAACTGGAGCAGAAACACGGCGCATTGTCTAGCGAGAAAACGTAGGCCAGATTGCCGTACCCAGCCAAGATGTCTGTGCCTTGCATTGGAATTAGGGTGAGAGCCAGAAGCCGGCTGTTGGCAGTGTATTTGGTAAGCAAGAATGCAAGTGTTCATTAACGATAGGCGGGTTGGTAGGCAAGATTGTACGGCATGTCTTATACAGCGGCGGCTCTGGCCAACGGCTGGACAGTAGCTGGTCAATTGGCCTGCATTCAGAACATCTTATGACGAAGAGATGAGAGCGTTAACTTGCTGGTACGGCTCAATGGTTATGATTGAAATACGAGAGTATTCAATTAATAGTAATATTCTTAATATAGTATTTAGTATAATGAAATATAGCGAAATATTAGTAGTTTGTAAAAAGCTGTAAAACTGCAAGTGTAATATATAGTTCATTGTTATCAAACCCCTTAACCTCGTCGTCTTTCTTCAGTTTAGGTTAATATGTCAACTCCATCTGCATTGTCGGCTGAGCTTGAGAAAGTTGCTAGCGAGCGGTCGGCAGTGGAATATCAACAGGAGCAGAAACTTATGAGGATTATGAGTACGAAGTTTCCGAGAATGATATGAGCAATAATTGTAGGAATGGTAACTAGTCATAATCATAATATAATTCGGCTATAAATTGTACAGACGAATAGAGCAGAGACGGTCCATGGGTGCATGTATACGTTGAAAGAGAACGCAAGCATTAATTAGCGAGGACTTCAAGATTTCCAAGAGTTGCCTTGACGCCAGTCTTAGAGCGCACTGACGAACACTGGTAATGGCGAGAATTCGCTGAATCTCGCCAGTAAGCTCTGTGGAGTTTAGTTTGTATGACGGTATCGACAAGGCCAGTGTCCAACTTCTACAAATTTATCCGTTTCCTGAATGAAAGCAGCCGAGATGAGGATTCGTGCTGCCTCGCATAAGGACTCGCTTTTTATTGATAGTATAGGCTCACTTTTACTTTTGCCTAGTTTGTACGCGAAGGTCATCCAAGATACTAGCAAGAAGTTTACCACGCTCATGTTCGGGCTGGCTCCTCCTATCATGAAATTTGTTACCAAGCGCTCTTATAGATATTATAGCAATTCGGACCCTATCAAGTCCCTGCATATCGACAAGCTCAAAGAGGCGGGTATAAGGATGGCCATACGGCTGGCTAATTATCTATAGGTGGGAAATTACCGACTGTACTATTATGGTGCCATCTATGGAGGATACAGTTGTAGTACTACGTAAGCAGACAACATTGAGTTTCAAAGGTATAAAGTGCAATTTAAAAGAAACAATGTCGACAAGAGAACAGGCAAGTGAATAATAGTGGATGTGGACGTGTTGTGAATACTCGGACCGGAAAGCGGACCTAAAGATGCCGGGAATCCGAATCGCCAGACGTTAAATCATGGACATGTTCTAACCGTAGTGAACAGTTAGTCGAGATGGGGTTTGCCCCAAACAGAATCGAGGCAGCCCTGAGAAATGCGTCGTCCCAGAATCTAGAGGATTGTATTCAATGGCTTGAAGAGAATGAATCGAAATTCGAGGCTGCTGAGAAGTTAAATAAGGAATTAGCGGGTGAAGTAGGAGACGCGGCAGCAGAAGGACAAGGTTCCGAAGAAGGAGCAAAAGATCCTCCTGAGAAATTGACACCAGAAGAAAAAGAAGCGAAACTGGCATTGCTGCGCCAAAAGGCTGATGTTCGTAAAGCCGAACAGGCCAAAAAGGACGCCGAAGAACAAAAGAAAAACGAAATGATTCGTCGCAAACATGACCAAGAGTCGATTCGAGCAAAGGAAGACTTGAAGAAGAAAGAAGCGATGCTGGCTGCTGCTCGTCGAAAACAAGAAGTAAAAGAAGACGCCCTGGCTAAGAAGAGGATTAAAGATTTGATTGAAGCCGATAGACGAGAAAGAATGGAGAAGAAGCAGCAGCTCAGTGGTGCTGACATGTCGTCGGGCCCTCCATCGCCATCAACTCCGGCGTCTGCTAGCCCGTCAGTACCAAAACCAAAACCAAAGCCAAACTATACAGAATCGAAATTACGATTTCGCATCCAGGGAATCCCCTCGTCTCCATCGCCTAGCATCATAAAGACATTCCCTGTCGAGTCGACCCTTGGCGACGTAGCCGAGTCTCTGTCGACCGATCTGTCCATCCCGGCTACTTCTATTGTCTTCACCACAACGTTCCCTACCCGAGTCCTCACGTCAGCTGACTTCTCTCTATCGCTTAAACAGGCCGATCTCATCAACGCAAATGTCATTATCAAATGCGCTTAGCACTCCATCTGTTATTAATATTTATATAGACATTTGTTTGCGCTAGCTGGCGTGGATGCCTCCGGCGGCTGGGCTCTTGCCCAGACCCGTGGCTCGCTTCGCTCGAACGGGGTGGTTGTGCTGGTGGTTGTTGTTCATCCCTTGTGAGAATGCCTCGCGTAGTTATTGGGAGCTCATCAAAGAAACTTTATATGGAGTGACCAGCGAGAGACTAGTGGTAACTTGGGAAAGTGGGCCAGCGGTTCCACGACTAAAGACCACCTTTAAAATGAGGTTGGCATATGCGCTCACGTACACGTATTAAATTAATACATTATGCTTTCGTATATCCTAATTTATATACCCTTTGATTATCATTATATGTCAGGGATGCTTGAAATGGCCCGATCTCCTACCAACCACCTCTGCCGAGCCCGACCAGCGGCTATGCGATTATCTTTGCAATTGACTATACCATTGGTCATACTCTTGGCTATGTAATTCACTCGCTCTATACGCTGGTACGTCTTGCTGTGTCTTGCCGTGTCTTGCCGTGTCTTGCTATATCTAGGAATTGGAAACTTGCTCTACAATCTATCCATTCGTCCCAGAAACCAAGCCTACCCGCTTCTCCATTCTGACGCGTAACCGTCCGTCGCTCTGCCAGAGAATGTGCTCCCCTACGCCTTAAGCACATCCTGTTCTGGCTTTCCCCAGCAACCCCTTAAACCTACCGGCCACCTTTATACCGTGCCGAGCGTTTGGCTACCTACTTTGCATACAGACGAAACACGCATCGGCCTACACGTACACAACTTACACGCCATCTACACGTAAACAACCCGCCTACTCCCAACATGCTGCTTTAATTACCGTACGCAGGGCTCCGGCTCGTTAATGAGCTGGCCCCTAACTGCACAATCAAATGCACTGTCTACAACTTAAACCACTCTAAGATTTTTCTCCTATATAACCTAAACGGACTCCTGGTTTAATCTGTCCTCCTTCTTCACATAACTTTGGTACTGTCGACACATTATTTTTTTTTCATTCTTTTTTTCTTTCATACGATCCCTTTTACACTCCTTCACTTGCTAGTCAGTGTAGTCATTCCTTATAATCGGACAAGCTCAATAACCTCTCATTCTTTTTTTTTAATAGTGATTTCTCCCCTGTTCCTGACTTAATTTTCTCGCTGAATGTAAATACTTAAAGCCAGAGAATATATTGGAAAAATTCAAGACATTTCTTTTCGCCTTTTTCATAGTCAACTGACAGTACAAAGATACATCAAACCACACGTGTACTACATTCTAGTCCCACGAATTTAAACATCGACTGAAACCTCGGCCCCCTACAACAGACTCAAACCGATACAACTAACTCTGGATAAGCTTGCCCCATCGGTCACTCATTAAAGCTGGTTTTTAATGAGAAATACAACAATGTTACAAGAAGTTAATCATTGTGCGACTACCATTACTGGTACTAGTCCTGTTCGAACCATGAAATCTCTGGCGGTTTCAAAGGTCAGCGTACTGGCTATGCCATCTGTAGACGATGATAAGAATATGGTTGATGATGTCTCTTCTGCGAAGACGCGAATCGACGTGATTCGCAATGAATATGAAGATGAAGACGAAGACCAAGATGTTGCTTCTCAAATAACTCGAGTTGACAGCGTCGGTAGTCCTGTCGATAGTGAACCCATCGGCACTCCCAAATCGATATCTCCTTCTATAGCTAACGCTCTACTCTCTCGTTCAAGAGCTGATAGCTTGTCTGAAGTGTTGTCGGTAACATCTATCTCGTCGTCCAGTAGATCTATCACTTCTGCATCTCCGGGTACTATCGACTGGGAATCTCTCACAAACATCGAGATGCGAATGGTAGCTGAAGATAAGACTCTTCAACTCTTAACTGCTCGTCGTGATTTCTTGCTGGTTCAAGAAGATGAGTATGTGGACGAGATAAATGACAACGAGAGCTTGCGCAATTCCTACGTTACTATAACTCCTGGTGAAGTACGTGATATCCTGGACCTTGCCAATAGCTCTGAACCTGCTTCCACAGCACCGCCTCTTTATCCTTGGAAGGATATTCCTTTATTGAAAATATCCGACCCTTCTTTGTACGATAGTAACGAGCTACTCTTATGGTCTGCTATTATATCCGACTATCGTAAGGCATCAGTCAAGGTACCAAAGTATACAGCCATGATGGTCTATTCTGGCATTCCTCCGGCCATTCGTGGCAGAGCGTGGAAAGCAATGGCTAATAGCCACTCTCCAACCCTTCTTTCATTGTATGACTCGCTGGCTGCTGAGTCGACCCATTTTGCGAAAATCATTGGTCGTGACCTACACCGTACGTTCCCGCAAATCGGTCTTTTCAGAGATAAGGGAGGTGCCGGCCAAGTTATGCTAGGTAGAGTTATGAGAGCGTATAGTGCATATGATATTCAAGTTGGCTATTGTCAAGGATTGACTTTCCTTGTCGGCCCACTTCTTCTTCATATGAGTGATCGAGATGCCTTCTGTGTGATGGTTCGTCTTATGGAGGATTATGACCTACGGTCTATGTTCACCGTAGACATGGCCGGAGTTCCTCTGAGAATGTACCAATTTGAATATCTGCTGGCAGATATTCTTCCTGAGCTGCATGAGCATTTCAATAACCTGGAAATATCCACTATCTACGTGTCGCAATGGTTCCTATCAATGTTTGCAGTCACCTGCCCATTGAGTATGCTGGTGCGTATTTATGACTTGATTTTCTGTGAAGGCGCTATAAGTACGTTGATTCGAACTTCCTTAGCTGTCCTAAAGAGAAACCAAGCCCAACTTTTAGAGTTTGATGACGAGGAGCCCATTCTCGAACTATTGCTGGGTAAATCGTTGTGGGATGTCTACGAGAATGACGCTGATCTTCTAGTATGTGATATTACTTCGATTGACGGAGGGGCTATTCTTAATGGACTAGATGTATCGGAAAAGGCGTACTTTTCAATGGGTAAACTTGAAAGAGCCAAATCGAGAAGGAGTAGAATTAAAAGAGGTACCACCAGTACATGGAATTCTGCTACCTCTCTGGCTAATAAGCCATCCAGATTCTTTAGTGGGCTTCCTTGGTCGGGTAATTGGTCCTCAGCATTATCTCGTCCTTCTGGGTCTCCTTCGGGAAATTCCCAATCGACCAATTCAACCATTACTCTCAAGCGAGCAGCCTCTCATCAGTCTCTCTCTTCTGCATCTACTCTTTCATCTGAAATAGAGGAAAATAGCTTTACCTTTGAGACCGCTTCTTCTTTTGATGACTCTCGGTCGGCCACTGTTTCCACACTAAATATCCCTGATATCAAAGTTGTTGAAGATCAGAAAGGTGATTCTTCCAACTCAACGATGACCCCCCATGAAGCTCAACTCAGTCGTTCTCTAGAGCTCGAGCGAAAAGAAAGGCAAGTTGATAAAGATATTCTTCAATCTCTGCTGGCAGAAATCCCTGTAGATACCATCAAATCCAACCCAAAGCTCGTCTCCCTGTCTGGAGAACTTCGACAAAGACTAGGGATTTCAGACGATGCCTTTAATGACCAAGACACTACTAGTACATGTTCGAGCTGCGACCGTCTTCTCTTGGATCTAGCAAGTGCCAAGACTAACGAAGCGCTTGCTCGCCAGGAATTAGACCTTCTTGAGGATGAGCTAGCAAGGCAAAGACCCGATCCCGTTCAGAAAACCATCCGACCATCTCCCAGTAAGTGGAATCTTTGGTGACGTCTGTCTCCTTTATATCCCTACGTATCCGTTATATGAATATTGATGTCACTCTTTACACTATATGCCGTCGTGTGTTCTATTTTGCAGCGGAATCACCGCAAATGCGCGCAGCACAACGTATCTAATTTATTAATCAACTACATAGTTATAAAATCATCTCCAATATACCAACATATCTAGAGTACTTGTTAGTATGATCTCATACGGGCTTGTCGCTCTCACGACCAAATCGTACGGAAGATATTTATGTCAGACAAAAAAATTAAGGTAGCGTGGTTTTTTCCACATCAACTGCCAATCAACGGAACGCCGAAAGGAGTCTCGAGCCAAATGCACTCTGGTCATCATTGTAAACAAACATCCGTAAAATCTAGTTCCAATCTCTGGAAATGAAGAAAACTTACTTGAACATTGATTGGTGAAAGAAAGAAGGAGAATTTTTTTTTCTACAATGCAGAATTTTCAGGCCTTTTATACAATTGCGTGATCACGTGATGAAATGGAAAGCAGCGGTAGGAGACCCTGAGAGAGAAGAACGATATCAGGGGGGGATGATAGCAGAATACCAAGCCCAGCTGTCAGGGGAGCTTTGCTGGTGTACTTTGTTGGAGTTCGGTCATTGGAGGCATAATTACTGATACAATAGATAGAAAAAAACAAATAGAAAACTAAATTTACTGGCTCTCTTTTCGATAACTGACTTTGTCAACCTTGACCTCGCCGTCGATCAAACTATAAATATATAAAACACACACTGAGCCCTGGATATCTAAAAGACAGAAACTCGGGGTCGTCGAATCAGAATCGTCATCTTCGGGGTCCTCTTTGTCATTAACATCAGCCTTTTCTCCTTTTCCCTCCCCGTTAGCCGCAGTGGCTTCATCAGATCCATTTGCATGCTCCGAGTCGTTTCCGTTCGTGGGCTCAGTATCTTGCACATCGTCTTCGTCCGGCCAACCAGTACTGAAAGCACCGGTTGCACTACCTGGGTTGACAAAAAACTTGCCTTCTAATTGATATGCTTCAACACGATGCGAGCCACCCCAGATGAGCATATCGACATCCAATTGTCTCGCAGTAATTAACAGGGCATCTGGGTCAGAGTTAGGGATCACAGAGTGACCGGAAACAAACCCAATTCTCAATTGGCCATGCGTGACTACCTTGTTCAATGGTAAAGAGGGAGATGCATCGAACTCGCCCTTGACGGCCTGAAAATCCGGTGAAACTCCTTGTAGATATTTCAATGTCTGGCTGTCAGTGACGTTACCAAGACAAATGACCTGCCCAATCTTTCCAGGGCTGAGCAATTTCCGGAACTAGCGTAGGTGTTAGTAGAGTGAAATATCATGCCTCCCGTTCTGGGGTATCCTCCATCCTCCATACACTTGAGCTTCGTTTAAAGTGGTGCTGTATGAGTTCCGGACCCGGTTGAGACCACAGAACAACGAGCGAAGCGAGCAACGGGTCTGGGCAGAGCCCAGCCGCCAGAGGCAAAAACAAAAGGGGCCGTGGAGGGGTAGCATACTTTAGCAGGAAGTTCCTAGAATCGTGGTTAGTATTTGGAGCCAAAACAGAGCTATTCCTTGAAAGCCATACTTACACTCGCCCTATCGGGGATATGGAGGTCGCCAATTGCAAGAACCAGCATTGTAGACGAGCAGATAGGTGGGTGTTGGTTTTCTGGTGAGTAGGGCACGATGGGTAGACCGGTCTGCAGAAAACAGATTCTGACCGGAGCAATTAGTCACGTGATGTTCGGACCCCAGATTTGGTTCAACGGCCTTTGCGACAGATGGCCATTAAGGGCAGAGCATAACATTATAGTGAGGAATTTATCTTTATAGAGTCATCTCTAATAGGATAGACAGTAGTAAGTTGTTAAAACCGGGCTATATATGTAATCTATTTACACCGTTCATATTGTATCTAAATAATCTGTAAACGTGTAATGGAGTTTAACGAACAGCTCAATAGGGGTTATATTTTAGAGTAAGTCTGCTGGACCGTAGTTATCTGAGAACAATTGCAATACCAAAGCTTATTAGCAATGCCATCTTTCAACTGAGAGCTGTCATAAACGGGAGGAGAACTTCATATACATCACGTGGTTAGGTACATTATGCAGGGGACCCTGGTTAACTGACTTCCACGGCGATACAAACCCACTTAGCTTATACCATCCACATCAACCAACCTCTTTACAGTTTCAGATGGTGAACGTCCACCCAAGGCTCTGCCAAGTGAACTACGGATATCGGGAACTGGGAGTTGGCAGAGGATATCAGAAGAACCAGGCTCGACCCGGGTCCGCGCCAAGGGAAGCCGCGGTAGCCGTCGCAGAAATCAACTGTCTAGACGCTTCGATATCGCTGATTGTGCTTGATTGTGGGTTGGGGCGTCACGATCTGTACAAAATAATCTGGGCAGATGAACCTGGGTGCTTGAGAGGCTATGACTCTACGCTGGCAGCCGTATAGCCTGCCTCTCTTCTTCTCCAGTCTGGCCATGGCCAAGGCTCAGACCAATTTCGGAGCTCTTAATTTATGGACGGCATAAAAATTCCGTTCGTTACAACCTATAAGCCAACTATTACACGGGTTCGAAGTAATAATCTAACTTTTAGGAGAATCTTAACTCGGATCTTCTCATCTTATGATGACCTGGGCCAGCCGGGCCCTTGTTAAGGTGTCAGCCTTGCCCTTTTTAGCACATGCAACGAGACCCGAGATGGTGAAAAAAAAATTTCTGTATATATAGCAATATTTAAACATTGACATTTCCCAGATTTTCAAAATTTTTTTTTTGACATCTCATTTCTTGGTCTAAACCAATTGTTCAAAATTCGGTCTCCAAAAAGAATTAAATTGGAAACATTTAATATGGCTTCTTACGCTCTATCTCAATCCCACAGAGATCTTCTCGAAGAACATGTCGAGAAGTTCGATCCTGAAGTTTCTGGAATTATGAAGGATGAAATTGCTCGTCAAAGAGAATCGATCGTTCTTATTGCTTCTGAGAATTTCACCTCTAGAGCCGTTTTCGACGCTCTTGGATCTCCCATGTGTAACAAGTACTCTGAAGGTTATCCCGGTGCTCGTTACTATGGTGGTAATCAACATATTGACAGAATCGAAACCTTATGTCAAAACCGTGCTTTGGAAGCTTTCCACGTTACTTCGGACAAGTGGGGTGTCAATGTTCAAACTTTGAGTGGATCTCCTGCTAATTTACAAGTCTACCAAGCCATTATGAAGCCTCATGAGAGACTTATGGGTCTTGATTTACCTCATGGTGGTCATTTGTCTCACGGTTATCAAACTGATACCCGTAAGATTTCCGCTGTCTCCACTTACTTCGAAACCATGCCTTACCGTGTTGATCTTGAGACTGGTTTGATTGACTACGACATGTTGGAGAAGACTGCTGTCTTATTCCGTCCTAAGGTTCTTGTAGCTGGTACTTCTGCTTACTGCAGATTGATTGACTACAAGAGAATGAGAGAGATTGCCGACAAGGTCGGTGCTTACTTGGTTGTCGATATGGCCCATATTTCCGGTTTGATTGCTGCCAAGGTCATTCCTAGTCCTTTTGAATATGCCGATATTGTTACTACCACTACTCACAAGTCTCTTCGTGGACCTCGTGGTGCCATGATTTTCTTCAGACGTGGAGTTCGTTCTGTTAACCCCAAATCTGGTAAGGAAACTTTGTATGATCTTGAAGGTCCTATTAACTTCTCTGTTTTCCCTGGTCATCAAGGTGGTCCCCACAACCATACTATTACTGCCCTTGCCGTTGCTCTTAAACAAGCTCACACTCCTGAATTTGTTGCCTACCAGGAACAAGTGCTCAAGAATGCCAAGGCTCTTGAAGAAGCATTCAAGTCTCTTAACTATACCCTTGTTTCTAGAGGAACCGATTCTCATATGGTTCTTGTTTCTCTCCGTGATAAGGGAATTGATGGTGCCCGTATTGAGACCGTTTGTGAACTCATCAATATCGCCCTTAACAAGAACTCCATCCCCGGTGACAAGTCTGCTCTTGTTCCAGGTGGTGTGCGTATTGGTGCCCCAGCCATGACCACTCGTGGCTTTGGAACCGATGATTTCAAGAGAATCGTATCATACATCGACGCTGCTGTCAAGTATTCCATTGACGTCCAATCCAAACTTCCAAAAGAAGCCAACAAGCTCAAGGACTTCAAGGCTACTGTTGCCAAGGATGAAGATGGACAACTTGCCAAGCTCAAGGCTGAGATTACTGCCTGGACTAAGCAATTTCCCTTGCCAGTTTAATTGTTGGAAACGTGAACCCGTTCCTAGCCAGAAAAGTGTAACAAAACCCCCTCAACGGGCTCTAACACGATCTCTTAATGAATATAACTCCTTTTTATGTATAAAGTCTCAGCTCAACCTTTTTATTATTTTTACTTTTAATTTCCCTTATCCGCTACTACGTTTAGGCACAGCTCACAACGATTACCACTTGTTTGACAGCTCTAAGCATAGCAATATCCTATCACAATTTCATAGAACCACCCATCATTTTGAAACAAATCAATAAATAATATAATACTAGCTATATAGTTTTACAATTCTGTCCAGCTCATGCGAATCCAGGCCAGCAAACTTTAGAAGGTCCTTAACCTGGTAAAACTTCGACGACGAAACAAACATTTTAGACATTCCAAACCGACTGCAGGATGCTAAACAGTCCAAAATTTCGACAGAACGTGTTTTCCAGCTACCATCGCCTTCACTAGCACAGGTGCCAGTGTGAATCATGGCATCCAGCATGAATTCAATCACTTCGTAATCAACTCCACCAGTTTCATGAATAACTTTATATCTCACAGGGGGTACATTATAGATTAGATGTTCATATATTTGGGGTAATTCCCTTTTGGATGATCTCATCAGTTGCATAAGTGAATATAATGTGAGAGCGGGAATGGTTAGAGGGACTACTGGTTTGGAGTATGCGATGGGCTCCTCTGTAACGATGGTCGCCAGTTCCGGAGACTGTTTAGGTCTCTGGGCAAATATGTCAGGTAGAGTATCAACAAGGTGAATAGGTATGCTTTTGGTATTAAATGAAGTAGCAGCGTTGGTCAGCTTGGCGAGCTTGGGAGGCTGGGAAACTTTGGTTCGCGATTCTCGGGTCTTTTTCAGATCCGACCATTTCGAACTCGCTGGGCTACTCTCAGCTTTAGATTTACCACCCGCCTTGATAAGTAACTCTAATTTAACCAATTCGTCTTTTAAAACAGAATTATCAGGGTCTTCCTTCAATCCATTCTTGAAAGATGTCTCAGCAAGGCTATAAGACCCTAACTCTTTACAACAGACTCCGCATCTCCAGTAAAGCTTAGAACCGATCTTAGTTTCGTGCTTATGGCTGAGGCCATTATTACAATCAGAAATTGCATCTTGCCATTTGTTCAGCTTCATATAAGCGGCAGCTCTATTAGAGTAATAAACTGGGTTGGTGGGATCCAACGTTATGGCACTTGAGTATTCCTTAATTGCATCTTCATTGCGACCCTGGGCGAAGAAAGCATTTCCTTTGACCTTATAGGACTCAGAATCCCTTGCCATTCTCTCTGTAGATTTTATTTTCTTATAATTTGGGTTGATTTGAAATTTGGAGGAGTTGTTGAACGGATAAGGAGCAGAACCCTAACATCGATAGACAAATGCCAGAGAAGAGCAGTAAAGCTCCAAAATCAGGACGGAGCTCAAGTAACTGCAAAGAGGCAGAAGAATCTAAAACAAAAAAAAGATAAAATAGTCTATTAAATTATGAATAACCGAAATCAGAAATGTTCATCCAAGCATTATCGGTGGTGTTGTCATTAAACCAACCGGCAGGGTCAGAACTGGTTGCATTAACACCACCTGTAGAGGTGGTTGCATCTCCAGTAACTGCTTGGCTGTTAGCATCCCCAACTTGTTTAGTCCAAGATGAGATATCTTGGATCATATTATACAAAGTATCATCGTAACCGTAGGCCTCGATCCAGTCCTTTTGAAGTTCCATTCCTGAGGGGCCTCCAAAATTCATAGCGGAGGGCGCAGCAGGAGGAAGAAGAAGAAGGGCAGCTGGCGGAGGAGGACCCTGGATTGTTTGTAGTTGTGCAAAAGATGCTGCCGTGTCGGGGATGGCAGGCACCGGCATCGTTGGATGCGAAGGTGGAATATTGACAACCAACGGAGTAGAAGCAGGGAGGTATGGAGAACGGTCAATGACGGGAAAAGTGGACGAACTGGGAGACATCGAGCTTGTTGATGGCGCGGTTGTTACAGATTGCAGGACAGGACCTTTAAGCTCGTCTAGTCCTTGTTGAGGGCTAGCCAATGATTCATCAGATTCATGATTAATAAAATGCTGCTGCTGCTGTTGTTGCTGTCGTAATCGTTGACGGACCATTTCCATTCGCTCCTGTCCTATCCTTTCTAGCAATCTACGCTGTTCTTCTTCCTCTTTATGAAGTCTTGCCAGCTCCAGTTGTTTCTCCCGTTCTTGTAGTTCGAGTATTCGTTGATGCTCAATTTCTTCAACTTCACGACGATGCCGCTTCTGTCGTCGATGTTCAATAATATGTTTCATGGTGGTTGATACAAGATTTTCAAATGTGTCTCTATAATTCATACACAACCGAGACCGTTCGGTGAGGACATAGAGAGCAGCAGTACAAGAACGGACATTTTCAAGAATAGGGAGAATAGATGAATCTTTGGCTAACCAAAGACAATAAACCAAAGTCAATCCAGCTACAAAGTTCGTATGCATCGCCATGGTAGTGAAACCACTTTCTTTCTTCCTATAAAAATCGCGGAAGATCTGGCAAATATGGCCTGTTTCTCGAACACACATTTGGAAAAGATCGCTGTCAGGAGATAGTCTTCCAAGAAACGGTTGTAAAAGAAGACGGATATCCCTTGAATATGCAGTATTGGTGATATTTTGTTCTTTGGGAGTTGTATTTCTATTACTTTCTTTCCATTCCTTAAGTGCATTGAGATAATAATCGACATGAGAGAATCGTTCTTCAATTGATCGATCTACCCGGTAAATTGCCTGTACTAGATCCGATTCTAGTCTTCTTAATCTCCAAATATAAATAATAAATGTCATGGAAGTTGTGGGACGGACTTCTCCCGTATCTCTATACCTTTCATACTCGGCGATTTTCGATTCATCTGCCAAGTCCTCGTCGTCCATATCACAAGGAAACGAGATATCTATTTCTTTCTCGTCCATAACAAATTGTCTGCCAGTGGAAATAGCAAACAGTCTTTCTAATGAATATACTGACCAGAACAAGCGCTTACAAGTCTCTTGTTCGCGCTTTCCCATTTTCTCCAAACCGACCGCTTTATGAAGTCCGATCTCAACACAAATCTTCATTGATCTTCGAACCATGTCGTAATGGCAGCCTTTATCTTTGTCAGTTCTCATTTGAAACATAGCACATATGATAAGAGTAGAGATATGCCATACTACATTATCGCTTTTACACATTTTCGCGTGCTGTAAAGCAGTAGAGTAGTAGCCGAAGGGTTCAAATTCTGGATTCTCACCCTGAGGCGGAGTATACGACACACTGGCAATAGCATATGACGCGAAAAGTAGGAAATTGGCAAACCGATAACTTGCACAATTTAAGGAGGGAGGTTGGTCGAATCGGGCATCATGAGTTTTCTGCAATAGTATTCGATCTACAAATGGAAACCGTCCTTGAGAACCAGATAAAAAGCTATTTAAAATAGTATCGCCAGTCTGCTTGTCTGGAGCTTTAGCAGGGGTGTAGCTCAAATATTCTTGAAAATTATAATCTGGTAAGATGCCAATAGTTTTTCCAATCGATGTATACACGCTGTTATTCTCTAGACCTGAGTTGTCGTTTGTATCCATATCCATCGCAGAACTAGCACCGCCAATGTTACCACTTGCACCGACTCCTGGAGAATTCGCAGACGAATTATGTACGATTGGACTTCCTGTAATACTACTATTACCAGTACCAGCTCCACCTGCGCTATTAAGGGGTCCACCTAGCTTCGTTTCATCAGACTTATGCTGACCCCAATACGTCTCTTGAAGCAATGACGATACGACAGTGAAACTTTGAGGAGCAACACCTTCGTTTTCTGGATCCACATTCAAGATGCTGACTGTGGTACCACCTCGGCCTCTTACTCGGACCGAGTTGGAGCCAGAACCCCCAGCACTAGAACTGTTACCTATTACACCAGAGCTGGCACCACTATTTCCAGGAGTTGTCGCATTATCGCCTCCTCCGCTACTGACCAATCCGCTACCAGATAAAATTTCCGGGCTTGGATTGTTATTCGTACTGCTATCAGATAAAGGAGAAGGGTCACCCAATGAAGATGTTGACGCATGTCTTCTATTGCCGCTATTGATACCCCCTCCACTGCTAGTACTAGTACGACTAATTCCAGGCTCCATTTTAATTCCACTGATGTTGCCAATACCTGAATTGGCATTTGAATTTTGTAATATTATCAGCTTTTCCTCTAATTGAGCTATCTTCGCCTCTAGGACGCTCGTATAATCATCACTGGAATCCATTGTTAGGTTTTACTGTTGCATTGTTGGGCCACCGGGGACTGGGCTAGGCCCAGACCCGTTGTGCTCGGTTTGCGAGCATTGTTACTTACCTGGCGGGCGTATGCTGGACATATTTTTCTGGCTGAACACATTCTGCTCCGGCTTTCAAACAATTCGTACACCTGGGAAGCCTGTGATCACACTGCATGACCGTTAGTAAAGCCACTTTCGCTCTCATATGGATCTGACCGCGGTTGACTACATACCTTTTGTTTACGTCTTTTGCACCTATGATCAGTTAGTTAGTATTCAATTCGATAAACATCTTCACCACTGTCTCAACTTACCTCTCACAAGATGTCGTCCTACTTTTCTTAGACATCGAACTCGACTTGGATATCCTACCAGAATCCCTCACCTCGGGTGATAGCACCGACTCTCTACCAATATTACTCGCGCCTTCACCACTCATGTCTAAACTATCGTTCCACTTCCAATTGGTAGGGGTTGAACGTCTTTAGTTGCGAGTGAAAATCGCCCTCTCTCCTATAGTTTTCTCGCGCCGTCGCCTGGGCCCTCTACCGTAGCTGTCACCAACAAACCAAACAAAAAAATAGAGAATTGAAAGCTTCTGGTACTCCTATATATATGTATATACAATATAATTGATGCCGCTCCGATTTATGTGTATCGCGATATAATTTCACCTTCCTCCAGTAGACTCAATTGTGCATATAACCAAATAGCTAAAGCCCTGCCAGTTGATTACTTAATCTATTAACCTCGCTCTCTCTCTCCCATGTTCCCCCATCTATAAAGTGCTGATTTCGTTTCGTATTTAAATGATTAGCCGCCCATGCAAGAACGCGCGCAACGTTGTCCGGTTAGCCCGCCGATCCTAGAAGTTCCTCCGAGCATTCTTAGTGTAGGAGCTCCGGCTTACTTACGCTACTGACATAATCAGATGGAACATCTGGGCCGGCCGGAGTCCTCCGGAGTTTGTTGGTTAATTTGTAGGTAGATCGGAATAAAAGTGATCTAAAACCTTAGAGGCTTAGTTCAGCCTCACGGCTTTTAGGAATATCGGCAGCCGACCCATCACGATCCTATACTTGAATAGGTTCGTTCGCATGAATGTTCTTGGTCCACGTAGAGTCGGGAGCATGGAAGGAGTGTTCGGGATGATCTAATACTCATCAAGAAATAAGCTTAGCCACAAGGTAAAGAAAATAGGATGAAAGGAACCCTCTTTTAAAGTCAGATCTAGACAACCGTGTTTCTAGAGATGGATTCGGTTGTGAATCGGCAACTGAGAAAAAAAAATGTTTAGTTCTATGGAAAGAACATCTGGGGTACCACAGAAGATCTGGGTTCGAGTACCAGGGGCTTACCACCTCTTAGACGACGCCCCATATCGGTTTCCCCTCAAGTAGGCGTACCGGTCGAGCACCCAAACCTACTGATCGGTATTCGTATAATGATACATCATACCAGGGAATCTAGCAACGTCAAAAACACATTTGAACAAAACAAAAGTCAAAGTAAACAGCCTGAAAGCAACTAGGCCAAAAACTTGATAGTTCTCGTTGGTTACGTATGTAACGTGTAAGACTTTGGTAAAGATAGTAATAATGCCTAGTTTACTGGTCCCACCGCAAAAAATCAACAATTGTTCCGTGCAACGCCGGTATTTGCCGTCGACCACCGCGGACGAAAATCTCGACATCTTGAATCGAATCGAGAATCTGTCATTGTGGCGATGCAATGATAACATGTGGCGCTCTTACTTTTAGTAGCTTATCTGACGGACACAAGGATGTGTATTAGTTTGTTCTTGTCAGTATAAAGCGCTCTCGGATGCGCACATTTCTTGAAGATCGGCGAGATGCCAGCTTCTATGAGATATAAGGTTGAGCATCCCCGCGGTTTGACAAAATAACGGTGCAGGACAATGCGAATATTGTTGGTGAATGAATCCATCGCCTAATCAAGCCTAGAATCGGGTAGGAGCTGAGACGGATTTTCTATTTCGGTGGGCCAGAGACTCCCCGGTCTCGTGTGCCCGCGGCGGGACAGCGGACAGCGGACTTCCGAACTGGCTAACTTCGCTTGAGAGGAACTAAAAAAAAACTACGCCTGTTCTGCCGTAGATGCCGTTAGGGCTGTACCTACTTCTGATCTAACTGTAAACAGATCGAACAGCAGTAACGAAATGATGGGCCTGAATCCTGTATATACTTTAGGTAATCCGTCGGCGAAAAAAGCTAGTATTATAGACGTCCGCGGTAATAATCACTTCCTATTCAAGTAAAAAGCGGATTTTGGCTGGGACTTGGTATTCTGCCGATCATGGCACGGCTATGCTATTTTTCACGGGATCCGGGATTACCTGAGCATTTTCGCTTGATATCTCACCGTCCTTGACCGACCAAGAATGTCGCAAATCGATGAAGAAGTATGTACTATCAACTCTATTTATGAGGATTGCATGACTGAATGGGCCAGCTCCATCTATGACATTTGCATCCCAGACTCGAATGTGGTTTTACGAATCTCGTTTCCTGTTGCATATCCTGATAAACCACCAACGTTGATGTCAATAGTCAAGGGGGGTGATGATTTGCTAAAAAATAAAGTTGATGTTCTGATCAACAATGTATATATACCTGGCCAAGTAATCGTATTTGATTTTATTGAGACATGTCGTGAAATGTTAGAGAACGAACAAGATGACTATTCAGAAGAACATGCGCACACAAAGTTGCTGCCACTTGATTTAGCTACGTCTACTACTACTTCTGCTATAGAGTCTACTTATTCATGGACCCAGAGTGATACAGTAACAGACCGTAAGTCCATTTTCATCGCAAGAGCTTGCGAAGCTCACTCGTCTCAAGACGCTCTTGATAAAATCGCTACCCTCAAAACTGATAGAAAAATTGCTAAAGCTACACATAATATAACTGCTTATAGAATCAAAAGGAAAGATGGAATCTCCATTCAGGATTGTGATGATGATGGCGAGGACGCTGCCGGCAGTCGGCTAATGCATTTATTAACTCTTACCGACTCATGGAATGTCGTTATGTGTGTTTCTCGGTGGTATGGAGGCATCAAACTTGGTCCTGACAGGTTCAAGCATATCAATTCCACTGCTCGAGATGCCCTCCTCAAAGGAGGGTTTATTGTGTCAAAGACCAGTTCCAAAAAGCATTGACTCAATCCCCTTAGAGGAGGTCATCCAAAACCAGCCGTAGATCTCTTTAGTTGTACGAGTAATCCTACTTGCCGTCGCTCTTGCGCTTCTTTGCTTTGGTCTTCTTAGCCCCCTTGTCAGCCTTCCTCTTAGTGTTTTCTGGACCATCTTCTTGTTCTGGCTCCTCAATATCTAAGATTCCAACCACTTCGGATGGTTCGCGAATAACCCCCCAACTTTTCCTTCCCACTATTGGACTACCTTCTCCAGCAATCAATTCCGAGTACCCAACTACTTTTACTTCGGCAACCTTCTTTCTTTTTTGAGCCCCGTCCTTGTTCTCAATCAATGACCACGTAGATGAATCTTCGATCTTCTTTTTCTCCTCTTCCCTCTGGTCTTGTTTTTCCTTTGTTTCTGCCTTTTGCATAAACTAAATATTGTTAGGCTATATTCGTTTCGTTTTCATCTGCCCAATTTCCGTCCCAGTCTGCCTCAGGCAACTAGGCTCGTTCTTTATCCTTATATAGCAAGTATGCCCCTACTACCACTGTAAAACCAGAATCACAAGTCTCGACAAACAGCCAAAATACCTACCTTCATATCAAGTAACTTCGATGACAACTTCTTCGCGGGAGCCGCTTTTGCTGCTTGTCCTTCTAAACCACTGATTGCCTTTCCTCCTTTCACGACCGCCGCTGGTGATTTATCACCAGATCCCTTTGATTTATTTCTCATTTTTCCAGATGCTTTCTCTATAGGTTTCTTTAAAATAAATATTAATTCTCAAACTACCTTCACATCTCTTCCAGACATGTAATTTTCGCTGGAAGCCGACTGCGCGCCCGTTCAGGGTCCACCCATCTCGTACGGCGTAAAAGATCTGAAAAATTAAATTCTTCGATATCGCTGATCTCTAACCTAACCTGAAAAATTATTTCGTAGTTGGGCTCTAAGATTCAAGACGGTAAATTCTCTTCAGTTTACTTCTCTGGATTCACTTTATACGTCCGCAATATGAGTCTGGACTTTAAACTGTCAAACCTACTTGGTACTGTTTATCGTCAAGGAAATTTATTATTTACTCCTGATGGATCTTCGATATTAAGCCCAGTCGGTAATCGTATCAGTTGTTTCGATCTTGTCAACAGCTCTTCTTTTACTTTCAACTATGAGCATAGGAAAAATATTTCTAGAATCGCTTTAAATCCTCAATCCACTTTGTTACTAACAGTTGATGAAGATGGTAGAGGTATTCTAGTCAATTTTATAAGAAGAACCGTTATTCACCATTTCAATTTCAAAGACAAAGTTACTGATATTCAGTTCTCTCCTGATGGCTCACATTTTGCTGTTGCTTCAGGACGCCATATTCAAGTCTGGAAAACACCAAATAGAAACGATGATAAGCAATTTTCTCCATTTATTCGTCATAGAATATATACCGGTCATTATGCCGATGTCACATCCATTACTTGGAGTAATGATTCAAGATTCTTTTTAACCTGTTCAAAGGATTTGACAGCTAGAGTGTATTCACTACTAGCATCTGATAGCTCCGCTGCTACTACTCTGGCTGGTCACAAAGATACAGTCATTTCTGCTTTCTTTAGTGAAGATCAGGAAACTATTTATACTGTTAGCAAAGATGGTGCTCTATTCGAATGGAAGTACATCTCAAAACCGAAAAGATTAGGAGGTGATGCTGATGAAGATAAAGAAGATGATGATGAACAAAATGCACCCCAAGATCTCGATTCTAATGGAAACGCTATCCAATATAAACTCAGATGGAGAATAGCCAATAAACACTTCTTCTTACAAGATAGTGCCAAGGTGAGGTGTGCTGCTTTCCATGCTCCTACTAATTTGCTTGTTGTTGGCTTTTCCTCAGGTATTTTTGGTCTGTACGAACTACCTGACTTTAATAATCTTCAAATGTTAAGTATCTCTCAAAATGATATTGATTTTGTAACCATCAACAGATCCGGTGAATGGTTAGCATTTGGTGCCTCAAAGTTGGGCCAACTGTTAGTCTGGGAATGGCAATCTGAATCATATATTATTAAACAACAAGGACACTATGATGCTATGAATTCACTGGTCTATTCACCAGACGGCTCAAAAATCGTGACAGCTTCTGATGATGGTAAAATTAAGGTATGGGATTCCATTAGTGGATTTTGTATTGTGACTTTTACTGAACACACTTCTGCGGTTACATCATTGCAGTTTTCAAAAAAGGGAAATGTGCTGTTTTCCGCCTCTTTAGATGGTTCAATCCGTGCATGGGATTTGCTAAGATATAGAAACTTCAGAACTTTCACGTCTCCGAATCGTATTCAATTCACCTCTTTGGCTATCGATCCAAGTGGTGAAGTGGTATGCGCTGGTTCTCTAGACGACTTCGATATTCATGTTTGGTCAGTGCAAACTGCTCAATTACTAGATAGGCTCAGCGGTCATGAGGGTCCAGTATCAAGTCTATGTTTTGGAAACGAGGGTGGTGTGCTAGTTAGTGGTAGTTGGGACAAAACTGTCAGAGTTTGGAGTATTTTTGGTCGTACCAGCAATGTTGAGCCTCTTCAATTACAATCTGAAGTCATGTGTGTTACTGTACGACCGGATTCAAAGCGCGTAGCAGTTGCTACTACTGACGGCCAAATATCCTTTTGGGATCCTGAACTAGGAAGGCAAGTGGGCAACATTGATGGTAGAGAAGATATTTCTGGTGGTCGACATATTTCTGATAGATTCACTTCATCAAATTCTCAACGCTCAAAACATTTCACCACCTTGTGTTATAGTGCTGATGGTAGTAGTGTATTAGCCGGAGGTAACTCCAAGTATATTGCTCTTTATGATGTTGCTAATGAAGTCTTGTTGAGGAAATTTACCATCTCCCGAAATATGGCCATTGATGGTACTCTCGATAAGCTTAATAGTAAAAATATGACCGAGTCTGGTCCTCTCGATCTAATCGATACCACGGGAGAGGCATCTGATTTGGAAGACCGTGTTGACAATACACTTCCTGGCGCTACCCGCGGTGACGCTTCAGTTCGGAAAGTCCGTCCTGCAATTAGGACTACATCTATCCAATTTTCTCCTACAGGAAGGAGCTTTGCATCTGCATCGACTGAAGGATTATTGATCTATTCTGTTGATGAATTACTTCTCTTTGATCCATTTGATCTTGATATTGATGTTACAGTCGATACAACTCTGGAAAAATTACGTGAAAAAGATTATCTAATAGCATTAGTCATGGCATTTAGGCTTGGTGAGCGAACTATCATTCACCAGGTCTATGAAGCGATCCCATTTCAAGATATCGAACTCGTTTCGAAAGATCTTCCTGAGGTGTACCTCGAGCGTCTTTTGCGGTTCATCGCCTCAATCTCTGAAGACTCGCCTCATATAGAATTCAATCTGTTATGGATTCAAGAACTCATTACTTATCATGGGAGATTTATGATCCAACGAAGGCATGAATTCGCAAGTTCAATGAGAGGTTTGCAGAAATTTGTTTCTGGTTTAAGTAAGGACATTATCAAGCTCTCTCGTTCTAATATTTACTTGATCCGTTATCTCACTGGTGGAGTTTTAAGCTTTGAAGACCCTGAGTTGCAGGCAATGGATGTTGACAAACATTCCGATGAAGAGATCAACGGTGGCCATACCAATGGGGCTGAGATTGAAAGTGAAGATGAAGATGAGGAGGACGATGATGAAGAAGGCTGGTTTGGGCCTGAATCGCGCTCTGATGGCATCAATGGGAAAACTACCTCTGACCTTTCTGATGGTGAATCAGATGACGAATAATTATAATTCTGCTATATATTAATTTATGTACATTACACTGAACCGATTTCCAATTCACGTATCTGCAGACTGAGAGGCTCCGCTTTGGTCTTCCGTAGTCGTCTCGTGAGCTTCTTCTGTGATACCTTCTTTTTTCGCAGCTGCAAGGGATTCGTATTTCTTTTTAGATTTTCTCTTTTTCGTCCTCGCCTTATTTTGTTTGTATTTTGCTATTATCTCTGCCCTACTCTCTCCAGGAGGAGCAGTCAGCTCCTCGACCTTCATTGCCAAGATCTCTCGGGCTTTGGCTCTATTCTGCTCGCGAGATCGAGAGAACTGTGACGAGACAACAATACCTGTTGGTAGATGTTTCAGTTGTACTTTACTATTTGTTTTGTTGATTTTCTGACCACCTTTACCTCCTCCTTTTAAGAATACCTCCTCAATATCATCTTCATTGACTTTTGGCCTGGGTGGAAACTTATTAGCCTTTATGAGCGGATAAGCAGTCGTGTGAATAAATGATCTAAAGGGCAAAGCTATCCCAAGTGCTCCCGTCATCTTAGCAAGTGGGGTCAATCGAAAATATATCATCCCTGACAAAGATTCACCATTCTCAGCTATGAATTAGATCAAGTCACAAACGTTGGTGGTCCCATATCAGGAAGCAAGGCTGAAGTTTTTCAGGGTCCAACATGTAGATCCACCATCTATGAAATCATTTAATCGTGCAGAAACTACAACGGAGGACCCCTTCATTTGCTCAAAAAATGGCAGACTTTAACAGTTTCCTCTCGAAGTGTGTTTCTGAATTTGAAAACTGTGATCAAATCGAACAGGGTACTATTCCAAACGATCTGCTTCAATATCTACAAATAACCATCCAGGATGCATCAGTAAGGTACGTATCCTGTTCCTACAAACATCAGACCAATGACTAACGTTATTTAGGGCAAGCTTTGGTACTCCCGAATCATGGCTGAAAATATGGCAAATTCTTGATATCTCGAGGTCGGCTCATCAGCACGAATCGAAGGTTCCCTTCTTGAGATATTTGAATGGCATCGTACTTCTAGCGAGAAATCTGGTTTGTACTGAAAATGGAGGTACGATGGCATATGAATCAAAAGTGGGAGATACTGTTCTATTGCTCCTGTCAGACTTATTAGAACTGGATGGTTTCAGCACAGAAGAAGGGAAACTTGTAGGGTCACTACTCCAGTTTGCCTCAAACATGGCTAATGAAATGGGCACTTCACCAGGAGATTCGTCTCTCTATACGCAATCACTTCTTCAAATATTCCTCGATCGGTGTAGCTCTAAATCACTTGGTGCATTCGGTGGGCTTTTGTCTATACCAACTTACTCTAAGCCTACACTTCAATTCATTGAATCTTCCGTTAAGCTAGTGCCTCAGATGGTCACCTATTTCGCTGATTCAGACAGAGCACAGCAACTGTTTATTGCATTGCTACAAAGGACAGAAGAATGGTATTCCAGTGATGATACTTTCTTTTCCGATTTACTCAACAGCATTATCTGTCAAATTATATCTGCGGACTGTGGAGATTTATTTCTCCTCACATTTAAAGAGCCTCTCATTAACGAAAATGAAAGATTGTCATTGCTAAAGATTTTTGACGCTGCATTGGAATCTCTTCTACAAAAAAGGAAAACATCTATAAAATGTGAACCATTACTTAAAGTCTTTTATAGAGACTTTCTTATTGCATCTGCCCAGGCTATTCCCTTTATTAGGGCAGCTGACACAGGATCGGAGTATTCCGAGACCTTGTTATCACAGCTGCGAAACATTTGGAACAAGCTTCTTATTCTTCTTGATCTGCTCCAGAGTATATTGGAATATAAGCCGATATTGAAGTCTGAGATATTGCAAACTCAAATCATTGCAGAGCTGGTATCTCTTCTTGGCGAGGCCCAAAGGTCTCTGCCAAGGCGTTCCAAGCTAGCGGACATCCAGAAAGCAGCTTCCAAAAGCGAAAAAGGGGACGTTTCTGAACACGATGAGCTTGAACCAAAGGATTTCCCTTTAATCAAAGGGAAAATTATTTATTTGTTGGGAACTCTGGTGGAGGGAAAGAGGTCAATACAAGATGAAATCCGTCGACTCCAAGGATTGGAACTTGTATTATCAAATTGCATGATAGATTTGAATAATCCATTTATTCGTGAGCGGTCGATTTTATGTGTACGATATTTACTTGATAACAATGCAGAAAATCAGGCTTTTGTAGCGCAAATGGAAGCCAAAGAAGCAGTATCGGAAGATGCACTTCATGAAGCGGGCTATGAAACTGAATTAATAAACGGAAAGGTTGCGCTTAAGCGCAGAGCATAGCGCCTGACACTAATAGATATCGTCGGACAGCGGATATATAGAAAATATGCAGAGGTTGTATTAAAGGTCAAATATAAATATATAAAGAGTGTAACATTAGGTGGTACATTAATTTTCACAAATGCAATCATCACAAGTGCCAGCACGACAGTCGTGGGAAATGAGGGCTTCAGGCATTTGTTGGATCGGAGCACTTTCTGCCTCGTCTTCTAATTGCTTGCGACGAATCTTCTTGCCTTGTAGCCAGATATAGATTATCAGGAAGAAACCACTGAAGACGGTAAGAACCAAGAGAAATTCGGTTGTGGAGTTGGTGTCTACCAGTCGTTGGTGCTTTTTAGAAGCTCGATTGAACTCAACAATGAAGACATTGGAGAGCCCCGAAATGGCGAGAATTATACCATAAATCAAACTGAAGGTGTGGAAACCGAAGATATTGACCGAGTAATCGGAAATGGCAGTGAAAAGCAGGGGACGATAGATGACAAAAAGAGTGATTCCAATACAGCCAATTACGACAGAGCCTGAAACCAATTGGAGCAGTCCAATTATAATGGAAAGTATATAGATAATAATGAAGCAGCGTAGTGTTGAGAGATTGTCTAGCAGGAAACCAACGATGGGGACCGCAGCAACCGCGCCAATAGGGAGGGCAAAGTCAAAATAGTTGACAACCAATTTGACATCAGGACTGAACGTACTGGTATCACCATCTAATCGGTACATATATGCTTTCCAAATTGAGGCAATGAAGAAGTTGATTTGGAGAGTGGTGATGGCGGAGAATATAGCCATAAGAATAAACCACAAACTGGACAACTGCTGCGATACTCGAGCATTGTGCAATGCACCCCATACGCCGGACACTTCAGCCACATCCTTGACAAAATTCAGACTGTTGAGAGTCGATTGATCTGCATTATCAGAGTAATCTTCATCCGATTGAACGCTATTCTCGTCACGAAGGAGTAGAGGACTGCTTTCACCGGCAAACGTCAGTTCGTTTGACGTATTGTTTTCGTATTCTTGACTGGAGGTCGTATATAATGGAGAATTAGGACTGAGACTTTCGGAACGAGATGGTACAGTATTGTTTGCCTCGGTAGTTTTACGTGGCTTTTGGAATGCTCTGGTGAAGTCCACTTCAGTTGGATCGGATCCTACTACCAATGATGACGATAGTTCTGGGAATGAATAAGAATCAGGTTGTGATCCTGGTGTGGATCCGGAAGGACCTTCGTCATTTTCTCTGCGCCATTCGTAGGGATGCTTGTTTCTTGTTTTATCGTCATTTCTTCCTTTGCCTATCAGACTGAACGGAGAAGAATCTTCCATGATTCTTTGCAGTTCGGCCACAGTTTTGAATCCACGGTTGGGCATTATTGTGAGCTGACTAATTAGAACAAATGCAGGAACAATCAAATACCAAGTAAAAAATTGCGACGTTGAGATGATCAATCCCTTCTGGTGTAAAATCTTGAAAACCAGAAAAACCCCAGATGATGCGTCCATGCCAGCAGTCAACAGGGCTAAAACTGTGCCTCCATACTGTGGAAATGAGTTACTCAATTGAAGAGAACTCATAAACAAGGGAGGACCACCAGCACCTAACAGAATATAACCTAATATATATCCGTCAATGGACGATCCAATAGTCAGGCAAGTACCAGCTCTCAATGTGAGACTTCCGAGAGCAATTAAGATACTTGCAAGAATTCCACACACTCGTGGGCCATAGATATCCAATATTGCCGACACCGGTAAAACCAGTACTCCACTAATAGTGGCGGCGTAAGCAAAAATGGAATTTAGTCGTTGATCTTGTTCAATACAAAGTAGAGGACCCTTAGATCCCATTTCAGTCCATAATTCAACCTCAGTAGTTGAACAGAATTCCTTATACACCCCATCTCTTACTAGAATCTGTTTAAATGCAGAAAATCCAAAAATAGGTGCTCCTGCGAGCAAACACCAGACAATGGCAAAACAAATACGAAGTAACTTTAGGGGTTTACTTGGTTGGTTGTTTCGCCATCTGGGACGTCGTCCATGAGAGCGCCTAGTATTCGACCTTGAGGAGCTCATTTTTATGATATCAATGAATAATGCTTATCGTATAGCCAGTACTAAGTAGTTAGTCGGCTAACCGTCTAACCCTGTCGAGTTCTTCCCGAACAGTTTACTAACAACTGTGCTACAATAAGAGCTATAGAATCAAGCAACCTTCAGCCACGATTAGGAACACTGTTTTGTCAATCAGAACTGATAAAGAAACTGCTTAAAATCCAAATCAAATTACAAACCGATAGAGATTCAAATTCAAATTCAAATCCAGAAATACAAACACAAAACACGAATAGAAGTTTATCTTATCGGCCGACTTAGGGGATCCCTTCTAAAAGTTAAATTTCTCATAGCCGGGCTCCTCGTTCTCAAATTAATACGCGCGGCTCAGCGTGGCTGGTTGCACCTGCCATCCAAATAATTACCCCTGCATTCTAATGTTGCTGTACGTACTGCACGGAATAACCATCTAGATGGGCTCTTTTGACAGCAATGGTTTAGTATCTTACGGAAGTCTACAATCAACCTACCATATTGGAGATTCGATAATCTAGATAGTTATTTTGGTACATTAGGGCTAAATTATATACAGGACATGTAGGTGCCTTATTTGAGCAGGTTCTCGCATATCTGGCTATTATTCATTATTTTATGGGCGGTATACAGGGTGGGCTCTTACGTATTTTACAAACACCACACATTACACAATGAGATACTACTATAAATATTTATGAATTTTTAGATTTCCAGCCCAACGATTAGAAATCAAAATGCACTTTCTATAATTCGACTTGAGACTGTATCATCAGTACACGATTCTCGTAACCACATTAGCTGCGGCATTATGCAGTTCCGCTTCACCATCTCTATACTTTTCTCACCTGACATACGGACTCAAATCACTTCATACTTTACCCACGATCTCAAAAATGTCTGCAGCCTCAGCACCTGGTATGTTATAGACCCACAAACGAGTTAACAGACCAAGAGTGTTATTCTAACAAAAAAAAAATATAGGTGTTAGCATGGGCGCATGGAGGCCCACGCCTCCTCAGCGAGGTTCCTTTCCTTTGGATCACGATAAAGAATGCTCACATGTGATGCAAGAATATGTCGACTGTCTGAAGATGGTTGGAGGAACAAACGCACCGGGGTGTCGTACTCTAGCTAAGAGCTATTTGAAATGTCGTATGGATAAGTAAGTGCAGGGCAGTGGCTGGGTCGCTTTGCTATTTTACTAATTATGGATTACAGTGGTTTAATGGACAAAGATGAATGGAAGAACTTGGGTCTTCCGGAAGACGATAAGCCGATAGTAAAGAACAGCAATAGCAGTCCATAGTCATCATCAATATAGTAATACCTGTATATAATTTGAAAATATTTATTTATGCATTTCTGTCTGGTGATTGTGGTCATTCATTTAATTTTCAGTGGAGTCGTCATTTTCAGAGTCACGATCCATGTGATCGTAAAAATCATCCTCGGAGGACATGTCGGAGCCAGAACCAGTGATTTCCGCCCTTGACGAACGTTGGGGAGTTTGGCGCAATCTAACTGTACCTGTAACCCGCCGTCGACTATTTCTCTTGGGCCCTCCAGTACTGCGGCGACGGTTACTAGGTGGCAGTTCATGAGGTAGCCCGCTAGTTCCACCGCCAACGCCTCCTCCGCTACCAATACCAGGACCTCGTCTGCGACCTAAGGTATGATAGTCAATTCCAGGTAGGCTCGCTCCACCACCAGTATACATGTCATCGTTGAGTTCTAGTAATGACGGCGGCGGTCGTGCTTTCTTACGCAGACTGATAGCCTTCTTGAGAACTGCTGCGTATTTTCCATTGAGAATGATATCCCGTGAGATGGAGTCAAGGTTATCAGTACGGGAGACCACAGACTGAATGAGCTCCAGCAAGTGGCTGTTCATATTTGAAATAGAAGAGCTAGAAAGCGTTGGCTGCGATATAAGATACGGTGTGTCTCTGTCGAGTAGTTTATAATCATCGGGAGAGACGTATCCACCGAGAATGAGATTGTTGATGTAATCATATACAGAATCATTCACTTGCTCATGAGACGAGAAATATGGGCAAACAGTGCATGTGGGCGAACCAGCAATTGCTTTTGGCAAGCTGGAGATATCCATTGACGAGAAAACGTTCCTTTGAAGCGTTTTGATATAGTTCTGTCTATAATTTTCAACGCACATAAGAATAAGATCATTATTGCCGTCCTTCTTAAATCGTTTAGAATGCATTTTGACATATTCATCTATTCTACTAATAGAGCTAGCAACAGAATCATCAGTGGCTTCATGACATTCTTTGAATAATTCTTGGAAATTATGATATACCTCACATACTTTTTTGAAGCTCTGTTGCTCTTCTTCCTTGACGAGACTGGACATTGAAGGCACTCGCCCAAGCTGGATTATGGAAACGCATATCCATTTCTTATAAGCGCTGAACCGCAGTTTCGCATGATCGCTTTCCTTTGGTTTAGAGGCAGAGATCCGTGGGATTGCTAAGACCACATTCAAATATTGAGACGCCTCAAGATATCTCTTCTGAGAGATTAAAATCAATGATGAGTAGTAATGGAATTGCGCAATATTCAATTTCGAACAAGGAAAATCCCGATCCGGTTTTATATAAGTTATTTTTTCATTGAGCATTTCTTTTGCAAGAAGGTGTCTTTGTGAGACGATTGACCAATATGCCAAACTAGTATGGATGGGCGTAAGAGGCATCATTGCATTTTCTGTGACTTCTCCATTCAGTTTCAAAACTCCACATCTTAGAGCAGAAGCTATGCAGATTGCAATCGATCCATCGCAGTCCTCTTTTTCGCCTTTGGAATTAACTTTACCGATCAATTTCACAAACAGGTCGCCAACCAACCGAACATGATCTACTCTAAAGGAATTCATAAATTGACTGAGCAGGCCGACAAACCTCCAACTTAATGGGCCAGACTTGATGTAGCTCAGCAAAGCGGCAACCCAAGGAATGGTAAATATTGATGGTGGAGTGTCGAAGATTGAATCTGCTATCGCAGACTCTAGACCGTGATCGTCATCAACACTAGAAAAAGCAGGAACCAGCGTTTCAGCCAAGAACTGCTTATCATTCTCTTTAGCTCGAACTTGTTGAAGCAACCTCAATACATGATCATGATTCATGATTGACTGTATAATGCTTATTATAAAAGAACGCCAGAACGGGAATTCAGTATGATGTTGACTGGCGGCGGTCTTAATGAGAGGTAAGTAGCTGGGCCGTATGTTATGCGGCTGAGTTTTCTGACGATAAACAGCAACAGCATTTCTTACTCCGTCGCTGAGCCGGGAACTATAAAGTGGAAAACGATTGTACTAGCTGGCTATTGGTTCAGAGGGAATTGGCAATCGCTTCAATAACATTTTTTATGCTACTATTATACCTACATAATGGCTCGATTGATCACAATGCCCGGGTTCTGTTGATGTGGTGCTTCCAGCACCACGAGCCATTCAACGTCATTTTGAGGACAAATCGAAGCACGCAAATTGAACGGTTATAAAAGGTACTAGTAAATAAATGAGTGAAGAATTCTGATGATTCTCATGATATTCTCCGACATTTGACCATAATGCATTTACATCTGTAGAAGCAGTGTTGTACAGAGATAAGATGAGAGGAGGACCGCCAGCTAATCATCACGTGATTATTTATGTTTTATGGTATTCTTATACGCACATTGTGGTCAAAACCGTATACCAACAAAAGTAAAACGCAACAGTTAAAAAACATACGCGCATAGTGTCTACTAATACAGTTGTAAGCCCTTGAACAGTACTAACGTCTCCCTTCCCCGGCTCCTCCTATTCTTCTGGCTCCCTATAAAGAAAGTAGCTCCCGACCTTCCTCCGCGCTTCCACCATAACCCTGCTTAAGCCGTGCTACTACATAAAACTGCCGCAACGGTATAGACTCTACATTGTCCGGCTCAAGCAAGGTTTTACCAAAGACTCATCAGTAAGTGGAGAAAGCTTATAGCGGATAAACATACATTGCGTCATTTGAAATTTCTATACCAACCCTTGTCGTGCTGAAAAGTCTATCCAAGTGCCGTTTTCCACCCTCTGCTGCCCGTTGCTAGCACGTTTCTCTTCCATTATCACGATCGGACAAGATGGCAGAAGCTCTTGCTAAGTCGGCCAGAAAAGCTTCGAATATCCTTAAAACGCTCTCAAACGATAAGAGAACTTCTGCTTTAAAGGTAATTCATGATTCTTTACGGGATTCGAAAGATGAAATCATCCAGGCCAACAAACTGGATTTGGACTTAGCTGAAAAGGCCGATCTATCTGACTCGTTAATTCGAAGATTGGATCTCGCTAAAGGTGACAAATATGATTCAATGTTGCAAGGAATTTTGGATGTTGGGGCTTTAGAGGATCCAGTGGGTCGTATCTCATTAGCAAGGCATTTAGATCACGGTCTTGATCTATATCGAGTTTCGTGTCCAGTAGGAGTTCTGCTAGTGATCTTCGAGGCTCGACCTGAAGTTATTGCTAATATCACTGCCTTGGCTATTAAGTCAGGCAATGCTGCTATCTTAAAAGGAGGAAAGGAGTCCCTCCATACCTTCTCAGCTATGTCAGAAGCAGTGAAAAGAGCCCTGGCCAAAACATCCATTCCTCCTGATGCTATTCATTTAGTTAGCACTCGTGAGCAAGTGGGTGAACTTCTCCATCAGGATAAATATATCGATTTGGTTATTCCTCGCGGTAGTAACGAATTGGTTCGTCAAATCAAAGCAAGTACCCGTATTGCTGTATTAGGGCATGCTGATGGTATTTGTTCTATTTATGTTCATGATGATGCCGACGGTGAAATGGCCGCTCGAATTATTGTCGATGCAAAGGTTAACTATCCAGCTGGGTGTAATGCTGTAGAGACTGTTCTTATCAATGCCAACCTACTTTCATCCACAACCCCTTCAGGGCAAGCTAAAGTTCTCGGCATACTAGAACAGTTGGTTGATGCCAAGGTCAAGGTCAAGATTGCTCCTGAAATCGAAGCTTTCCTCACGTCGACTAGTGACCAATCATCCATTACTTTCCCCTGTCCTCAAATCGAGCCTGCTACTGAAGCTGACTTTGACCGCGAGTTCCTGTCACTCACCATTGCCATCAAGTCTGTTTCCAACATTGACGAGGCCATTTCACATATTAACGAGCATGGTTCACATCATACCGATGCCATAATCACATCATCGAACGATAGTGCAGAGAAGTTCCTAAAAGGAGTGGATTCTGCTGGTGTTTTGTGGAACGCTAGTACGCGATTTAGTGACGGCTTTAGATTTGGTTTTGGTACTGAAGTCGGTGTGTCCACGAACAAGCTGCATGCCAGAGGTCCTGTAGGTCTCGACGGCCTCATGTCATACCAATACCAAATAAAGGGGTCTGGACAGATTGTTGGTGATTATGCCGGATCTGGTGGCACAAAACGTTTCATTCATCAAGACTTTACTCCCGAAAATTAATCAGCTTCTGTTTCCTAATAAAATAGTCTTAATATGTTTCCCCATCTTTCGCTGTATGGGTGTTCCTATTTCTGCCTCTGGCAAAAAGGGAACTCTCGCTAGAGTCGCTTCATATTAAAACATAATAAATAAAAAGCTTGCTGGAAATCGCGGTTAAAGTACCGATCAGAGGCTCCGACTACGGCATACACCTAGTTAGAAGAGAGAAAGAGAGAACATTGTCATTATGCTAAAAATACAAAAAGCTGAGAATGAATGAATCATAATTGATTAGCTGGCTTCATTTCACCGTATTGACCACGAGACTGCGTGGTATCATATGCACGAACAACTCTGGTCGCCTGCCCCGCTCCTTCATCAGCTTGAGAAAATGCGAAACCTCGTTGCTTACGCATACGTTGAACTTGTCGCACTTTTCGGATCGCCTTTTGGAATTGTTCCATACGTGGTCGATAGTCAGCAATATTGTACTTTTGAATTTCTTGAACGTGATGATACGACTCTGGTCGGTACATACGTTTATAATATTTCCATGCAAAGTCTCGAATAAGACACAGGCAAGGCAGGATCAGAACAGTGGCCCAGAAGACCAACGTTGGGTACAGGTGAGGTAGAACTCCACGATACTCTTCGGAAACATTAATTAGGGGCGCAATCGTAGCGTAGGCAGGGAAAAATCCAATCCATATTAAAAACGAGCCTGGGATAGCAACTACTGTGTACTTATTCCACATATTGGTCACCAAAGCTGCCTTTCCTAAGGTCGTCAAGACACACGCAGTAAATGCTGCAGTTCCCCATGTCCAGTGATCAGCGATTAGACCATTGGATAATACTTGACCATATCTATAAGCATAAACTGATCCAATATAAATAATAATCGAGTGATAGAATCCATTAAGAACCCATTCCCAGAATTGACGAACATTCAAAAATGCACTTCTTTGACCCAATTGATATAATTGTGGGTACCTGTCTAACAACCGAGCGGAAATGAACTGGTCGAAAATACCTAGAATAAATGGAGGTAGCACAGTACAAAGAACGTTGTAAAAGGTAATGGTCCACGACTCATAAATAGATTGACCAGAGAAGCCGTTGGCAAACACATACCAGAATTGAGTCATGTACAGAGCGATGTTTTTATAAAATGAGTAAAGAATGGCACGACTCAATCTGTGATAACTCCAAGCTCCATGAACTAATAAAAGCTTGCGAAGATATTTGAATTGACCAATTGAGACATCGGCACTTCTTGCCGCTTGCATACCTTCCATACCACTAATACCTACACCAACATGAGCAGCTTGAATCATGCTAACATCATTTGCACCGTCTCCAATGGCCAACAGCAATGATTTCATGTTCCTTTTCACAAGTTTAACTACTAGTGCTTTTTGCAATGGCGAAACACGACAGCAGATAACCGCTTTACAAATGACTGCCAGATCCAAAAAGTCCTTTTCAAGTGACCTTTCTAGGGCAAACCCTAGAGATTTACCATCTATTACCAAAGCCAAAGTGTCGTATTCGGCACTACTAACTTGATTTCCTCGAATTGCAGCAACCTTTTTTGCTATATTATCTCTTACAGCTTCATAACTGTCTTCGTTGATGATCAACAGATTCATATCTTCACTCAACAGTTTACAACTCATACCGATGTTAATAGCAGTTTCTTGCCTGTCACCAGTTAAGACCCAGATCTTAATACCGGCATCTTGTAAAGTATGTATTGTCTCTGGTACACCGTCTTGTAATTTATCTTCAATAGCAGTAGCACCAAGTAAAAATAAATCGTGTTCAATCATATCAGCAGCATCGTCAAGTTTCTGCGACCGATTATCCAGGGTGGTAGAAGCTTCTTCGAAAATCCCGGACCACTGTTGATACTCTTCCTCAGGAACAACTCGCATAGCAAGACATAGAGTACGTAAACCTTCACCAGCGAAATCTTCCAAATGAGCCATTGTATCGGTAATGAAGGGATTCTCAGGTGCCAGGCGCTCTAGAATAACCGTATCGGCCCCTTTACAATATAATCTAATCTTTCCATCGGGACATCTAAAGATTGTTGACATTCTTTTTCTAGTAGAATTGAATTCACAAATATTTAATAATTCATATTCGTAATTCTGACCACGGATGTCAACGGTAATAGACTTTGGCCTACGAATAATAAATTTGAATCCGACAGTTGCTGCACCTTCTACCAATGCTCCTTCATCTGGAGATGCAGCTTGGTACTTGATTTTACCATTGTCCTTGACTTCTGGAATGACAGTATGACACGATGCTAACAGCGTGAAGAATTCTTGTACAACTTGACCCAACTCAGGCTCGTCCATATCAGCCATCATAGCATCAAAGTTTCTAAATCCAACTTCAACTCCGTCTACAACAGTCAATTTTCGATCTTCAGGAATCTCACTTGCATAGCACCTGCCCGCAATTGAGCAGTTTTTAAATTCCATGATATTTCTAGTCAAGGTACCAGTCTTATCAGAGAATATGTACTCAATTTGACCGAGTTCCTCAACCAAACTTGAAGTTCGACATACGGCAGCAGTGTCGGTATCTTTGTAGTACATGTCCAAGTCAGAACTAATAAGATATGCTTGATAGAATTTGATGACTTCCACGGTCACGAATAAACTTTGTTTGCGGTGTTAGAACAGTGACGACAGAAATCTTTATAAAAGATTGGGGGAAGAATACTTACCTGATAGGTACGAGATTAGAGAAAAGAACCCAATAAGTAAGGAGATCTTGAAAGAACTGCTTCACAAGACTGGTTCCTTCGAGCTGTAGATACCACATGGTAGAAGCGGTCATTTTGATTTTGATGACGTTTCCTAAACTAGATACAATTGCTAGAATTAGTAGAATGGAGAAAAGGAAGATGATTTGAAGATTGATCATATGCTCAACGGCAGTACGTTTGATAGGAGCAGCAGTAGCATTACGCATCAGTTTTGTTTCATGACCTGTAAATACTACTACGCCATGGATCCAGGGGGTATTTCTTAAAGTGGCTCCTCTAAGGAGAAGCTGATCAGGAGCAAGAGCCATTTTTTCTTGTCCCGTCAATTCTAGAGTGGCTTCATAGGTATATAGACTACTGTTTGGTTGTTCGGATAGAATTCGACCCTGTAATCGAGATAGCTCGCTGGTAGAAACAAGATGAGCGGTTTCGCTTCGAGATTGCTTAATTTTGAGATTTGTTTCTCCGTCCAAATTAGCAGTTTCAATGTAGCATAATCCTTCTGGTTCAGAAGAGGCGAGAAGCAGCACGTCGGCCGGGAAAGGCTCTTCAGATTTCACCCTCACAATATCACCAACCGCGATTTTAACCCAACGACGGCTTTCAAATTCTCCCGTGGTATTGTTGAGCGCGTCAACTTTCGAGTTATTCAGTTCCTTATCAGCATTTGATCGCTTGACATCTTCGACAAGCTCCTTAAAAGCAGACACCATTAGGACAACTGCTAGAGTACCGATAGTGGTATACCTATTAGTAGGAGTCACATTAGGAACTTGTTGAATGGCAGCAGTACAGAGGAAAAACAGATTGGCGTACTTCGAGAATTGTTCAAATAAGAACTTGGGGAGAAAGGTGAATACATTATATTTTGTGGTCGAGATATGGTTGCCTTTGTAGCCCAAATGATTATCAGCAGGGCTATTTAATGTAACGATTCTTGGACCAAGAGAAGCAGGATCCGGTCGTTTTTTGCCAGTTATTTTGTAGTAGAGTTTCCGGATATCGTAGTCATTAGGAGCATCGTTGGTATCTTCATCTGGCCGATCGTTCCGTCGACTGGTTGGAGCAGAAGAAGAATTGTTTACAGTATTGGTGGCACCTGCTCCATGCTCCGTCAACGGCAAATCCATCTCCGTATAAGAAGGATTGAACCCTAATTTCGACCGGACATTGGAATAGAAGCCTGATATGCCTCGTTGGGATCCGTAATGCTTGCCGTTAGTCTGGCCAATACGACCACTTCCGGTACCACTTCCACGCGGTCCTGAATCCATATGAAGGAAATTATCGTTATCATCAGCCGCTACGACTCCAGTGCCATCAAGATATGGATTGCTAGCGTTATTGTTATAAGGCGAATCATAATATGGAGAAGAATCTACCGACGTTAGATAGTCCCAGTCGTTTAAAGGGCGATTTGTTGTAGCAGCATCAGAATGGTATTGGCTCCCGACTTTGAATAGATCCAGGTCTTCGTCATGGCTGACGGCGGTACCAGTACCAATTGGATTCCCAGTTAAGTTGAGTCCATGGTCTTCAATCTGCGAACTTGAAGCATTGTTACTTTCAAACGGGTTTTGTGGATCTGACATCGATACGGATGGATGGTCTATTAAGGAGAATGAATCATCCAGGGGATTGTTACTTCTGATACTATTAGGGTTTCCGGTGCCACTGCTCCCGCCACTTCTGTGGTTATTATTCCCATAGTCAGGAGGAGGCATTGGTAAGAAAGACGCAGATGCAAAAAAAGGAGTGGGATCCTAATCAGTTGGTCAGTTACCCGAATTCGGTTTATCTATCAATGACAATACAGTTATAAATATTATCGTGTTTTCGCGATTGTTGACGCCGCCTTTAAAGGTATAACTGAGATCTACTACTCGTCAAGCAAGCTGAACGGAGTCTGTATCAACAATTCTTCCAAAGCCTGAGAGTTTAGCTTTTAATAACCAAACAGCTGTCTGTAATAATGCAATCAATCTGGAAAATACACAAACACTATCTTCCGGATAGTATCATCAGATTCGTCTGATCAGGTTGAGGACAAACAAATGCGGTTGCGGACTAATTTTCGATAGACTATAAATCACATTACGTGGTGGTTCATCGTCCTCATCGGCAGGGGGGTGTTTATACGAGGCTGGGTCGGTAAGCGCGTTGTGAGCGCGACAGCGGCAGTGCACAAGAGGTGCAAGAGGGCAGTGAGAAGAGGTGTTTCCGAGACAGTTTTTAGACTACTCGCGCATCTAGCATGGGCTGCCACAGAGAGCAGATAATTAACAGGCGATAATTGATTTTTGGCTCCCAGATGATATGGGCTATCCGTACTTTTGGATATAGGCGGCGGCGGCGGTGGTATTCGGACCATCCACGATAGATCTATAAATAGCTGTGTAGAACAGGCTTGTCAGCTTATTTACCAGCAGTTGATGATTCTGTGACTCGGACTTGTTTGTCAATCCGATGCTTTCATTTCAAACATGCATCTTGCCTTTGACATTCACCAGCGTTGGCTATTCGGCCGGACTACTCGAGGATATAGGGTACCTCCTTTCTATTTTCTTATTTTCCGTCTTTTATAAGATGGATAACATCTACTACTACACTTAGCAGCACGTATAATATACTACGTCCACATATCCCAATCTGAATTGGAATGTTATTATCTTTCCTGCTTATTCTGTCTCTCTCGACTTACCCCGAGCTGATCCTATATATTACCCCTGAATTTTTCAAACGCGCCGCACGTCTCTCAGCGCCGCAGCTACTGCGAACGCTTATCACAGACTGGCTTCCTTTACTAGCGCCTAGAACCAATTTCCTAAATAGGAAATACCATGTCACGGTCACGGTGTTTTCATCAAACGACTCACCGAACCGATCCACGCACAACTCCTAGCCCTCCTCCACTCACTCGGTCATAGTGGAAATATACGTGAAATAATCGCACAATACTTGATACATTTTCACTCACATTACAGTCAATTACACAACGGAAATATATCAAAATGTAAGAATGAAACGAAGAAGATTAGGAAAGTGAATAAAGAATGGAGGATGGGATGAGATCCGAATGATGTATATGTGAGAAAACAAGCATACCGTCAAAAGTCAACGACGGATAAAACCGACTGAAGTTAACTGGATTGGACGACGGTATATGTGCTCAAGTAGGTGTTGGAATAAAAAAACGAGCATATCATCATTGTGTCATATTCTACCGTTTGCTTGTACAACAGTGAGCGAAACCAGGACCAGTTAATCGTTGTTCGACAGGCGTTAAACTTTACCATATAGTAGCGTCCAGCATACCAAAGCGAGTTTTATTCAAACATTATCATTTACTCATAACCATTATTCCGATTATTCACTACTCTCTCTACAAACTTCGTAAATACTAACTCTATCTAGGACCAAGCGTACTAAGAAGGTAGGAATCACCGGTAAATATGGTGTCCGTTACGGTTCATCTCTCCGTCGTCAATGTCGTAAGCTCGAGACTCAAGCTCACGCCCGTTACGACTGTTCTTTCTGTGGTAAGAAGTCTGTCAAGCGTCACTCTACTGGTGTTTGGGAGTGCAAGTCTTGTAAAAAGACTGTTGCTGGTGGTGCTTATGTTCTTGCTACCCCAGCTGCTACCACTGTGCGTTCCACTATCCGTCGTCTCAGAGAAATCGCTGAAGCCTAAAGGGATTCTCACGACTATAAAAGGATTTTAATGCACATGACCCTCTTCAAAAAATTATTCAAAAATGGTGTATATTGATGTAATAATGCAACAATGTCATATTTATAATATATTAGCTTAGTTCAGTGTCTCAAGGCTGCTTCTGGCGGCCTGTCCTTGCTAGCTATTTTAGCTTACGTCTTTCTCCGCAGAGGTAGCTTGTCACCGACGTTTGGTGGTCAGTTTTGCTACGCTTCGACGTATTCCTGCTGTAAGTAGTAGATTAGAATTTACATATAACGTAGCATTACTTGGAAGCTATTTAGAACCCATAAGGTCAAGAATTATAGCAGTAATTACAACACTTTTCTGTTAGAGATATGATATCTTTTAATCCTTCCAGTACATGCTTTCCTTATAATATCCAAACTATACTAATTTACCTTCTCCAAAGAAGAGAGGACCCGAGACTGCTTTATAAACAGGGTCCAACCGGAACTGTGTCCCTGCATAAATCCAGTCACCAGCAGCATTTGGCCTGCCAACAACTCAACTTGAATCAAGCCGTACTAACATTGACTATCGCTCCCTAACCAATAAACTTGGGCTTCTTCAACATAAGCAACTGCAAAGCTGTATATACACATCATTTTTTTAAAAAAAAATAACCAGCTACGCCAACCCCATATCCTATCTTGTCACACTTCTTGCCTTGACTCTATTTATCGCTTGCGACTCTCCCTTATTCTCATAATCCCTTGATGACGGAGCAATATCTGCCAGTTATACGAAAATAATTTTACATTGCGTTTAATCCATCTACCCAAATCGGAAAGATCGACACCAAGTGCTCTATACAGCCATACATAAAATAAATACCAGGAGAAAGACCTCTTACAAGAACAGGCTTAATTATCCACTTTTTGACACCTCTAGCAACTTTTTCTGAAGTAAACTCACATTATCAAGGGTAACTGAGTGCTGGTTAGCTACTCGCTTGCTCGCACCACTCTTAAACTGCCTATAATTCGTGATGGAGGTGGTAGAAGACACTGCTACTGCCGAATCGCCTTCGATAGTGTGCCCTGTGTGCTTGGACACATTATCAGGGCCAAACGCACCGGCGAT
The DNA here is from genome assembly GCA_030579895.1 of Sugiyamaella grinbergsii. Classification (NCBI taxonomy): domain Eukaryota; kingdom Fungi; phylum Ascomycota; class Dipodascomycetes; order Dipodascales; family Trichomonascaceae; genus Sugiyamaella; species Sugiyamaella grinbergsii. Next base: position 98,896 of record JAKTRT010000028.1, read on the forward strand.
AGTGGCCACTTTACCATGCTGTGGTCATGTGTATCATGATGAATGTATCAAGACGTGGGCTGAACGAACAAATAGTAAGTATACATTGGCGTTCGACACATCCGTCCTCATGGCCATCGAAATCAAGCTAAAGACCTGTCCCAATATCCAGAGACAGGATTCTATGGACATGATGCTAACATTTGAATAGGCTGTCCCGCTTGTAGAGCCAAGTTCAATTCTGTAAGACTGAGAAAGGGTTCTCCAAATGGTGAACTAATAAGAGAATATATTGTTGAGGACGCAGTGGCTCCTCTTCCTGATGATTATCAATGGGAACAACCAAATAATAATATTGCTGTAATCACGAATCTGGGAGGAAGATCTGGTGATAGCAATAGTAATAATGGAGGTGGTCTAGTAGTCGGCAGTAATATGCTAGTGGTTGGTAATGGTCAAGGTCGAAGTACTGATGCCATGATATTGGTGGAAGACGACGAAATGGATGTTGGAATGGGCCAGTATTTAGAGGAAGAGTCCCCAGATTGGGACTGCGCGTTATGTCTATATGGAGAAACATCCCACAGACAGTTAGTATGCAGAAATTGCTCACAAGAGGTACATGTCTATACTGCTGATTTAGAGGAGTTCCCGTTTGTCAACTGGTACTGCCCAGGCTGTCTCAGCTCGCAGATGTCGTATCTGAATCACTCATTAACGAGAAGGAGAACTATGACAGGGAGAAGAGGACGAGGAAGGGCTAGGCTGTCAAGTAGCAACACCAGTGGTAGTGGCGGAGGTGGAGTAGCGGGTGCTAATTCTATAAGGAGCCCGAGTTTTATTGGGACCAGAAGAATACCATCGACTGCTGCATCTGGATCTCTTCAGATATCTAGTTCTAATAGAAGTGGAAGAAGTGGTAGTAGACAGACGAGAGGATCAGGTTCTACGGCCTCGAGAATTCTTGGTGCATCTAGCTGGGGAACAAGCGATTCAGGTTTATCACAGCCGGCTACTTTATCAGCGCCTGCTGAGCAAAGTCTGACTCCACGTCCACAAATGTCAGCCGAAGAAAAAGATGCGTGGGAAATGTTTGAGCGGGCAAGGTCGCTAGGCGAGGAAGGAGAAGGGGAAGGAGAAGGAGAAACAATAAGAGAACAAGATCTCAGTAGCTCCACAATGGTAAATCAAGAATCGGGAGCTACGTCGCCTACACCCGCGACCGCCTCTACCTCAACATCGAGTACATCCCCAGAGGCCCCAAAGAAACTCAAAAGGCCATGTAGAAGGGCCAATCCTCCCAGAGCCAATCCTCGACTGGGGTCTACATCTATTGCTAGTGAAAGTTCGTTGACTAGCCCAATCGATCCATCTCAAGCATCTCCATCATCATCTGCTCCCTCTCCTTCGTCATCTGAGCAAACACTTGTTCAGTCATTGCTATGTAATATTCGAAGCTCATCTCCTAAGATTGTAACTCCAGGCGAGTCTTCCTCTAGCTCTAATTTCCGAGCTGTACCTTTAATGTCGCCCCCTTCAACATCAGCTACCACCCCTGCATTCTCTCCTGCCGCTTCGATGTATTCTCCGAGTCCAGTTCCGTCCACTTTCGCAACATCTACTAGTGATAATGAACCCGACTCGCCGTCTAGAATAACAATCTCTAGCGCTTCGCCTAATGCTATGCCTGCTGTCAGTACCACCACCACCACCACAACCCCTATATTATTGTCATCCGCATCCAGTACTGCACCATCGTCGCCTTCAAACTATTCAGAACTGTCTCTAAACAAAAAGCTCGAAGTTCAAAGTATCGTCCGAGACGTACTTAGGCCGGTCTATCGATCAGGCAGAATCAACAAAGATCAATATACGCAGATCAACAAACGCGTCAGTCGAACATTATACGAGCATTTATTAAAGGAGATAATACAAGAAAATGTTCGGATTCATGATGAGATAGATTCCAATCCACTAGCGATTCCCAAATGGCAGGGCTTGGTGGAGGATTATGTGAACAACGAATTGGATAGTATAGAAAAAGGATCGACTTCGCTATGACAATACTACGTGAAAAGGATCAGAGGGGAAAAAAAGGTGGGCTTGCTATTTTAAGTTCTACACCGAATTTAATTTGTATTAACATTGACACTTAGTCCATGTGTAACATGACCTAGCCACATTCTCAGGCTTAGACATAGGTCCACATTTTCAGTTCCACCTGATGCGGCTATCTGTGATTTACAACTATTAGCATCAGAGATTCCTAGGCTGAGCATGCCTCTATTCAAATGCCTGTAGCTCCCAAAACTAATACCATTAGAAATTAGTTTAATTTTTGCTTTTTGTCTCGCACCCCTCTTTTGCTTCCTGGGCGCCCCCTTTCTAGAACCCTAATGAATTTCATGAAAAGGCCTTAACCATTGATATGATCCCAGTTCCACACCTGAATACTGTATACTGTACAGCCTCTCATATCTTCGCAGCAGGATGCTTTGAGGCGGCAGGTAGCTCTGTCTTGGCATTCCTATTATTGTAGCCAAAAAAGCCTGTTCTTCACAATACCTCAGGTTTCATGAGCCTAATAAGGGGCTCAGTTGCATAATTGAATTCATATAAAAGGAACTGGCGAGGTTCATATATTTTCTAGTTTAACTTTTGCAATATATATATATTTTTTATCCGTTAGTTAATCAATTATGTCTGCCAACGAATATTATAAGCAGGCCAATAATAGTGGTGATTCTCTGCCACACAATGCCAATACCTACCAATCTCAAGAATCGTCCATGAATGCTGGCGTTTATTCTGCTTCGTCCGAGGTTCCTCAGGGTGGAGCTGGGGAGAGGGGACTTGGAAGTGCCTTGATGAGCGCTGCTGCGTCTTCAGTAATGAACAATGGTCATAATAGTAATAGCCATGGTGGATACGGTGGAGGTAGCCATGGAAATAATTACAACAGTCACGGAAACAGTTACGGAAGTCACAGTAGTAGTTTCGGCGGCAGTCATAGCAGTGGCCATGGCAGTAGCCATGGCAGTAGTGGTATGACATCGGCAATTATTGGTGCAGCGGCCTCTTCCCTCCTTGGAGGTAACAAGAAACACAACAAACCCCACAAAACCAGTGCTACCTCTCTAATTGCAGGACAATTAATTGGTGGGCTAACAGGAAGTCACGGCCATTCTGGTGGACAAGGTAGCCATAATAACCAACATGGGGGATATAACCAACACGGAGGATATGACCAACATGGAGGGTATGACCAACAGGGAGCATACAACCAACAGGGAGCATACAACCAACATGGAGGACAAAACCATCATGGAGGGCATCAGGGAGATAGCTATGGCCGACCGGGAGAAGGATACGGTCAGGGTTACGGAAACAATAATGGAGGTCATAATGGTGGATGGTAATCATATAGCGAATTGCGGTTATAGTTTTATAGTTCTTTAAGTTTAATATATTTTCTGTCTATTTAAAACACAGAATAATCGGTGTGAGCAGAGCCCAACCGCCAAATCATATATATGTGGAATATGCAAATACTTTTATAATTATCTGAATGCAGAGATCAAAATTAAGAAGGAGTTTGACTGAAAATAGGGACCTTAGTCAGTTGGCCACGAGCCATTTCATAAATTGTGAATGTAACCGCTTGGCCGGGTGCCACCCGCATGATTCTAGGAGTGATGCCTCTGTAAAGAGCAGACGAGCCTTCTTGTTTTACCAACTGACTAGCAATCCGGGTGAATCTAGCCAATCCAGATTCCGTAGAGGCACCTCCTTCTCTTTGCATACGAGTCTTGATGGTATCAAGAGGAGCATTTGAAAGAGGTCCCAACGCACCAGAAATCAATCCGATGATAGATGTCTGCCATGCCGGGAGAATTTGGTATTCTGGTTGTAAATCTTGCAGTTTGGCTTTGAGTCCTGAATAGACAGTGAAATTAACACCTTGGTTACTAGCTTGTCGAGCAGCCGTTAATACTACTCCTCTATACATTGCTCCAAGGCCCTCTTCTCGAATAACAGTATATACACAATGAGCGGCATTTCTGTACCTGGGTCCTGTAACTGGGTCGACTAATGAATGGGCTTGCGCTTGCAGTCTGATCTTGACGACTTCAGTAGGATTCACCACCAAGACGGCTTCAGTCAAACCGGCTCCGACACCAGCAGCAAATGTGTTTAATGTTGAAATGGGTCGATCAGGTGGTGTTAACTTCTCTTTTAAATATTCGTAAGTGGAGAATCGAATGGCCATCTTAGGGGTAATACCGGCAATGACTGCTCCAAGACCTTTATAGAGCCCTAGAGGAGTTTCTTTCCTAATAATTCGAAGCCCGGTTCCAAGGAACCCAGCAGGTTTTACTAACTTTCCATCTGGTCCAACCTCTCTTCGTTTAAGTTGCATTCGCACTTTAATTGTGTCTAATTTTATGGTTAGAATTCGCGGTTTCTGGAACCTGGACTGGCTGCACGGGCCGCACCCTCAACCTTATAGATCCACATCACAAGAAGGGCTCATAGAGTCGTACTGAGTTTTAAAACACAATGAGAGTGCTCGGGATATGCCTCGTCGCTGCTGCCCATGATCCAGCCTTCAAATATGCGGCTGGATACATTCCGGCACACATTCGGGCAATCAAACAGATAAGATTCAAGCCATGTCCCCCACGTGTTGCTGGTGTGTAGCTACATCGATTATCATCAGAAAATGGCATCAAGCATCAACAGCTCAGCCCGTCTGCTACTTTCGATAGATAGATAGACACGGTAGCAAAACAGGGCTAAACAGGGCTAAGGCGTCTTGCTCAATGTTTATACATGGTGAACCATGTCGAAATCGCTATCCATGATCCCAGTAAAATAGCACCTTGTATGATCCATACTCCTCTTAATTATTACTCACCTAATGGATGACATGTTAATGCTTCCGTACAACCAGCTACTCCGCCGGCTACTAAATCAACAAGCGGTTGTCCTTTTTTCTTTTCTACCATTTTTCTACTATCGTCCGCTTGGGTGATATTAATTTGTCAATTCAGAAACTAATTTTTTTTTTCCCTTTCATATGACTAGGAACTTACGGATATATTTATATCTGTTTATTTTAAACGAGGCATTCGGGCCCGGCCATACTTACCGATGGTGCGGTGTACCCTCGCCCCGTTCCACATATGTCGACCAAAAGCGCCGATCCGGTCCCCGCGTTATTGAGGATTATTTTTAAAATGAGGGTGGAAAAGAAAATTAACTACGCATAATCGCATGTGCTAAAGTTTATTTCTGCCATGCGATATTCCAACCATCGGGACTCTCTCAAGGGCAAGGGTGCATATAGAAAGAAAAGATCCGGGGAAATGGGAAGCCTAGGAGGAGACAAGGGTAATGAGCCGAGGAGTGCATTCGGCGATTCCCGAGCCATTATCGTGGGCAAAGAGAGAAAGGGTGAAGGTGGAGAGGGACTAGCAGTGTGGACCGGGTCCGTGTCCGGGTTTGAGATTTGTGGTGTGTCTCCGAACGGCCGGGGAAAGGTAAATTTTTTGGCGATTGTGTGAGGCCTACGAGGATGAGGTTCTATTGGAGTATTTAATTTTACTCGGCGGTTGCTCGGCATTGGAGTAGAAACACCAGGTGCGTCGCTTTTTGTGTGGTTCGGCACTTCCCAGATTACACTGCTTGAGTGGCTATTTAATAAGGATCAAGGCGAAGTAATAGACTATTTTCGTAGCATGGGCTGTGTTCCAGTCATCCAAATATGATGCTGTAACAGCTCCAATCCAGTATCCGACCCTGTTAAAGGTGACTTTGCCATTTCTCGAATCGAAGTCACCGCCCCGTGACAAAGTTTCATTTCTGCCGCCTTGTTTCTTCCCAGGGTATACTTAGTCGCTTGCTACTACTACTTAGTTGCTAGCTACGTCTATACTAACCTTCCCGCTAATATTCCCACTTTCCGGTTTCTTGCGGCCAAAAAAGTCATTCGCAGGTTAATGCCAGAACACCAGTGATAAACGCTGGTATTGCAAGCTTGTCGTCTACCAAGCGCCTCACGTGATCATCGCCAGAACCAGAAATATTCTGGCATACCCCACCTCTCTGCCCGGCCCCCGTAGAAACTAGTCTCTTCTGTTTATCCGGGCTACAATTTCAGTCGGTAGGAGATGTTGCCTAGGATCTAAAAGACGTTAAGCAATCAACCTTCCATCTCAAACACAAGTAAACGTGTAACTTCTGTAATGGTGAACTTATTTATACGGTGAATATTTAACTAATATAACAAACTTTTCCTGCTAAATCCACCAATGCGTATATTCTGCCGCTACGCTCATCGTCTGCCAGGACGCTTTGGTCGAGCAAATCCTCCTGGACGAGGAGTCGAAGCAGCACTGCTGGATGCTGAGGACTCTGGGTACAACTCGCTGTACAAGTGAGACCCAGAAATGTCCGAACCATCGGTTGCTTCGACCTATAATACAATAGTTAGTTTAGTGGTTTGGTTGCTACAAATGTCAAGCCTCCCATAAAATATATCCCTCGTTAAAACGGGCATATAGACAACTAAAACTAGATCGTCAAGTTTAAACTTACCACTTTGACAATATCAATATGATTACGAGCAGTAGAAATGACCGACTCTCGATTGGATGCGTAAATCATTCGCTCCTTGATTTTAGATCCACTGGGACAAGTGTAAATAAATACAATCTTTTCAGTCTCTCCCTCAGAAGAAGACTTGATATGCTTGAAAATGGTGTACTGAGGCTTAGAAGGATCAATAAATCGTTGTCCTAAATTGTCAGCATCGATATTGGAAACCGGTTTACCGACTATAACCGATTCGTTCTCAAGATCAATATGCAATCCTACAGCACTGGCACCCGAACTATCGCGCAATTGTTTCAATGCTTCATGGACGGGCTCATCGATTGCCAACGACAACCCAGTGCCACTTCTGGATGACCCACTAAGCTGTATACGATGTATTTCATTCTTTCGTTCTCCTGTACCAAGCATTTGATCAACCTCTCTATGAAATACTTCTCGCAATGAACGCTCTTCTTCAGTTATCGGTGCTGAGGCTTGTTCGTGTTTAACGTGTGCATTCCATCCTGAAACACTAACTTCCGATACGTCAGTCCAAAACAGACTGGTTCCAAATCGCTGGGTACCACCTAATTCTCTATGAACGGTATTGCTACTAGAGGCATACAGCATTTTGCTACGAACAGGAGCAGAGTCCGGAACAAATGAAATAAAAATATAGTTTGATTCGGTATCTTCATCTTTCTTGACAACAATATACCTGGCACTTTTATTGTCCAAATGTCCTCTAATCTTTTCGAAATCATCCTCAAACCTGTTACTTTCTTTTAGGATAATTTGTCCTGGTTCACAAGATTCTATTTTGGTCAGAGGCTTTTTCTTTGTATAAGCTACCGGTACTTCTTACCTTTCACAATTTCCAGAACTAATGCTCGGGCGCTGTCACTAGACCCAAAGTCTCGAAATACACTGTGCAATTCATCAGATGCTATAATCATAGTCAGTTAGAGAACAATTTTTCTCAACGCAATCATCCAAACCTACCTTTAATTCCAGATTGGTTTGACATTTTGCTTTTATTCTACCAATCGTCCCACGGTTGATGACCCTATCTTCGATCGATGCACACCTCAGTTTCGTTTCGCAGCCCGGATGCTTCCGTCGTTCGTCATCTTTGTTCTACGTCGACCCTGTATAAATATGTTTGTACTATCGCACAGCCACCCCTACCCTTATCAACAGATCGACTTGTGTCGAGATATCCATATTTCAGTACATCGAGACAGACAGCAAAAGACTCGTTTATCTTTCAGGTATATATCATACTACATGTAGTATTTTATTTGCTTAAGAGTTGCCAAAAGTTAATTGGCAAGCTGGCCGGTGTAAATGCTCGAAAGCCTACAGTCAGAAAGCGTAGACGAATAATGACTTATAAGTACCACGATATGTTCTCCACTGAAGGGAAAGACAAAAACAGCAATTTATAAAATACCCTGCTTTCATCTCATTTGTAGAGAAACAAGTACAAGTTCGAGTACAAGCACAAGCTACCCCTCAAAACCCATATATAGCCACTTCACTTCCTTCCCGTTTGTCTAAATTCATGCTAATAAATATCTAAATATAACAAATTCAATGCGTAATTGTTCTAATCGTCGCTCTCATCAGTATCATATGATCTTGGTCGCTTGGTAATCTTAACAGGCTCTTCCAATGCTAATAATGGCATTCGAATCACTACTGGCTTAACATTGACAGTTGAAATATTAATATTAGTGCTTGGGACATTTCTAGTCTGACGACAAAAATCTCTCAACCTCTTGGTCGGCAGTTTAGTTCGATCGCTACTGCCACTGCCACTGCCACTGCCACTGCCACTGCCACTGCCACTGCTGGAGCTACTCATGTTTTCATCTGCTCTTTCTTTTTCTTCTTCTCCTTTTCTTTCTTCTCTAGCTCTCTCCTTGTACCTTTCAACAGCTCTAAATGACCAACTCTCGAAGCCAACAACTTCTCAGTAGCTGACGTTAATGTGGCAGAATGCTTTTTAGCGATTTTTTTATCCTCTACGGCGTTTCTCCTCTTCGGGGCAATTTGTTTAGGAGCAGCCTTTTTAGGATTCTTACTATGTTTGGAGACTTTTCCAGACTTTGTAGGACCCAACGATGTATTCTTCTTTAACGAAGCCTGAACCATTAGGATAGATAGTGAATATGTCCGCTTTTGTTTGGATATCTAATTTCTGAAACCAGTTTTATGTATATTTATGTTCTCCAGACACAGACACAAAAAAAAATTGCTGCGCACACAACGGCGCATCACGTGACAGAAGCGACCAGTTGCAAACTGTTGGTTGCCCTTGCCGCAAGAAAAAAAAAATTGGAGTATTATCATCCGTACGTACGATCAACATCCAACCGGTAAGTCACAACTTAAATGCAGATTGATTGATTTCGAAGGGAGATCTTTCCTTCGTTTTTAATCCCCTTTTTTTTTCCCACTTCCTGGAAAATCTCCGATTGTTCAACATTGCTAGAACCATTATTCACTGAAGGTTGGCAGTTACTAGCTAATCTTGAAGATATCAGCAGCAGAAAATGTACGTATCAGAGAATAAGACCAACATTGGCATCGTTCAAGGAAAACAAGATTACTAACAACTATCTATAGAATACAATGTTATTGACGTTTCCTGGTCCAGTTGCCTATTCACCTTTTAGGGTTAATGGATTTATTAACAATATTAATACGTCTGTTAATTCCTCAGCCGTGATTGGATTAAGAACTATCTACGTTCACTATGTCTCAGTTAAGGAAGGGTCTGATTTGAAAGAGAATGCCGAGAAATTGGATATTTTAAATGCTCTATTGGATTATGATACTAAGGCAGATGGATCGGATCCTTTGACTAAAGTTCTAATTGATAATGTATTTGAGGGTCCTGACGGTAAACAGGAATCTAGTCAATTACCTGATAATGCCTATTTGTTAAGGGTGGTTCCTAGAAAGGGTACCATTTCCCCTTGGAGTTCTAAAGCCACTAATATCTTACACAATTGTGGGCTGGATAAAGACATTGATAGAGTCGAAAGAGGATTGGCCCTGGTCATTCAAGTTCGTAAGGGGTTCCCTTTGGATGAACACTTGAAATCAGGAGTTTTCCTCGATTTCATTTATGATCGCATGACTCAGTCGATACTGGAAAGAAGACCTGAAAAAGATGATTTGTTCGCAACTCATGAACCAAAACCATTAGTTACTGTTGCTAGAAATGCTATTCCTGCTGCTAATAAGTCTTTAGGTTTAGCTCTTGACCAACAGGAAATCGAATACCTTAGCTCGTCGTTTCCTAACAGAGATCCTACAGATGTTGAACTTTTTATGTTTGCTCAGGTAAACTCTGAACATTGCCGTCATAAGATCTTTAACGCTGATTGGAAGATAGACGGGGAAGCAAAGCCATATTCTTTGTTCAAGATGATTAGAAACACTCATGAGAAGAACCCCAAATACACCATTTCTGCTTACTCTGATAACGCGGCGGTTTTGGAAGGTCACGATGCAACGTTTTTTGCACCGGATCCCAAGACCAAGGTCTACAATCAAATCAAAGAAACCGTCCATTTCTTGACTAAGGTCGAGACTCATAACCATCCAACTGCCGTCTCTCCATTTCCCGGTGCCGCTACTGGTTCGGGTGGTGAGATTAGAGATGAGGGCGCGGTTGGTAGAGGTTCTAAATCGAAGGCCGGCTTATCTGGGTATTCTGTTTCCGATTTGCTAATACCTGAATTCAACCAACCTTGGGAATTGGATGTTGGCAAGCCCGCTCACATCTCCAGTGCTTTAGATATTATGTTAGAAGCTCCTATAGGATCTGCCGCTTTCAACAATGAATTCGGACGTCCTGCAATTGGTGGTTATTTCCGTACTTTGACCACTTCCGTCACGAATTCTGCCGGTAAACAAGAGATTCGTGGTTTCCATAAGCCAATCATGCTTGCTGGTGGTTTAGGTTCTGTTCGCCCACAATTTGCTCTCAAGAATCGTAAAATCACTCCCGGTGCCGCCTTGATTGTTCTTGGTGGTCCATCTATGCTCATTGGACTAGGAGGCGGTGCTGCATCTTCGGTTTCATCTGGTGAAGGCAGCGTTGACCTGGATTTTGCATCTGTTCAAAGAGGCAATCCTGAGATGCAACGACGTGCTCAAATGGTTATCGATGCTTGTATTGCACTTGACGGAGAGAACCCTATTCAATCCATCCATGATGTTGGTGCTGGTGGATTGTCAAATGCACTGACAGAATTAGTTCATGATAATGACCTTGGTGCCAAGTTCGAACTTCGTGATGTTCCTAATGTTGAACCTGGCATGTCTCCTATGGAGATTTGGTGTTGCGAGGCTCAAGAACGTTATGTCTTGGGCGTCTCTCCATCTGATTTGGATACCTTCAAGGCCATGTGTGAACGTGAGCGTGCTGTTTATGCTGTAGTTGGTTATGCTACTAGTGAGCAACGCTTAATTCTTCACGACAGACTCCTTAATACTACCCCAATTGACATGGAAATGTCGGTATTGTTCGGCAAGCCTCCTAAGCTCAGTAGAGTGGCTGCCACTAAGCCGTTGAAATTAGAAGCTTTTGATTCTTCCAATATTTCAACAAAGGACGCCTTAGAAAGAGTCCTTACTTTACCAGCTGTTGGGTCAAAATCATTTTTAATTACCATTGGTGATAGATCAGTAACCGGGTTGATTGCCCGTGATCAGATGGTCGGCCCTTGGCAGGTCCCCGTCGCTGATGTCGCTGTTACCATCACCTCCCATGGTAAGGGTGTTCACACTGGTGAAGCCTTTGGTATTGGTGAACGTCCTACCGTGGCTCTCATAAATGCTGGTGCCTCTGCTAAGATGTCAGTTGGCGAGTCTCTTCTCAACATCTTCGCATCTGATACTAGCTTGGAACGAATTAGACTGTCAGCTAACTGGATGTCAGCTCCTGCTCATGATGGCGAGGGGGCTGCATTATACGAAGCAGTTCAAGCTATTGGTTTAGATCTTTGTCCTGAATTAGGCATTGCCATTCCAGTTGGCAAAGATTCTATGTCTATGAAGATGAAATGGGACAAAAAGGAAGTAACCTCTCCATTATCGGTCGTCATCACCGCATTTGGACCAGTCGAGGATGTACGTCGCACATGGACCCCTCAGTTGGAGCGCCTGGAAGGTTCTAAATTGGTTCTTGTTGATCTTGGTGCTGGTAAGAACAGATTGGGTGGCTCTTCACTTGCCCAAGTCTATGGACAAGTTGGTAATGAAGCTCCTGACGTAGATTCTAAAATATTGAAGTCATTCCTTCAATCTTTGGAAACGCTTCATAAAAAGGATGACATTGTTCTAGCATATCATGATAGATCCGATGGTGGCCTCATTGTTACTGCTCTTGAGATGGCTTTTGCTGGTCGTGTCGGTATCGATATTAATGTTGAGAACTCTTCTAATGACTTGATCGGTTCGCTATTTAGCGAAGAGCTTGGTGCTGTTTTCCAAGTAACGGATGTTGAGGCCTTTAAGAGCGTTCTTGTCGTTGCCGGCGTCCCAGAGTCTATTATTTCAGTTGTCGGTACAGTAAAATCTGCCAAGGACCAATCAATTGTTATCTCTTACAATGGTAAAAAGGTCCTCGAAGATAGTCGTGCTTCACTTCAACAAACCTGGTCATCTACTTCTTACAAAATGCAAAGATTGAGAGACAATCCAAAGGCCGCTGATCAAGAGTTTAGTAATATCGTTGATAATGCTGATCCAGGTCTATCGTTTAAGCTCTCCTTTGAAAATGTGCCTCTTCCAGCCAATCTTCTCACTCATAAACCCAGGGTAGCTATTTTGCGTGAACAGGGTGTGAATGGCCACGTTGAAATGGCTTATGCCATGCAACAGTCCGGCTTCACTCCTGTAGATGTGCATATGTCAGATTTGATGAGTAAGACTGTTAGCTTGAATGACTTTGTTGGTTTTGCTGCTTGTGGAGGATTCTCTTATGGTGATGTTCTAGGTGCTGGTGCCGGTTGGGCAAAGTCCGTTCTCTTCCATGAAGATCTCAAAAAGGAATTTTCCCACTTCTTTAACGATAGAAAAGATACCTTTGCAATTGGCGTCTGTAATGGTTGTCAATTCTTATCTCGAATCAAAAGCATTCTTCCCGGAGCTGAAAACTGGCCCTCGTTTGAACGCAATCTATCTGAACAATATGAGGCTCGTAGTGTCGTTGTTGAAATTGTTGATGATAGTGCTCCTGGTACTGAAGCTAGCATTTTCCTTGATTCCATGCGTGGATCCAGATTCCCAGTTGCGGTTGCCCATGGTGAGGGTCGTGCTTTGTTTGCTAGTGATGATGATTATAAAAAGTTCTCTCACGATAATCTTTCTGTTGTTAGATATGTTGACAATTACGGAAAGGTCACTGAAAAATATCCATACAATCCTAATGGATCTCCTGACGGTATCACAGGTATTCGTACGCCCAATGGCCGTGTTTTGGCCATGATGCCTCATCCCGAACGTGTTGTTATCAAGGAAGCCAATTCTTGGTATCCTAAGGATCTTGAGTTTGAGGATGGTCCTTGGTTGAGATTATTCCGCAATGCTCGACAATGGGTCAATTAACCTTGAAACTCTACATCGAAAAGAAGAAAAATAAAACACTTTTGTAATTTCATATATCATAATATACTATTATTTAATAAAACACTTTATGGAGATCGTTCAGGAGATTGGTTTACACGAGTTTTCCTGCTACAGACTCTGATCCATCTCCTCCTTCGCCAGGTGTTAATTTTGATTCCGTTACTCGAATCATATACCCATTTTTCATCATGGTCAATATACACATGAGGTTCAAGGCAATAAAGGACCACCCACTCTTGAGGATTATAATCAAGATTCCACTGGTCAGAGATAAATGCCCAATCTTCGGGAGGACATACCTCGGATAACGAACTGGGGCATACATTGGGTGAAGGCTCAGACGCTAAGTTCATATGAGCATAAGGGCTTCCATAGTACATGGACGTTGACCAACATTTATGGGTATTGTCAAATTGCTGAATCTCGAACGCTTGAACTTCTCGTTGTTCATGAGGTGAGATGTAATTCAACTCAGATTCGGCCACGCTGTACAGATTTTCCAATGTTAAACGGTCCGTCCAGTTGTCTACTATTTTTTTAACCTTCGAACCCTCATCAACATTTGGACCAATGGATGACATGATTATTTTCCTTTTCTGATTCATGGTGGCAATAAAGTTCTCATCAGTCTCGCAACTAACCGTTACATTATCTTCGTTCTGTTTTTGATCGCAGCTAAAATAGCTCCATCCCAGACCGACCCAGCCACCACACATGAACAGAAGCTTCCATGGGAGGTAAGGAATCCAATATGGCATGCTAATGTACACAGTTATTGAAGCAGCCAGCATTGACAAATATATAAAACTGGACCATGGCTCATCTATAAAGTAAGCAAAAGAGGCCAACCAATCTGTGGTCTGATCCAGCATGCTGACGAAATCGCCCAATGAGTTCTGAGTGTCAACGACATTCATATAAAAGTCTCTCGAAAGTTCAGGGACAGGTTTAGGTATTACTGGGTCACATAATGGAGGCCCTTCGGCTGGAGAAGAATAAATATCAGACGGAGAAAATGGTGAGGATGAACTCTTGGGCCCTGGGTGGATTGATAAATAAGCAGGTACCATTATACCTAATGCAATATAAAGGAATGGGATAACTACAATCAATCGTGGATTGAGGCAAATGAAAGAATAAATAGATAGAGCAGAGACGGTAGCAGAGGGGGATTCCCATGAAACTATGGCCATAATGTCATAATAGGTCTCAAAGAAAATCCCACAGCGGGATTGAAAGTTTCGATACTGCTTAGCCGTTAATGCTACTGATAGAGGAGGTCTTGACTTTTGGTATTTTAGCCTTTTGCTAACAACGTTAAAGTTGACATTAGTAGTCGGTAACGCAGACTCGATGATTTTCTCTATGAATTTATCGCTAAAGCTTTGACTCATCCAGGATGTCGGATTGCTGATGGGATTTGATTTTCGAGCAGCAGGAGGATTCGAGACATCAGTCGTACTATCTTCCTTTGGAGATGCAGACGAGAACGAAGAGAAAATCCCACTACGTGGTCTTTCAGTGGAGGCTCTGGTTCCTTTGTTCTCATCTTCTTTATTAGTTGGCAATGTGAGTAAATAACTCACTGAATCGACATCCTTGACCGATATAGTTCCAGTAGCCACGGCAGGAGTAGTACTAGTTTTAGCATCAACTTTTTCACCAGAAATAGCTTTAGTGGTACCAGTGGTACCGGTGGTACTAACTGCACCGTCTTCCAGTGTAGGTCCTATGCTTATAATATTATTCCAAATATTTGTCATTGTGTCAGCCAGAGGAGTAGAGTCTGGAGATTTGGAGTCCATGATGATGCAGGGGCTAAATAATGCACAAAGGGGATTAATGGATTGATTGCGACCAACCGCTAGGTCAATAAATAAGATAGACTGCCTGAATCAGTAGCGGTATTAAGAGATATCAACAGTTTGGTTAGGCAAATACCGTGGCAAAAAGCTGTAGACTTTAAAACTGCAAATCAGAATTCAAATTGTGTGTATTCTAACCATTTACCGACTCCGCCGCTCATCTCTTTGGTAAACAACGACTGGCGTACCTTACTGCTAACCTACTATCGACAGATCTCGGAACAAACGCTCAACAATGAGTACCTAATTAGTAGTAGCTTATGTGATTATATTCTAAATACAGTGTTTGATATAAAAATTATTAATTGGAATTAAAAAGTTATAGTGAAAGCGTATGTATTTAATAATTAGCGTTTAAAATATGAAGGACCCTCGGTGATTTGAACCCTTGACCAGATGCTCTGCTCTTTCCTAAGTCAACTCAGTTGGCGTAGGCGTGATCACGAACAATGGGCCCTGAAAAAGGTATTAAGATAACCGAGCAACGGCATTCCACACAGATAAGAGGTTTCGTTTTAGTCTCAGAGAGCGATTCTAATGGGACAAGTCAATAATTGTTCCAGAACCCGCCCAGTGCCTGCAGATGATGGCATTGTGTGAAACCCTGCAGGGACTTGCCGATCCAGGAACGTCCAGGCACACGATTAAGCAGTAATGGAAATGTGCAGGTGAATCCTCATCACCGCTGCCAAAATCGAAAATAGAGTGCTGAGAGTAATACTTTACAACAAGAGAGCTTCAATGATAGACTTCTGTTTTTTTCTCCTGCCGATACAATCTTATCTTTTCCCCGTTGGAATGATATTTCTCTATAGGTGTTTCAGAATATGGCCATATCCAGGGGAAACAGGATACGAGACACCTTTTTAGATCTAACCCTTAAGGAGCTCTCTGATATCCAGTGGTATGCTGACTGCATTTTTAATAATGAATGTGATGACCGTATTCGACAAAATGAAACTGACAGAAATATATTAAGCGTAGAAACTCATGTTCAATCGACGCGACCATGGCAAGAGCAATCACGTGACTAATTGAACGTCTGATAAGATAGCTACTTGTCTCATCACAGATCACGCAAGTGTACAACAATATCTCGAAGGAATGTTGGATCTTGATGAACAGGAAGAAGATCTATTTGTCCGCCAAGAAGAGGACGTTTATGAAAATCAAAGCCTGGTAGAGGCAGTTCACAATGAAACAAATGGAACAACCATTGAAGGATATACATACGATGGCACAAACTTGAATGATGAAGTGAACGAAGAGCAAGATGTAGATAATAATGGGTTAAAGACTACCACTAGAATAATCGGGAATCATGTTATAAAGCTCCATGAGCAAGGGTCATTAACATTGAGAGATGATATTTATTCCCGTGAACGAGAAGAATTGTTGAACTCAGTGGTGTTATCCACCGCACTGACATATCAAAAAACAATCATCCGTGATATGCTAGCTGAGGATGCTCTACTGGTATTGGGTCGAGGATTGGGTCTTCATTTAATAGCAGCGAATGTCATCCATGCTTTGGATGTAGCAGGATCTGCCAATAAAAGTAAAACTGATAGCGGTGGCAACGGTGTTCCCGAAAAATCGAGCCTTGTTCTCGTAATAGGAGCCAATGACCTAGACAATCAAAGAATATCTGAGGAACTTTGGCAGTTGTCCCAATTAGCTGCAGAATCTTTAGCTGCCTGCCATCGGGGCTTGACGATAGTTAAGAATGAGACAACCACCATTAATCAACGTGAAGAGTTGTACAGAAAAGGTGGGGTGTTTTCAGTCAAATATCAGGCGTTGATTGCTGATATTTTATCCGAGGTCATTGACTGCACGGCCGTAACAGGAATTGTAGCCTTTGACTCAGACAGGAAGACTGATAAACACTATCTAGAGTGGGTTATTCGTCGCTATCGTCTAAGGAACTCTCGAGGGTTTATTAAAGCCTTGACTGAGAATCCCGAAGGTTTTGGTACTGCCGGAAGTAGCCTCCAGCCGCTTTCAAGTAAGCTAAAAAAGCTAAATATAAAAAGAGTTCTACTATGGCCTAGATACCATATTGAAGTTACAGACTCACTACTCCAAGTTAATAAAGGAAAAAAACGAAACGAAATAATTGAAATCCAGGTAGAAAAGTCCGACTCCATGAGACGAATCCAAATTGCTATCATGGATAGTATCGAGACCTGTATTAGTAAAATCAAACGAGCCATTTCATCAATTAAAGCCATCAGCTCTGAAGACTGGAATCTTGATAGCGCGCTTGGAATGAAACTGGCAAGGCAAGTTAGAAGCGAACTCAGTTCATACTGGCATTTAATATCTTCAGACGCTCGTCAATTGGTTGGCGATTTGGCGGTCCTTCAGCAATTATTAGATGATATGCTGTCTTTAGATAGTGTTGGTTTCCTTCAAAGATTGATGGAAATTTCACAGACCGTTACAGAATCAAGCCGTGAGGTCTCTCAATGGCTTCTCGAAGATGCTGGCTCCATGTTATTTGAGGTGGCAAAAGAAAGAGTATACGGCAAAGGGAAAAACGATACATCTAGCTTTGAGGAATTGCCAAAATGGTGCCATTTACTAAACATTTTAGATGAAATCGCCATTGAGAAAAGTACCACCAATCCAGATGACACTGGAGGTCCAGTATTGATTATGTGTTCTGAAAGAAGGGTTGCTGCCCAATTAAGATCGTATATTGATAAAATTAGTATGATAAAGAAAAAAGACCCGGTTAAAGGAGCTGAAGCTGCAACTCCTGGTCAGATTTATATGAAAGAGAGATTCGAGCAATTTATAGAGCTTCGAAAAATAATCCGTCGGAAACAGAAATTTCAGGCTGCTCAGAATAGACCTACTGTTGACCATGGTGGTAATCCATCCACAAATAGCGCAGTTGCAATAACGCCAGATGTTGCTAGAATGTCTCCATCAAGCCGTAATAAACGTAGACGTACCAGGGGTGGATCTGTTGTAGCATCAGTGGCCGATAGGTCTGCCTCTAGACTATCTATCCCAGAGATCGAAGAGTCTACCGAGCTCTCAGATCCTGCTGGTGATATTGACGAGTATGACGAAGATATAGTCAAATTTATTTCGGAAAATAAACTGGGAAAAGATGATGAAGACGTAGTCGAATTAAACAGTAGTACGTCTCATGTGCAAATCCTTGACAGTGGTCAGTTAATCGTTGTTGAGTTGTACAATCGATATAGTGACGATGCTTTGGTGGCAGAGCTTATGCCGTCCTATGTTATCATGTATGAACCGAACACATCCTTTTTCCGTCGTATTGAAGTAGCAAGGGCATCGCATGTGGATAAGCAGATAAAGGCGTACTTCATGTTCTATAGAGAATCAGTGGAAGAGCAACGGTTCTTGGCGGAGATCCGACGCGAGAAAGATGCATTTACAAGGCTTATTCGTGAAAAGGCTAATATGCCTGTTCATTTAGAAACGGAACAGGATGCCACCGCTCGGCTAACCCGTAATAGTGAACTACTGCGTAACGTTAGTAGTAGGATTGCAGGTGGAGGTCGTCTCGGATTCAATACTGACAGGCCAAGAGTGGTTGTTGATAATCGTGAATTAAAAGCATCATTGCCAGCGGTATTGGATCTCAATAATGTAGAGGTGGTTCCCATGACATTAACCGTAGGAGACTACATTCTGTCACCAAGAATTTGTGTCGAGCGTAAGTCGGTTGTCGACTTCATTCAGAGTATTCGAAATGGACGCCTTCACGAGCAGTGCACCGCCATGTGCCGTTATTACGAGTTTCCAGCTGTGTTAATTGAATTTGATGACCTGGACTCATTTTCATTCAATTCTGTTGGGAGCGGTGCACCTCAACGGAATCGGACCTTCGGGGGAGCTGACATTGATCGATTTATTTCTGAAAATGACTCACTTCGATCCCAAATTGTTCTTCTGGCTTTACAGCACCCAAAGATAAGCTTTTTGTGGTCTCCAAGTCCCAATGAGAGCGCGGAGTTATTTACCAGATTAAAAAAGGGTCAAAGCGATAATGATGAACCGGACCCAGCTAAATGTGTTGGAATCGGTACTACAGGTGGAAACGATTCTGCGGATTACAACACAGCAGCCATTGACACTTTGCTAGCTATACCGGGAATAACCACAAACAACTATACCTTAATTACTCGCAAAGTGCCAAATATTCAAACACTTTTTTCGATGCCAGAAGAAGAGATAGCTGATATTATTGGAAAAGAAGCAGCAGCAAAACTGGTCAGATTCATTAATGAAACTGTCGGTTAGTGACATTTGCATTACTATATTTAAATTATCTAAAATTACATAATAAATAGTGACATATTTATATTATGACGACCGTTCTAACGAGCCAGGAGCCTTAACTAAATGATCGTTTCCTTCATCACAAAATCTACAGATCTGCCCAACAACATACTTGTCCATTTCACCAGCAAGCATCGCACCGAGTAACGCCTCAATTGTTGGAAGAACACCAGATGGAAGGTAGATGAATGGTTTCTCAGTGTCAGCATGGGTGGGTGTTGATCCGCGTTCTTGCGAAGAATCATACTCCATGGCCTTTTTACCGAGAAGACGTAATACAGTTATACTTCGCTGAGTTATTCTAGCAAAAGGATTCCGTTCTTCTTCTCTATTACGACCATTAGCAATCGGGGCACCAACCACCGCCCCAAGAGCACAAGCAGCTCGGAGAAGGGCATGTCCGAATCCATCGCTAGCGCTAAGCCATTCATAAGCGAGGTTATAGTTAACTTTGCGAACCTTTAGTTCTCCAACGAACTCACTGAAAGACTGTTGTCCAACTTGTTCTACATTGCCCATTTCATCAGATCCTTCCATTTCAACATCATTATCTTCGTCCGTTTCATTATTTGTATTTCGAGCTGGCTTCTCAAATTTAATCATTTCTGCCAGCATTTCCGCTACTAATAAGCTTTGATGGAGTAGAGGTCTAGCCAGTTCCAATCCTCGTGGAATAACACTAAGGTCATCATGAGGCACAGTGCTTATCACAAGACCAAATGTACAGGTCATCAACTCATATGGATTAGGCGGTCGGCCGCCAAAATACCGCTGAAGTAAAAGCAAATACTCAGTATCTGTGCAGGTTGCTAAGAATATCGATTCGAATAAGTCTCGATTAGGGGGATCTCTAGGAAGCACTTTAGCAAGGATATCAACAGCATATGGAAGGTATCGATGAACGACTGGGGTGTATTTGCCAAAAACAATGCCATCTTTGGATACAGGAAACGGGGTAGGAGTCGGAGTAAATGCTAGAATGAAGAGTAGCAAAACAAACGCATCCTTCGCAGAGTCTAATATTAAAACAGGAGCTAGATTCGAAAGAATGGTAACCAAATCTTTCATTAGATCTAAAATCTGCTTAGAGTCTGATAGACATTTGGGATTTTCAGCAAGGAAATATAAGCAGGAGAAAAGGAATTCCCTAGAGGTTGGCTCGTTAATCAGCAGAGACCTGTTTTGGTCGACAAACGACAGATTACGAATAACTGTTGTAACGCTTAAAAGTCTATCAGCAGCAGCTTCTGACCAGAATCGATCAATCTCAGGCTTTCTGTATTCAGTTGCCAATTCCTCTGTCTCATATTTGCTCTGTTGCAATAATGTCAAATAATTCGTGAAACCAAATGGTTTTAAAGAAATGCTACCATCATCCTCGACTTTGTTTTTCTTCTGACTCTCGGTTTCCTTCTGCTCCTTTTTTGCATCTTGCTTTTCAACTATAGCACAATCCTCTTCGAGTCTTCCAATTTCAACGCCCGTTAGACTGTCAACATTGACAACCAAGTCGATCCCTTCTTTACCCATTGTATCCCTATATTTCTCAAATACTGTATTAATAGTGCTTTTACCAGATTCTTCAAAAACAGCACCATTATCCAACTCATGCGACTTTGCCATAGCCAGCACATCCTGATTTATACCATCTCCTTTAGATAATCCTTTTAAAATTTGTAATCCATTTTCACTTAATCCAGTCAACAGGCCAGGAGACTCGACCAAACTAAAATAGCATCTTGGATCAGCAGTAATTACTACTAGCTTATCCAACGCTTGTCTAACTTCGCCAGCAATGGTAGAATTAGCTGCCATTGTGATAGCATGGACATCGAATGTTCCCAGCTCATGAGTAAACGGGAAGTCGGTACGTTGATTCTCGATTTCACGACCAATGCTGGCCAACATTCGAATATCATAACCACCATGTTTTTCGACCAGTCTCTTCTTAGGGGCGTATTTTCTATTCTCATTAGGAACAAAATGAACTGGTTTAATAGGTTGAGGAGTCTGTGGCACTTGTACTGGTATCTGTGATGAAGCAGTTACAGGAGCCGTGACGTTTACCAAAGCTGGGGATAAGGCGGATGATGATTTTCGAGAACTAGGAGTTCTTCGTGGGGTTGCCTTGGCTTGGACTTTAGGTGGACTTGTCGCAGGCGACTGATGAACCGGAATTGGAGAAGCCGTTTGTTGTTGATCTCGCGATTGCGAAGATTGCCTGGACTTTGGTTGAGAGCTTGACACTGTGGGGATCTGTTGCCTTAAAGTCGATTGCGGCGTTTGTTGAGGGATTTGTTGAATTGGCGTTGACACTTGAGGAACTTGTGGTAGTGGGACCGGCTTGCCCTGTGGAGATTGAAGTTGCTGCTGACCTTGTGGGCCTAATACTGGTTGCGGTGACGCAACACCGGTATTACTACCACCTCGAGCTGCTCTATTCCGTAATTGAGAACTCAATAAGAACTCTTCAAATGGTCTTAAAGTAGCATTATACACTCTTGCTACTTCTTCCGTCATTGTGGGCATGTAACCGAGAACTTGAACGACGTTTGGCCACTGTTGAGCCCTGGTGATCTTCGCAGAACCCCCAAATTTCATAACAGTAGCATATAAAGCGAATGGATGGATTCGACTTTCTCCAATACTAGGGAATCCATTGATAGGAGTTCCTCTTCTCTGCATAAACTCAAAAAGAGACTTAACAAACTGATCAGCTTTGGAGATGCTTGAATTTGGCATAGATGTGGTGGGTCTATTGGGAATTGAAGGGGTTGAAGGAGCAACAGATGACGATGATCCAGGGCCGGCGCCACCAGGAACAGCGGCACTACCAGCACCACCGGGCGCAAATTTTTGATTTGAGGCCACTTGAGGAGAAGTTTGCTGGCGATTCTGTTGCTGCAGAACAAATTGAAACTGTTGACTGTTTTGATTGGCATTGGGTGCCTGACTGGGTGGGTTTGGCTGGTTTTGACGCTGAGGCTGGCCTTGGCCCTGGCCCTGACCCTGCGGTTGATTCCGGTTCTGGTTCTGTTGATTCTGACCAGCCTGCCCGCCAGAAAGAGTGGCATTCTTTTGCTGTTGAGCAGCTAGCTGTTGGATTGCTTGAAGCAAATTCTGATGAGGTAAGCTGCCTAATCGTCTGATAAATATTTCTTGTTGTTGAGGGTTTAGAAGAGAGAGCTGGTTACGAATCGGCTGCAATTGCGCTCTGGTCAGAGTACTTAGGAAGCTATGGCTGGAATTAGGACCACCGCTTTGATTACCTTGGCCGAGGGCTTGGGCCTGACCTTGGCCCTGGCCCTGGCCATGGCTAGCATTTTGACCCTGGTTTTGATTGGGGGAGTTGTTTTGATTTTGGAACATATTACTCTGCTGCTGCTGTCCCTGTTGCTGTTGTTGTAACATCTGTTGCTGATACATGAAACTCAAATCGTTTCCGCCATTGAATTGTTGAGAAATATCTGAACCAAGTGGGTTGTCAGATTGATTCCCTGAATTCTGCTGCATCAATACACGACTAGGCATATTTGGTTGCGACTGTTGCTGTTGTTGGAAATTCGGCTGTGACTGTTGAGCTTGTTGTGAAGATGACGGTTGCTGTTGGCTCATCATAGGAGAACTGGATCCACTATGTGCCTCTTGGAGTAACTGAGAAGGTAAAGGCGTAGGACGCTGGTGTGGAGAGACACTATTTGCACCTTCACCATGAGACCTTCTTTGTTGAATACCAGCATATGGGCTATTCATACTCATGTTACTATTAGAGGCGGCATTGGGAGCCCCGGTGTTGGAAAGTGCAGGAGAAGTACTTCCAATTTGCGGACTCATGTTATTAAACAAGCTGGGAGAGTACAAGGCTGAGGGCTGGATCGTTCCCTGCTGTGGTTGAAGAATATCATTGCCTGGACTGGAAGGGTCCAACATGTTTCCGTACATAGCTAAATACTGTTAATAGACCATTCCGCAACATTTTCCCTTTCACAATGTCAATAGTACTTACAGGATGAAGAGGAATTGAGAAACATAGAAGGATCTAGTCCTACGGAACTGTTCATTTGATTCTGTTTAGGAGACATGAGTACAGACTGGTCGGGAGACATAGTCCCGCTATTCGATAAATCGCCAAAACCATTAGCAAAGTTATTGCTGGCATTATTAGAGTTGCCTTGACCCCCTGGGTTAAAAAACTGACCCAGATTAAAGCCCTGTCCAGACATGTAGGAAGAAAGAGCGTTTGTCAGATGGAGTAATACAAGTTCTACAATCTGGTTAGAAGCGTTGACTTAAAAGAACAGATAATAATGCTGTGGTATAAACTGGGGTGGTGTCGTCGAAACTTACATTAATCTATCGATCATAAATCAAATTATTCGGAGTTGACTGCTAATGAGCTTGCTGTCTGAATATTTGTTGGATTAGACAGTACTGGTGAAAAAGGGTCGCGTGTTTCGCGTGCTAATGAGAGGCTGGACCAGATTTTGGCAATTTCCTTGGGTTCATGTCTGCGGCGTTTGCGGCGTGAGCACGGCCTTGACGGCTGAGCTGCTCGGCGTTTACCAAGTTGGTGAGCATAGAAGGGTAAGTCCGTCCAGCCAGGATCTACTCGGAAAGAGTTCGGCAACGGGATGGCAGTGCCCAGGCAATTCTTCGGACCGATTCCAGTCTCCATTGTCTTGCCTTGGTTAGTTTTCTTCAGCGGCCAACGGGTTTATCGCATATGCACCCCTGAAAGTCTTGAATGGAGATGTAACTAATATATAGAAGGATATCAAATGGGGATGAACAATGTTTTAGCCTCATGGCCAGCACTATAAAAATTAGCATGCGCTTTAGCTAAGCCCAGCATTGCCCGCAGCGTACAAGCTAGCCGTGCGGTGCGGATTACAACCACGACGTGACCCGGATATGTACATCATGTCCGAAGCTCACTGCTAAGTCCGGATCCGTCGGACAGTGAGTTCAGCCAAAATCCGTCCCCAGAGGTATTATACTGGCAACGGCTAAGACCTCTCGGGCTAGAAACCGCTAAACAATAACAGGCGGTCTCCGTTTGAAATCCTAAAATGGCAACTCTCTTCTCCGACATTACTATCATCCAGTTCCGTTGATAAAAGCTATATAAAACCGAACATTTATCTGTAATTATTAATAAAACTATCATCTCTACACTTCATCCTCTCTTATACACTCTACTACACTAATAAGCAATAATAATATCTTAACAATGGTCTTTGGATTCTTCGAAAACAAGTGGTCAGTCAGCTCTTTGCCAGACTTTTCTACCAAGACAGCCTTCATTACTGGTGGTAATTCTGGAATCGGAAAGCACACCGTAACTGAATTGGCTAGAAAGAACATTGGCAAAGTGTATCTTGCCGGTAGAAATCCCGCTAGATGTCAAGCTGCTATTGATGAAATTAAGAAGGAAGTTCCTGGTGCAGACATCGAATATATTCAGTTGGATGTCTCCAAACTTGATGATGTTAAGAAAGTTGCAGAGAAGTTCGTTACAGAACACTCGTCTTTGAATTACCTCATTAACAATGCTGGAATTATGGCAACTCCTTTTGAAATTGGCCCAGATGGTTATGAAATGCAATTCGCAACTAACTATATGGGACATGCTTTGCTTACACAAATTCTCTTGCCAGTACTTGAGAATACTGTAGCCAGCGGTCAAGAAGTAAAGATTGTCAATGTTGCCAGTTTTGCTCATAATTTTGCTCCTAGAATCGGCATCAACTTTGCTGATATAAATATTACTAAAGGAAGCATTTGGGATCGTTATGGACAATCCAAGTTGGCATCAATTTTGTTCACGAATGAATTGGTGAAAAGACACCCCCAAATCAAGTCTTACTCCGTCCACCCAGGCTTTGTCAGAACTGACTTATATGACGGTATGAACGATTCCTATGGTATTGTTGGCCGCATTGCAAATGCTCTTACTAAGCCCTTCTACATCAGTCCATATGATGGATCTCTTACCACTCTTTTCTGCTTTTCCGCTGAAGCGGATTCCAAGTCAGGTGAGTACCTTGTTCCATTTGGCAAAGTGGGCAGAACTACTGCTAATGCGAAGAATGATAAGCTTGGCGTTAAGCTTTGGGATTGGACGAGTGATGAACTTTCCAAGAAGAAGTTTATCTAAATAGAATTAAAGGTTATGGTGTGATTTAATAGAATATTTATATAGTATAATTTAATTTGATAGAATATAAAAAACCTTGTGAATTTCGGATGAATCAGCTTGACTGGTCCTGTATATATATGACCAAGTATTATTGTCATCTGTGAATTCCATTGATAGCTTCAGTCTTCGAGATCTGGATAGCTCAGGGGGTTGTGCAGACACTCGCCCTAACCGCTATCAAGAAAGATAATAATCTGGCGATCATTTCCAAGTTTAAATTTTGGTCACTCCATGTTACATCCTGTTAATAGCGGTTTCAGACTGAATATACGTCTTCAGCACTATTGAATTGATTTCCGAAAACTGAATTGATTATAGTTTATAGTTTATGATTATTATTTGCATATTCAAACAAAGACAGATGTAGCATACTCTATAGGCCAGAGCTCTGTTGTGGCTCTCATAATAGCTACAACACTATCATCGTATATCTCCTCAATTCGAAAGATGATCTAGTACCATGGTTTCTTCAATGTCGCACTCAGGAGTGTCCATATCTGATATTGTTTCTGGCAGAGCGCCTCGTCCATCTATTATCACTC
This sequence comes from Sugiyamaella grinbergsii, assembly GCA_030579895.1. Classification (NCBI taxonomy): domain Eukaryota; kingdom Fungi; phylum Ascomycota; class Dipodascomycetes; order Dipodascales; family Trichomonascaceae; genus Sugiyamaella; species Sugiyamaella grinbergsii. Next base: position 125,052 of record JAKTRT010000028.1, read on the forward strand.
TCTATACGGCTGAAAATATCAATGAGATTTCTTGGCTTCAAATCTCGACTTTTCTCAAACCTTATGTCTCCGCAAACTTCATAAAGCCATCAATAGATTACTACATCAAATGGCGATTATTTCAGCATCGACTCTGGTCATGCAGAGAGTATTTATTCTCTGGTCAATTGCTTTTTTCTTACTGAAGAACCCAATTGGATTTCTCGAAAATCGATTTCTACTGTTAACAACTCGAGCTATGCAGTTGGTGAGTATTAAGACATTCCTTCTCAAGTGCAAATTGAAATATTAACTTTTCCTAGAACATAGTAATGATCACTGAAGACAATGAGTCATATGCTATGCCATTTGTCGGTACTGTCGGATTTGCGCTTGTTCTTCTTGGTTTGAGCGATGCCGCTCTCTTTGCTGTTCCAGACTACCTCGATATCTTGGACGTGCTTGTGCCAATTCGGTTAACTATTTATTTCGGTATCTCCACCTATTCTTATATATACGACTCGGCTTATCTATCGAACGGTTTGGTATTTACTTTTTGTTTTGTTGAGATTGTTGTCAACTTTCTAATATTCATATCAGTCCGTGAAGAGAGAAACGAAATTAAGAAACGTATCCTTCGCAGTAGGCACGACGGTGAGATAGAAGACTCCCAGTAGCTAGTTGTTTCGTAGACCTCCATCGTCCTGGCAAAGTCATCAATCTATAAAACTATATGTAAATCGAGATAGAATATAATATACATTTCAAACAAATAAGCAGCTTTCTTAAAACAACCAGAATCTCTTCTCGTGAAGCTTTTTACTAAGTGCTTTATAATGCTCCATTTCTCCCCAACAGTCCCGGCCCCATTCGCATCCAGCCATGTTGACGACAAAATCCCGATTTTTTTCGTTATAAAAAAGTCTCGTATCATCAGCCATGTCACTGCATGCTCCCGGTGGAAACGAGTTGATCTTACGAAGAGGGATAAACCCGACTCTTCCTCGAATCCATGCTTGGTGCCTGTAGAGAGTTTCAAGTGCATCTTGTTCCTTGTGTTCCCAGTCCATGTGCTTTTGCTCATAAAATACCGGGTCCCACCAAATATCAAGCAGCTTCTCAGTCCATTCCGAACGACGGATGAAGAAACTTCCAAGATTGAATCCACCGCAATCCTGGGAGATAATCATATCAACTGGCTGGTTATAATCCACATAGGGAATCTCAATGGGGATATTAAGAGGATTGAAATAAGACGCGTCTCTCGTAGTTTCGTTATACAAATGACGGAATATATGAGTATCAAGACTGATCTGTGGCTCCATGATATATGTATGAAGATCCAACCACCAGAACCATTCGGCGTTGGGGAATTGCCTCATAGTTTCCTTGATAATGTCGACTTTCTCCCACGATTCTCTCCACTCATGAGCATATCGCTTCTTTGCTGAGACATCTTTAATAGCAAGATTGTATCCGTGACGCTCAGCATATGCCTTTTTATTAGCTATACTGGATCTCTCCACCGACCACTCTCGAGCACCTTTCCATTGCATAACACCACCCCCTTCATTAGCAGCCAAGATGATCACGTAATTAGCCGACCCAAACGAGAAATGAGGAAGAAATGGCACCGCTGTGAATAGCGACAGTAGCAAGATGAAGATAAAAATCACAATGAGGATCTTTCTTCGAAGTAGGAAGTTAAGCACCGGTTTATAAGGTGGAGATGAGATCCGGTTGTGGGGAGAGGACATTGTGGACGAACCAGAACCAAAGTTCCAAAACGAGCCTGAAGAAGCCCGTTTTGATTTCCAACTTTTCTCGTCTTTCATATTATTGATTTCGTAAAATCGAAATAAATATGAGCCAAACGTTATGCGTTAAGTTACAAGTGATTAGAAGAGTGGTATCAGTACAGAACAGTTGTCAGCAGGTCTGACTATTGTTGTGGGTTGATCTATTATTCCACCTGTGCGCGATTATTATCGCAAAAAATTCTATGTATGTTTTTTGCGGTTCTCCTGATTGATTACCAGAAGTTAATTTCAGGACCAGTCTCTTTTTTTTTTGTGACTTTCTTGATCCGAAATAATAATCTAGATAAGTACGACTGGGGTGATTGGCTGAATCACTGATGGAACCTGTAGTCGTACGTACGTCGTCCTTCAAAGTAGGTAGTAAATAACGACGGGTGTGAAATTTCCTTGACGTGGAAGTTTGGGTTAATCTCGTACCTGAAGGATGCCTATTCTCCTAACCACAATTTTCCGACAGGGTGACCTCTTGCGAGCCGCTTTTGTTGAGGCAGGTAGGAGTACTTTAAAAGTTAAAACAAGCTCGTATCCAGTGGCTTATAAACAGTGATTCAGATGATTGAAACAGTTTATTAAGACTAATATATTATTTAGATATCTTCTGTAATACAGTTTTTAGGAAAATACACGAGAACATATTTGAGCACTAGGTTCCAGCATAAGTATCACGTGTCGAGTGTTTTCTATTCTCAAAAACTGCTTGTTACATGCCGCTGTATTTTTTGCATCTCGATAATCTTTCAACGCGTTTAAGTTTGAAATATCGACTTGCAGGAATCCTTCACAACTGTTTGTTGAATAGAGACACATTCGTAAATAGAAAACAAAAAAGAAATGTCTTCATCTCCTGGTGGTCGTGTTTTGCGTCAACATCAATCACGGCCTAATTATGGAGTTACTAATACACCTCCTACCCGTACATCTGGACTGGGGAAATTCAATTCGGGCACCACTCCCGGTTCAAACAGTGTCCCTGTACATGTTCATGGCGGTAGCGTCATGACAGGTTTCTCGGTGGGAAGTGGAAATCCCAGCGCCAGTGGTAATGGTACTACCAACCCCAGCACGCCTACTCCACCAACACTAGGGCTCGCTCAGAGTGGAGTTACTACTCCTCAACCTACCACCTCTGGCGGTATCCATCTTCCCCAAATGATTCCTCCTGTTTCATTACCAGTCTATACTCCTAATAACGCACCCAACTTGTTTCAAAGCGTCATTTATCAACGTATTAACCCGTCGCAGCAATCTTATATTGGGATGGGCATGCGTGGAGTTGATTGGATCGTGCGAATTTCAATGGCTCTTCAGAGTGGAATTGAAAGCGAGGTTAGCTGGGCTTTGACTGCTTTATTAGAGGTGTCAGTTAGACAGCCAGATTTGATTCAGTTCAAGAACAATACATCCATTCCGTTGCTATTATTCGATAAGATAGCGCGATCGGCTATTTTTGCTGCTCCTGTTAATACAAACGGGTCAGGTGCAAACGATAGTGCTAATGGTGAAGTTGCTTTGAGTGGTACTACCAACGAGCCTGCGGCATCAGGAGCATTAGTAGTGTTGCCTCCATCACCAGGATCGACGCCTTCTTCTGATTTGTCGCCTTCAGATCCGCCTCCTATTGTCTTTCCAGACCTCAATAACCCATTCTATGGGTCCTCGGATAAGGACTTTTTTCAACTTCATAAGACAATCGAAGCGCTTTTGATACTAAGGAATGCGTCACTGGACCCTGAAAATGCCCACTTCCTAGCCAATTCTCCCTTTTGTAATGAAATTGTTCTTCGTGGTCTTCAGTTCATGATTGCCCCGAGTGATTCCAAAAAACCCAACTCCACCATTTCATCTAATCCAGCAATTGCTGAAATCTCGAGTTATTGCGTTGATATTGCTGAATCCATTAGCTTTCATATGACCCCTGACTCTCCTTCCAATCCCCTTTTCACCACCATTTGTAGAATTATCCATTCCTCTACTGATAGAAGTACCCTTATTCCTACTATTCGATGCCTAGCACGACTCATGATTCGAGACGATAAGAATATCGTGAGTTCTATCTCGATGCCCATTGTATCAAGAATCCTCAAATTCCTTCTTGTGGTTGAAGATGAAGAACTAATGACTGCATCACTTGATTTTCTTTATCAATATACTGCTCGCAGCCCGAATGTGTCTAAATTAATTTCCAGTACTGAAACTTCCGGTGCCCACAAGGACCTCCATCTCAATATAGAGATCGTCACCACTCATCTTACGCGTCTTCTCACCTACAGAGTCGAGCCTCCACCTAGACCAGATTATATCCGACTGCCTCGTAAAACCAAGGAACCTATTCCCACCGAGCCACCTAAGCTTCCAGAGTGGATTCTTAAGGAACTTTATGCAATGGAAGAGCCCGATAGAGCCACACATTGGATTCGAACCTGTTATGTTGATGACGAAGAAGGGGAAGTAACCCAGATCTCCCTCTGGAAGGCATACGAATCACAATTCGATGGGTTTGCACGTGAGTCTGGACGCCGGCTTCTTCCCGCAGTAGATTTCATTAAAAATGTGACGTCTGCGTTTCGTACTTCGTCGGCCATGGTGGTGCAATTGCCTGAAAACCAGAAGAAGTTCATTATTAAAGGAATCCGCCCTAGAGAGTATCCCGTCGCGCCGTCAGTTCTTAGTGCACCTAAACCAGCAGAAAACAAGGCATCTGAAACGGCCACCTCTTCACGAGAGCCATCTGCCGTATGCGTTACAGCAGCTCTAGTTCTACAAAACGTGGCTCGTAGTCAATTGGGTAAAACACTGCTGCAGGCTCGCGTCGAGGAATTTATCGAGTCCTATACTTTCAACCCGTCCTTGGGTTCATATATTGATGGCCTTCTTGATATTGTTTCTAAAACTTCTGATCATGACGGTGATGAGGATGAACACAAATAATGCCTGCGTATTTTTAAATAATTATTTATGATTTTAATGAGTAGTCACGATTTCTGCCTCCGGTGGATAGCTTTCGTTCACAGCGAACGCTCCAGCTCTGGTCTGAGGAAAACCCCATAGGGCGGTATACAAGCAAAGGCAAAGGCATGATATACTATGATATCTATATACAGCGGGTACAGAAGGGTTTTTGGTCATTACACGTGGATACTACAGGAGATGTCTATAATTTACTCGTCTTCATCCGATGATGGAGGAGGAGCACTATCCCTCTGTAAGTATAATTCAACAGCAGTGGAGAAAGCAGCAAAAGCACCACAGCCGAACAGGGCCGCTTGAGGGCCTGACTTAACGGCCAGACCGCCTCCTGTTAAACAACCAGCGGCTACGCCATTCCATAAATCATTTTTAGCTCGTAACTAGATAATGTTAGTAGCTGATCCCGTAACATGCATGACAAGATATTTCCTACACTTACCGATTCAATAGAACACTCGACGCCAGTGAAGACTAGACCAATGAAACCAAAGTTCTTAGCACTACTGTAAGAACGGGTTCCCATGTCTCTAAATTGTATTCTCATTTGTTGACGGAACGGCAGGTCGGCCAACTTTGTATCAAGACCGCCCAGCGGGGTATCGTAACTCATCTGCGAGAGAGTTAGTAAGGGAAATTAATACGGCAAGAGAATTCTTTTAATTTTAGAGCCTCAAAACTACATACACTGGCCATAAAAAGACCGAACATTCCACCAAGAGCAAACCCAGTGACACCTGCCATGACAGATTTACCGGGACATGATTGCATAGCAGACATCATGGCAGCAGCTCCGGCTTGAGCTTGTTGTTCGGGGGTCATCTCATAGTACGACTGGATGGTACCACCAGTAGCTCCACCAGCTGGTCCGGCTCCTGGAAAGTTCATAATGGCCGTCTATATGGATGTTTTGTGATGTGGTTAAGTAGGATAGGAGATCAGAATAGCCACTAAACTAACATGCTAACAGGTGAAGGTCAAGGTGACCCTAAACTTTTTTCATGATGCCGCCAGCGCGCATGGTGTTTTTAGTAGCAGATGTCTTCTGGGCCCTTGCCCTTATCAGAAACCTCTGCCCAGACATCTATTTAAGGTATGCAGGAGCTGCAGGGCTTTAAGATAATAATATTGTCTTTGGGTGAGTGTACATCTGAGTGGATGCGGAGCATTAGAATAGAGCGGAGCATCAACGTGCCAGTGGCCCTGATCCGGTCAACACATGGGTGGTGGCGCACACTCCGAGGCGGTGACTATATGAGATCAGAAACTTTATACACGCTGCTCTTGCTGCGCGGCCGGCGGAACTATGTCGGATACTGTTCTGACGCCCTAGCCCTGGGGCTTGTCACATGCAACGCCAGAACGAAAGCTCACAATCCATGAAGGGAGCTGACGATGAGATGGCTAACAGAAGAAGAAAAGCGTTGAGATGTATAGAAAGAAGAAAAATAGTCAATTGAATTGACGGAGTTTGGTAGTTGAAACGCCGGTACAGGCCGTTTAGCCGTGTCCAGCAACACCGCAACCAGCCACGAGGCAAATTAGCCGATGGCGTGAGTACATGTCGGATGGGATATGCAGGGCAAAACGCACATACTCCACAATTCCCGCTATAACGAGGTCAAACATCAGATAGAGTGCGTGGTTGGGATACAAATAATAACATATCCGAGGTACAGACGATCGAAGCAAGGAACAAGCAAGCTAATAGCAATCTCAACTTTATTCGGACTAGGACAAACAAAGAGTTCGGTTTATATAAAAGGTAGAGGAGGCGAGACGAAATCTGGTAATAAAAATTATCGATTTTGAAAAAAAGTGGCCTTTGAATCTTATTGCGGACTAAGAAATTCTGCAATTGCAAACAACTTGAACCCGACCGATAAGAAATAGACCGAGCAATTCTAAGCAGGAAGCTAATTGTTCTGTCGCTGACTGTCCCAACAAAAAAAAAACGTCAACTTAATAAGAAACCGATATATTTTGCAATTTCGCAAGATTAACGCCCCTCCCTCGATAAACAATGAAACTGTCTAGTTTTGTAGTCGCTCTTGTGTCAGTGTCTGCTGTCACTGCTTCGTCCTACCAATACTCTCCTCAAGTCGATGCGTTGTTAAGCAAGGTAAATATTGCCAAGGCTCAGGTCTACGACCAAGCAGGTTCCATCCAGGACAATTTGCTTGATACTTGGTCCGATTCTCAACTTAAAGAATGGCTCGATGCCCATTCATTGCAGGATTCTGTCAAAAACGTGAACACCGATGATGCAAAGACCTATGCGGCTAGTCTCAAGGAACAGGTTTTGGCACATAAGGACCTCTTAGTAGACGATATCAAAGCTTATCAAGCGGAAGCAAGTGCCAAGGCTCAACCTTACATTGGTAAATCAAAAGAGTTCATAGCTGATACTGGTGCCAAGGCTGAAGAATTGCGTAAACAGGGTCAAGAGCATGCTAATGACCTGCTTGGTCATGTTCAAGAACATTTCTACACTCAATATGAGAAGGTTAAGCGCATTGCAGCCGATGCCTATGAGAAACTAAGCTCATATGCTGCCTCCAAGATTGATTTGTAGACATATATAGTAGCAGCCTTGCTTGTCACCTTCACTCCCCAAAGTACGTAATTTTTGTTTCTATAGTTCAATACATATTCGCGACTTAGTACATGTCAGATGTGGGTGGTTTTGAGTGGATATACCTTAGACGCGGTCAGGCGAGATGTCCAGTTCTTCGTGGCTCACTCACCTTCCAATCTTAACTGTTGTTTGACAACCACCCGCTGTGGCCCGCAGAGCCCACATCAAATTGAGCCGCGCTCTGTGCGGTGTGTCCCTAACCCAATCGTAAATCGCATGATATAATCCGCTTTCCATCTATCTCACAGACAATCCCGAAAACCACCTCCACTTGATTTAGACCTTTCAAAAATGTATGGAAGACCGTTATTTGTTCAAGCAGCAGACGCCGTTCATCGTCTCAGTGTATTTGCTATCATCGGTGGATCACGTAAGTAATCCGGCAGGGGCGGACTTCTGGTGGCTCTGAGGGGTCAGTGATAAAGTGTTCTAACAGTTGACGTAGTTTGGCTCGCTGGTGGTTTGGCTATGACCATGTATGGGAACAGAAATGTTCGAGTCAAGTCTTTGCCTTCGTCTTTGACAAGCGAGACTCATGTAAGTAATGTTGTGGCCCAAGAGTATTGGTGTGTGCTGGACGCTAACATTAGACAGGCTGCTTTTGAAGCAGAGACTGCTGCTGCTGCTGCCCAGAAAGAGGAGAATTAATTGGTTTTATAATGTACATAGGAATGAATGTGTTTTATGCGCTTTAGCATAGCTCTGTTGTGAGGAGGACAACGTAACGCTGAACTCTTGTGTCCCGGGGGCCCAGCCTCTGGTGGAGACGAATGATCCGCCAAACAAAACTTTTTCTAATCGCCCTTGGCTTATACTGGCCATGACTCTGCGATCTCAAGGACTGGATTTGGGCTTTTTGGACTGAACTGAGCTGTGGCCGTTTGATAGAGATTTCCGCTTTTTGGTATCGGTTGTTTTGGATTTCTTTTTCTTTTTCTTCTCTTTTAAAGAATGGGTAAGTCCAGCAGCGGTTAATCTCTGGATCCGATCTTCGCATTTACTGATTAACTCTGATGTAGTAGGGTTCACTGCGATTAGGTTGGAATCAGAATATTCAACATCACATATTGGGCAACAGGATGTTGTCGCCATCTCTCTAATGGCCTTTTCCAGCAAGAAATGCCCACATTCAACAATATAAACAAATCTTTGTGATGTGGATTCTCTTACCACATCCTTCTCAGTTAGTGGACAAATCCAGATCCCCGACTTTTTGTTACGAACAATCTTGAGTTCAACCACATCTTTGACAGACGTAATATGACCCATTTTGGCTTTCTGCGATACCCCAAACAATTCTGGGGTTAAAAGATATTCCAAGATCGATTCTTTATTATACAGTCGACCTTTGTAGTCGCTGACTACTGGATCTTGCAATACTCTGCCGCTCAAAGCGCATGATGTCCATATATCACGAGAGTTTAGCTGTTTAGCCTGAAAAACTTCTGAGCTGGTTGGACCTTTCGAGCTTTCTTTTACTAGATCTGACCGAGTCGGGATTGATCCTCCGTCATTCTATACTGGTTAGTAAATGTGTATTTTGAAATGGGCAGACTTGTCAACTTACACCCATGTTTAGATATTGATAACGGTGATAGAATCTAGAGTGGATTAAAATTCAGCGTCTGGAGTTCTCTGGCGCGCGCGCGGGGTAGAGAAGGCTGGCAAGCTGTGAATAGATAATTTATAGACTGGTAAATAATTTGCTACGTAACAGCATTCTAGTAATAGTACTGGGTCTTTCAAGTTGGATACAATGCTAGGTTGTAGATTTTGGAAGAATTGCGATGCAATTATATTTTATGTGTTTAATATGAGAATTGAATTACATGTACATAATGCAATAATATAAAGACATATAAAACGGCAGACACAAGATTCAACGATATGCTTTCTATATGAGCTTTTCATCAAAATCCGATATCTACTAGTTTTTATATACTAGTATACGTTTTACAGCGGTAGATTTTGGGAATAGCCAGCCTCTAGTTGAGAGACTGCATATTGATCTGCTGCATCATGCAACTTAATTTTAGACCCTGCATTGACAAATGTTGAGAAGCAAGGACACAATATTTATTTTCATATTCCGTAAATCTACAGTATGAATTACGCTAGTTCATGCTGGCATCAGTTGTGATTGCGATCCTTTACATTCCGTATTGCAACGAAACGCGATAAAACATCTGAAACCATGTAATTAGTCTCCTACTCCTCATAACTTGTAAGCTATTCGTGACTTCAGGATATATCATTTTAACAAGGTACTTATGATTATGACCGCTTTCCACTTGTGGAGACAGATATTTGTGTTTCCTTCCAAGAGTAATAATTTTCGTATGAGGCTTCGAGCTGGAATGAGGCAGACTCATTGCATCAGAGGTCGTAACTAAGTCAATGATAATTTATCTTACTATCTTATCTTTAGTCTGGTTCTCATAAGATTCACATAAGGTTCACAAACAATGCCGTTTATAAACCGAATAAACCTCACACATTAGTATCTGATTAAGGTTAGGAATACTTGAAGTAGGACCCGAATAGGAAAAAAAATCCACCTTAATCGCAGATCATCTAAAATCATCCCGAGGAGCTTGCATATATGGTCGATCAATTTAGAACAACAAATGAACCTATTGGCCTTTGTAGAGATATCAAATCAAGTTTAAAATCAAAAAAATATTGATCTCAAGTCCTCGTATTAATCAGATACTAATACACTATTATCTCTCTTCCACTGTTGATAATCGTTTGGTATCGCTTAATTTTTCCCTGTTATGCTCCTGCAGGTCCTCATCTTAATTTCTTTTTAATGATAATACCACTTTCTCTCTTAAAATCAAAACACCAATACCTGGGTCATCGTAGTATTTAATTTCGGGAACTTAAGCTATAGCATAAATAGGAGAAATCACCCACAAACTTGGCGATTGGTAACGTGAATTTCAGTTATTTTTATTCCATTACATTTCTTGACAAATTATTGAACTTGACAAGCGGAATTACTGAACATTAGCAATGATCCTATGTAATTTTCCACGATTGGTAGCAGCACTTATGCCCCTTTTAGCCGTCATATACGGTGAAGGAACCTGTAAACCCCAAGGTTGTATTGTAACAGCTGTTGGAGGGACGTTCAGTGGTATCTGTCAACCATCATTTTCAGAATTTTTGGGAATTCCCTACGCAGAACCACCAACTGGTCACCTTCGATTTTCTAAAGCAGTTCCTTATGTTCCATCTAGTGTTCTATTGCAGGCTAAGAAACTACCACCCTATTGTCCTCAAACTAGTGCTACAGTTTCTTCTACCACAGAAGACTGTTTGTATTTGAATGTCTATACTCCCTCTACACGTACTAGAAGCGACGTTTTGTTCTGGATTCATGGTGGTTCATTTATCCAAGGTGGCAGTGCCGACCCAATATTTAATGGATCTGTTCTAGCACAATCGCAGGGAATCGTGGTAGTAACTATAAACTACAGACTCGGTGTACTTGGTTTTTATGATAGTCCTGAGACCGGAACTAACTTTGGTCTCACTGACGTTGTTGCAGCACTGCAATGGGTTAAAAATAATATTGCAGCGTTTGGTGGTAACCCTGATTCTGTGACTATAGCTGGTCAAAGCTCTGGAGGAACCATCGTTCGCACTCTATTGATGACTCCTTCAGCCAAAGGGCTCTTCAATAGAGCAATCATCCAATCTGATCCAGAAGCATATTCTGCTAATAATGCAACCGTTTCTCAAGATGGTATCACTGCATTCATTGATCAGTCATTAGACTGTCCTTCCAATACAGGCGACGAATTAATTACGTGCCTTCGTGATGCAACCGTTACTGATATATTGAATAGTCAGATGAGCTTATATTCTGCTCTCTCTAATATTCCAGGAGTCAACTCTGTGTACCCATTTGGCCCTAATGTAGATACTTCAACTTTGCCCCTGGACTTGTCTCCTGCCTTGGTTCGTGGACTACCAGCGGTGAACCCCGTTAACCTCATTATTGGCGTCGTAAAAGATGAAGCAGTATCAGCCATCAGTCAGGTGTTTGGTAGCAGCGGTATGGATGTGGGTACATATGAATACGCTTTAGAGGCGCAACTGGGAGAGAGTGGAGCAGGAAAAATCTTGTCAAGTCCTTCATTCACTTACGATATCACAAATTCTTCTTTTCCAGAGGGAATTAACTATGAAGTACAGCTTGCATCTATTGCAACTGAATATGAATTTTCTTGTCCTAGTCAGTTAACTGCCCAGGCATTTCAAGCTTCCTCCAAAAAAAGTGTGTACTTCTATGAATTTGTGCAAGGAATTCCGGACCCCGATAATGCAGGATTTTCTCTCTGTGGCAACGGAATTGTCTGCCATGAAGATGATTTATATGCTGTTTTTGGCACCTTTCCTCAGCCTTCTCAGCTGACTTCAGCTCAACAATCATTAGTAACCGAAGTACAAACAATGTGGGCTTCATTCACCAAGACGGGAAATCCAAACTCTAAAGGATATGCCGATTGGTCGCCAATTTCTAATCAAAATCTCAACATCCGCCTTTTAGGTGGATCTGGATCTATTTCTGCCATCGACTCAACCCAGTGTCAGTTTCTTGATACACAGCTTGGTTACTATTGGTAGCAACAATGTATACTATAGCTATAAGAAGATTTGCATTTAACCCTCTATTAACTCCAACGGGCTGGGCTCTGCCCAGATTTCCAACTCCACATTGCTCTTTTGTCCTGGCGGCCAGGATCAACGTATAGAATAATCAAACGATTTATTTTCAATGAATTAACTAACGAGGGGTTCACTATTCGTCCTTTTTACCACTGGCGGCACGGGCATCCTCAAATTGTCGACGGAGTCTCTCCTTCTTATCCAAAACAATAGCCTCTGCTCGGGCTTTTCGATCTTTAGCAGCCTCATCAACTCTTTCCAGCTCTTTGATCCATAGGCTTTCTCTCTCCTTCGCAGTTCGTCGCAAAATAGCATCTCTGTCGGTTGGGCGCTTCGGCTTGCCGTAATAATATCCTCCAATAACAAGTGCAGCTACGGTGAATCCCTGCAAGCCAACACGCCAGTAAAACATCCGATTTGCCAACTTGGAATTTCCAGTTCGCAAGGCACGAGCAGACATATAGAGAGCACCACATGTTAGTAGCATTCCTACTGGAACGACAGGTTGCTCTCTAGCCTTACGGGCAAGCTTATCAATAATGTCCTCATCACCAGAAAGGGGGGTATAATCAGCACTAGAAGGAACCGATGACATGATAAACTATTGTATTTGTATCTAACAATATATCTATCATTAGGTTCCCCCCCAGATTTTATATAAGTGGTTCGGTGATTGCGGCAAGCGTGGGGCTTGTGAGGCACAAAATCCAGTACAACGGACGAGATTTTCCGTGGTGTTGGCAAGAACTCTCTCTATGTGAAGCAGCCGTGAAGTAGGGTCTAACCTGAGCCGAGATCCCAAAAATAAAGTTAACAAATATACCGGCTATAAGGACATATATATATATATCTATTCAGCAGTAACAAAGGCTCTTAATTCGGCATATGCCTTATCGAGGTCATCATTGACGATGATCTGGTCGTGAGCGCCAGGGACTTTAGAATAGTCTAATTCCGCAAGAGCTTGAGCAAGTCTATTATTGAGAGACTCTTGAGTCTCTGTACCACGGCCCTCAAGTCTGCTCTTCAGAATCTCAACTGAAGGAGGAGCAATGAAAAGAAAGCGAGCATTCAAATCCGTTTTCTTGACGGATTTAACGCCTTGCATATCGATATCGAGAATACAAGTTCTTTTTAATTTTTCAGCAACATCTTTGACAGCCTTAATAGTTGTTCCATAGTAATTTCCCGAGAATTGAGCATGCTCGATAAAAGCTCCATTGGTAATAAGAGATTTGAATTCGTCGACAGTAACGAAGTTATAGTCTTTGCCATTCTCTTCACCAGCTCTTGGCGAACGGGTAGTATCTAGATCAGTTAGTTGAAATTAATTTTGGGTGGATGTATTCTACCGCGTGAGATCCGTAGGTGACAACGTACGAGAGACAGAGAATCCGAATCTTTCAGGAAACTCAGCAAAGAGCTTCTTGAGGAGAGTAGATTTACCAGTACCAGAAGGGCCGGAAATGACAATAGGACGAGCAGCGACGGCGGCCATGTTAACGAATGAGTGAAGACGTGAGGGATGGTGAAAAAGCGCGAAACGCGGACGAGGAGGTTTATTGATCTCGAAGACTAATCAAAGGCGGATAAGGGGATATAAAGATTGCCATAAGATAGGGGAGAGGGAGTTAATTAAAACTGGATTATTTTTCAACGTGGATTACTATAGGTATGTCAGAGAGTGAAAGTGGAGCAGTGTTATGTTAGAGATATGCAATCAGTCAGACACGAATAGGTAAAAATAATGGAGTGATGGGTGTTACCCCTGAAATACATATGCATATAAAGGAACTGAGCATCAGCAGCAGTTGATAGTATACTATAGTATACTCCACCAGAACTGCTAGAGTCCGTTTTCAAAAACGGTCAATGCAAATACTTACTTGTACTCCTCGCAGTGAGTGATCTGTTCATGATAAATGTAAATACCCTCTTGTCGTCTGAAAAAGGTCTTCTACTAAATGCTCACTTCACTTAGTTGGGTGAGCTGGAGAAGATAAGGGTAAGGGTGAGAGATAGGGATAAGATTGAACATTGACCGCTGACATAAATAGAAATAACTTGCCATCATCCAACATTAAGCACCGGAAGGGCAAGATGAATATTTCTATTCCTGGATATAGCGAAACGTTACCAACGTACTTCAATGTTCAAGTATCGTTTGATAGAACTACGTATCATGTGAAAAAAAGATATAGCGAGTTCGTGGCGTTTGTTGAGGCAATTGAAGATGAGATGGGAGAACGAGCGCCAGTTGATCTACCAGCAAAGAAATGGATTGGCACCAAGAACCGAGAGTTTCTTGATGATAGAAGGCGGGCATTGGAGTTATTTTTAAGAGCATTAAGTAAACGCGATGAATGGCGCGAGTCACTGTCGTTTATGAGTTTTCTCGAGGTCAGTGGTCATGTTAACAGCGAGACTTCGATTATTGCTAAGGCTCGTGGAGATTGGTTAAAAATGGAATCAGAAGCTAGTTCACTGATACAACAAGCATTAAAGAGTAAATTGGCTGCTTCCAATGGCACAGGGGGTCCGTCAGCGGCGGCCGAGCATCGACGCTTGATAGTACTAGGGCGGTCTAAAATTAAGCATCTCGAATCTGTGTTATCTTCGGATAGTAATTTGGGAGATGGAGAATATAGAAGGAGAAGAGACATAATTCAGAGTCTCAAACTAGCATTAAGAAATGGAGAAGATAGCACGCCGTTGTCTTTAAATGGGAACTTGGCCAATACTACAAGCTCTGCGTTTTCTTCCCCGTCACGTCCGTCCACACCAAGTCGAGTGTTTGGAGCAGCCCCATCCGAGACCACCAGGACGCGGGAGCTCAACAACGCTGGACTTCTTTCGTTACAAAAAACCGACATGGAAGAGCAGGATCGGACGGTTGAATCATTACGCCAGGCCATTGACCGTCAAAAGCGACTAGGTCTAGCAATCAACGAAGAATTGACTCATCAAAACCAGCTGCTTGATGAGTTAGACGATGATACCCATAAAGTGAATTCTCGACTCAATCAAGCCAAGCGCCGTACAAACAAACTATCTAATTAATTCATCGCGTGCTTGTTGAAGTATAATTTTCCGAACGGCTGGGTCGTGTTTGCTCAGTCGGTACATTCCAATTACCATGAGATCTATTTCTTCACGAACCGGAATGACGAGTCTGGGCAGAGCCCAGGCTCCGGAGGCAGGCAGAACTGAACTGAATGTCCAAACCAGAACCCATGCTAACAGCACGTAATCCGTCCGAGGCAAACAGGGACAACCTGCATTATCGATCCCCAAAGTTCCAGATAGAAATGTCTGCCTAGGTTTATGTTTGCGGACTAATTTAACTCGATGTCTTAATTTCAAGATAGGTTATGTTAGTCATGTATTGGCCGAGGTAGTAGTTTGCGGTTTCAGCGGGAGCAATTGTTGAAATGTTTCGACCTAGATAATATAGGGCTATATTAAAGGCTAATACTATTTATATCAATTCACGTTAAAGTTAATTTGCCAGTCAGTATAGCATAAGCACATCTACCCCTGGTTGGTTGTGCCAATTGTCAACCTGACAGCAATTTCCCCGGTCTCCCGTAAATGAAGATGCCCTTTTTAAAAATTCCAATGTCAAGTTTACCCGCGCCTGTGGATCTCACTGTCCGTCCGTACCCACTTTCACAAGCTCATAATCCGTCACTTAGCCTAGCCTCGGATCATCTCTACATAACACCTCCTTGACCAGGCGGCGATTGCCTTCTTTTTTTCTCTGCATAAGCAACCTGTGGGGTATGGGATTATGTTCCTTGGACCTAAGATATAACTCCGTGGCTAGCTTGATGGGAAGATAATTATTTAATTTGGGGATTACGCTCAGGGTCCATATTCAGACAGGGCGTCGTTGCGATAGAGATAGATGGTGGTGACAACACCTCGGTTTATTTAGGGTTCACTTGGGTCTGGCAGTTGGGAGGGGGGGGCTATCTGTTCAATTATCGTCGGCAACTAGCAAGGTATTTGTAATTCGAGTGATGAGGATAGGATGTCTTGATTGACTAGGCTAATTAATGGTAAAGCCAAGGCTGTTTATTAGTTGTATGTGTATTAGCTGTAATGTTGTAGTATTTCTATCAGTACCATTTGTACATTGTTCTCAGGTACACAGGTACAAGGCACTCTCGCACGTACATTCGCACGTACACTCGCACACTTATTTCACTTACGTCTTACTTTCGTGCCTGGCAGTGGTAAAATGCCAAATTGAAACCCGAAAACCCCCATAATAGCCCCAGTCGCAACTCCAGATACCCCAGATCAAACCCCCTTCCTTATCTCGGCACGTCGGTAACGATCGCCTTGGGAGTTACTTGTTCCTACATTTTCAACGCACTGTTTCATATCTAATACAAATCTTGTACCTCTCAGCTAATCCCGACTCCGTCCCCGCCTGCCATTCGGTAATATAATCGACATGACTCGACGATCGCGTGGAGTTCATTCCCCGGATGTGATCGTTCTTTTGGCTGGCAAGCCGGTTTGTTTGCTGGAAACGAGGGGTAACCAGCGACTGGTTTGTTCTGGCCGAACCGGGCTGCGAGATTACTGTTCCTATGGGCAGTTAGATAGTAATAAGCACCTATATACTATAAACTCTATAGACGTTGTTATTGACATAGACGTTGTTATTAGTATAGTCGTTGTTATTAGTATAGTCGTTGTTATTAATATAGTCGTTGTTATTGTCATTGTCGTTCTCATTGTCATTGTCTTTGTCTTTATCATTATCACTATCACTATCACTATCACTATCACTATCACTATCGCTATCACTATCACTATCACTATCACTATCATATATCTATATAGTGATACTGTGTTCACAGCCTTATTGCAGCGGCTGTGACAATGGTAACGTTAATGTTAATAAAATATTAATGGTAGCATTAATCAATGGCTCCACCCATTCCACAGCCATCCATCTCTCGGCCCATCATATTCAACAACTCCTTTCTGGCATGTCTCAACCCCAGCCCCCAACCCGCTGGCGCTACCGCCGGCCCAATAAAAAGAAACGTCGACCCAACTGCTAAATCTATCCAACCCCCAAGCTGGCAGTCTCTGACCCAAGTTGCCTGCCTCCCTTTATCGGCGCATTATCCCCTCTTCTGTCTAATCTATGCCTAAGAATATTCATTTGCTCGGTGTCTCGGCTCGATTTCAACTTACTTTAACAACTGGTTGTGCAGTGGAACAAGCCAAAAAAATAATAATAAAAACAAAACAAAAAAAAAAAACTTATATATAAATTGTTGGATATCTTCCTCATCTCAAGCTGGAATATTCTTGTCAATTAAAGTTTTCTTGTTGGTCTTTATTTATAGGAATTATTATACTCTGGAACCGAATCTTAACTAGTCACCGATATAACAGCATTTACATCTTATCTTTCAAAAATGCCTAGTGATACTCTCCCCGGCCGCTCTGGCAACCTGACTGCTGAACAAGATCATAAACTTAAAGAATTCTGGGCCCAGGTCTTGGTATTTATTGGAGCCGCTCCCAGCTCGCTTGCTACGACTCTGACCTCTTCTTCAGTCACTTCTGGCGGCAACAAGAAGAAAGGTGGCTTCTTTGCTAAGAAAGACAAACATGTCGATGATATCCCTACTCAAACCGAGCTTTTCAACCAGGCCATGCCCAAATTGACCCCCGATCAATTCAAGGCGGCCGCTCGTTATATGTCTCGTGGCGATAACATCGATGATCTTTTCTTACGGTTTTTGCGTGCCCGTAAATGGGACGTTGCCAAGGCGCTTGAAATGTTCGGTACTACCATTCAATGGAGAATCGACTTCAAGGTCGATGAGTTGCTTCTTGCTGGCGAAGAGCAATGTGTAAAGGATAAAGAAGATGGCGTCATTCTGCAATTCAAGACTGGAAAGGCCATTCTACGAGGCAAGGACAAGACTGGACGTCCTATCGTGGATGTTCATGTCAAGTTGCATGATCCTAAAGCTCAATCTGAAAAGGATATCGAGAAATTCACCATTTTCCTTATTGAAGGTTCTCGTTTATGCTTAAACGATCCTGTTGATACTGCTGCTGTCATTTTCGATTTGACTGATTTCACCATTGGTAATATGGATTACGCAGCCGTCAAGTTCATTATCACCTGTTTCGAGAGACATTACCCAGAATGTCTTGGTTTCCTTTTCATTCACAATGCCCCATGGGTATTCCAAGGCATTTGGAATATCATCAAAGGATGGATTGACCCGGTGGTTGCTTCAAAGATTTCCTTTACCCGTAACCACAACGATTTAATCAAATTGATCGATGACCAAGAAATCCCCAAGTCCATGGGCGGTTCTCGTCCTTGGGACTTCAAGTACTTGGCCCCCGTTGCTAATGAGAATGAAAAACTCAATGATCATGCTACTCGTGACAAGATCCAAAAGGAACGCGACGTTCTTTTTGAACAACTTCAAGAACTATCTGTTGAATGGATCGGTGCCACTGGTGAAAAGAGTGATGCTCTCCAAGCCAAACGTGTACAACTTATCAAGTCCATCAGAGAGAACTACTTGAACCTCGACCCTTATGTACGTGCTCGATCTGTTTATGATCGTGATGGTACCTTGGCTGAATTCAAGTCCGCTTTGTTCCAACCCGAATTGGAAGCTGCTGCTAGATCGGCCGCTCCCCACAAGGAAGCTGAGGCTGAAAAAAACGATGAGACCAGAGTTAAGACCACCCCAACTGCTGCTCCTGCTGCTATCACTGCCTAGATAGCGAGCCGCCCGTTTTAAACTCTGTCGCCAAAACCCATCCCCTAATAGGCAGAATAGTGTTCCTATGAAGAGTGAACCATACCCTTAGTATAAAAAAGCAGATCCACCCAGCATTTCTCATTCCTCTTCTTTTTGTTTCCTCCGGTTGTTTTTGTTCTTTTTTCTGTTGTATTGTTTTTTTTCGCGAGACATTTTGTTCAATGAAATATAGTTGTCATGTTTTAGGCCATCTTGTATGTTATCAATAATTTTTTGTATTCCCCCCCCCCCTTTTTTTTTTATACTTTTACCTCGTTGAATTCTGTAGCTGGGCTCTGCTCTTCTCCTGTATATCAATGGGATGCCCATCTTCAGTGCGCCAGTTCAGGGTCCTCTTGATCATACCCCTGACGCGTACGGCTAGGCCGTTCATCAATGCGTAATTATTTCGCGCCCATGTAGTATCCCGGCACTGTAAACAAACCGACCATTTCGAGCATTTGACAGAAAGTCTTCAGTCAGAATGGATGGTGAAATAACCACCATTATTGCAAAATTAGAATCTGGTAAGGACAAAGTTTAGGCAGATTGGAGTCTGTACGCTGTTGTGGAGTAGGGGGCACGGACCGAACGATCTGTCCGCAAGTGCAACATCTAACTTGGGTTTCTAGGAGCCAGTAAAAGCCGGCTACAAAATCACGAGTCGGTCGACTTAACTACAGAGTTGAGCTCATTGGTGGCCCAAGTAGGTGTTTCAAACAAGCAGCTACTGCGCTTAATAAAGCTCTTACTGAACCCGGCAGATGATGTAGCAGTGTCAAGCTTGTTACTACTGTCCGTTCAGAACAAGATTGTTCGCCAGTGCTTGATCCCAAATGAACAAATAAGCGACGACTGTGTGGTATCAATCATTAGTAGCCTAGGAGAATCAAACGTGGCTCCACTTGGCATTAAGGCCAGATTATTGAGATGGCTTGTTATTACTTATAAATTTCTACAACATCCTGCTTTGGTCGGCCAGCTGTACGGTTTGTTGTTTTCAAATTTGAAATATGAAACCACTCGCCAATGGACTTGTCATTTACTCTTCTTAGCCACGTCGCACAGATTTGTCAAGCCGTGGAGGATACAAGTCCTACAAGAATTGTATGAGAAAAACAAAGAGTCTTCACACATACTTGGATTGTTGCTGCTGTATCGAGATTATGCCCCTCATTTGGTGACTGCTGAACGTCTTCCTTCAGTTGCTGCTTCGGCATTTCGTTACCCCGATAGGTATACTGCTTCATTAATTCAAGACTTGTGTCATTTGAAGTCATCATCTTCACTGGACGCGAACAATATATCTCGGTTATCTAATAAGCGACGAAGGGTTGGAATTCCTGATATGCAATCAGTCATCTCTAACTATACAGCTGACGATTCGATTCGTTCTTCCATCCATATCGAAGATATCAGCTCGCTATCGGAATTCGCAACAAATATTCACAAGGTCACTTTCCCATTACAAATATCTAGTGTGCTAGATGATAGTCGGGGACTTTTAACTGCTTTGCTAATGTACAAGGGAGACGGTATGTATATAGTAATTGCTGCTATACCTTTGTAGAGCACACTGGAACTTTACTAACAGTACATATATAGACTTGTCCTGGGAAAGACTCAACAACTGGCTAAGCAATGCCCTCTTTTATGAGAGAAACAACCCAGCAGAGTTAAAATATTTATTAGGAAGAATAAACACGTTTGTCGAGTCTAGTAAGGTGCTGCCTATAGCAGTAGAGGAGTTTTTATATGCATTTTTATTAACTTGGAACCAGAGCGAATACAATGATGATGAAGGACTTATAGATTCTTTATTCAAACTCATGGCCCATTTGCCCTTTTTACCTGCCGATCGAATCGAGACTGCAGTTCTTGGACCCTTGAGTAAACTAATGGATACTGCTCCTATTCGATTGAGGTTATGTGTATTTCGAGTTTTTCACAACTTGCTTTTCAACTGGAACATTGCCTATAAACCGTTAGTCGAGCAAGGAGCCGATAGTATAAGTGGATTCGACAAGCCCATGATACAACTGACTTTGCAAGCAATCGTAGATTTCATTAATGAATATGGGCTATCTTTATTAGAGATAACAAACGATGATTGTCTGGTACAAGATACACTGCTTAAGTTCTATGAAATCCTGCCGCAAATCTGTCTTTCAAGAATAACTCCCGACATCGTGATGATTTCTCATGATATGGCCTGCAGGTTGATCTTTTCATTGTCACCAGCAGCCACCTCACGATTATGTGGCATTATCACAAATTACAGACAGCTGTGTAACAGAAGTCAGAACCCTGACGACCCAGCAATATCTACGTTTAATTCGCTAGTCATGGATCTTTGTAATCTTCTCTGGCGCGATAATGGATTCTCCGAGAGTATCAATTCAAATAAGTTCGGATTGGCCGGGGAATTCGTTAACGGATTGGAAGCACTTTGCATGAACAAAGATCTCTCGATCAAGTCACTTTTCAGTGTTAGTAATTCTCCATTATTCGTACTAATCAGTATGTTATTTCTACGGATCAAGGAATATGATGACTTTACTACAATACAAATATACAATGGACAAATGACTAAGGATCGATTTGAAATGAAGTCAAGACAAGGCGATTGGCTAGAAGTGGATTATGATGATTTTCGGGTCGAATATTTATCGAAAATTCAACACGCCGGTTATGACGGTATTTGCGAGCTTCTTTTCACGTCGTTAAAGACCCTAATGGACAGGAGGTGATGCTATGTCTAGCTATGATGCAATCAAATGTTTTGACATGTCGGTTACGACGGTATTTGCGAAGTTCTGGTCAAGTTGAAGACTCTGTAGGAAAGCACTAAGTAATGCGTGGTCCGATTATTAGGCGCATCTCTCTGGACCCTGCATCTCACTCACCAAAGGGGCGGAGGCCGAATTCTTTCCGATCAATGCGCTAGTTAGCCGTATACAATTCGGCTTAGCCGATGACTGAACGAATATAGCCGTGCTAAATGCATAGACACTGCGGAGTTCGACGCAAAGGAAATCGAGATCCGGATTATCAATCACAACATGGATTGCTCTACTCTCTGCTGAAGTGTGTGCCAGAGACGAAAATAAATATACTCTTGATCACGAGTAATCTCCACGTAAGCAAGCATTATACGGCGCTGGTAGTTGTTGTTTTTCGACTTATCATCAGTATCAAATACGGTGGGAAAATCTTTGGCGATCACTGCTCTATGCATAGAAAGTTTGAAGCTTGGACCTGACTCAACTCCTTTATCTTCCTCTTTCTATATTTGATTGACGGTTGGAATTATTAATCAAACATGTACCATCATCCTGTCCAAGCAATATTTCATGAAATATAAATTGATGACAAAGTCCGTGTGTATATTAAACGTTTGCATCTAATATATTATTATCAACAGTGACTGTTTAGCCGATAAAAAAATTCTTGCTTTCACACTTTTGACTATGACCAGCTTAGGACCCAACGCAGCTGTGTCTGGCAAAGTGACTGGAGAGGACGAATATCCAGATATTGATATACCTTCTATAAGGTCGTCGGAGGTCGAAATCGAAGTGATCAATAATAACAATGACGATGAGAAATCTGTTGGTGGTGATACCCAGTTACCTTCAACTCCAGAAGTCGGCCCACCACCAAACGGTGGACTTCGCGCATACCTAACCGTGTTAGGGGGATTTTTTGCATTATTTAATAGTTGGGGGCTTATCAATACTTTTGGCGCATTTGAAACATACTATCAAGAAGAGTTATTGAGTCATGAGGATCCTTCTACCATTGCATGGATCGGATCAATTCAAGGATATTTTGTGGTCGCTGCTGCCATTGTATTTGGAAGAATGGTTGATGCTGGTTATATCCAGAGTTTATTATATCTAGGAACATTCCTTCTTACATTTGGTATGATGATGACTAGTATCTCAAGTGAGTTTTATCAAATCTTCCTCGCCCAGGGCGTTGTTACAGGCATTGGCAGTTGTTGTATGTTCGTAGTAGCAGTAGCCGTTGTTGCTTCGTATTTCACTACTAAAAGGGCGTTTGTCATTGGTATCATGGCTTCTGGTTCGTCAATAGGTGGAGTGGTATACCCAATTATGATTCGTGAATTGATTGCTAGAGTTGGATTTGGTTGGGCTACTAGAGCGATGGCATTTACTATATTGGGACTATCTATTTTCCCGTGCGTATTTTTAAGAGCTAGGCTGCCACCAAGAAAATCTGGCCCTTTGATAGATTATGCATCATTCAAGGACGTTCCATTTATCCTCTACTGTATTGCATGCTTCTTCGGATTTATGGGTCAATATATCCCAATTTTCTTCATCCAGTCTTATTGTATAAGAGTTGGAATCGACTCTAATTTGGCATTTTATATGACTTCAATTTTGAATGCTGGATCTGTTCTCGGTCGGATCCTTCCTAATTTTATAGCCGATAAAAGTGGCCCTTTGAACATGCTGTTGCCATGTACTTTTGCATGTGCCATTCTCGGATACTGCTGGCCAGCCATTACTGGTCAGAGCGGAATTATTGCATTTTCAGTTCTGTTTGGTTTCTTTTCTGGTACATTTGTGTCTCTCCCCCCCGCCTGTGTTGCCTCTATGACTACGCAAATGAACTTGCTTGGTACGAGAATGGGTATGGCTTTCTTTGTGTTTGGATTCGGGGTTCTGATTGGAAGTCCGATCGGTGGAGCATTGGTTACTAAAGATGATGGTGGATTCTTGTACACCGCCATGTTTTGTGGTACCTGTATGGTATTATCTTCATTCTTCATGCTGTTGGCTCGGGGTTCGTTTGCTGGCTATGGATTGAGGACAAAGTGCTGAGCATTGATTGTGTTATTTAAAGACAATATGGATATACTGCCTATATAGAAGCTACCTACTAATTTAAAATTGTAATATAAAAACATTAATAATATAATTTCAAAGTCGCATGTATATAAGTTCATTCATAAATCATAAATTGGTCGTATTTCACCAGTAACGCTGGCGTGGTTTACTACGATGTCTGTAAACCACCTTGTAAGGGGTAACGAGCCGAGCCGCCAACGTTTCTCATAAAATTAAATAGGTTAATGTTCTCTGTTGACGAAATGTACTCCCAAAGCTCACTATCGTTGACATCAATTACATTTAACGATAGCAGAAACTCAATCATTTCAGCATTTTCGTTTTCAAATGCATGTATTAACGAATTGTAGTCCAGTTCGACCCCACTTTCAACCAATGTCTTGACCAGTTTCAAGTCATTTCGTTTCGACGCTTCTTCCACAACTGACTTTGGATATTTGCTCCGACAATTACAACTAAGTAGATATACCGTGAGGCCGAACTGCTTATCATTCATATCTGAATGAATGGCGGGTTCCAGATAGTCTGGTATGAATGGCTTATTAGTGACATTGTTTTCATACCCTTGATAAAGCTCCTCCAGTGTTGGGATATGTAGTGGAGTGGAGTATGCTGAAACTGGTGTAGGAACAGCAGATTCGTTTGTGAGACCGTCGGCGGCAGTTGTTTCTCTCGGCCCTCTAACGCCGTCATTGTTATCCTCATTCGCACTTTCATTGTCATTGTCATTGTCGTTGTTATTATCATTAGCATTAGTATTTGTTTCATCAGAATTTGCTTCCGCCTCTATTTCGATTTGGCAATTATCAGTGTAGAAAGCTCTTATATTGTTCTGCCGCAGAATATTTATGTCCACAAACCTCCTTGAGAGCATGTCAATGTGAAGCGCAGACACAGCCCAATCCTCGGTCGTTACAAAGATTGAATGGTGTCGCAAAATCTGGTTTCTTAGAAATAGTGAATTCGTGAGAGCATGATACAACCTTTTCGAGGCCAGTGGCAGAGAGAATTCCGCCGACAGTACGAATATATACTGGATTATCTCCAAGGGAAGTTTTTCAAATGTAAGATTCCGTTCTCCAGGAGGAAGATTTCCCGGGTCGTCAGTGCCATCTAAGAATATTACCGACTCTTCGCCCGATCTTTTTAATCGTTTTCTCGGCCTATTGGAAGTTAAAAACCCCATTTTTGCTAGTTGAATAAAAAGTTCGATGCCAGACAGTATATTCATTGCATGCATGGGATAAATAAATCGGAGCCGCATCAGACCCTGCATCTTACACTTGGATCGAGTGCTCTACATTTATCAATAGCTGATAATAACTGGTTTAGTTGTTGCCAACATATTTACTAAATAACGGAACAGTTTCTAGGCAGAGCCTGGAAACTGGATGCCACAGAGCAATGGAATATAACGGGGAAAAAAGTGTATAGCATTTTAACTATCTATTGCCTTTCAGCTCTAACTATTACTGGCATCATTCCACCTGTGCGTAGCTGGAATTTGCGATGGCCAATAACTTTGAGGAGGGAATTCGTGGTACCAGAGTGGGATGTCACTGATACGTAATCTGCAGAGTTCTGGTTCTTCCAGTCTTTGTCGAACACTTGGTTCAAGAAATCTCGACTCCTTGCATTGTGCTCTGCATGAGTCTCTCGATGATCCTCGGTCCATAGCTCATCTTCCTCTGTAAATGAAGGCTCAATACCAACAACTGTCCCAAATCGACCTTCTATGAACGATCGGGTCCTACGCTTGTCGCAAGTATGAACACCTAAGTCCTCACGTAAATCCTCCATAACTAACGGTCTAAGTGCACCTTCAACGTTTAAAGAAATTCCCTTCCATGTGTACATCATCGTATCCAACGCTCTAGTAAATGGCGAACAGTAGTATGCTTGCGGAAGTCTGATTTTCTTGGTAATTTGTTCCTTCCATCCGATATGGTTATCTTTGGCTTGCTGGACACCCAATGGAGTTAATTCGGCATCAGGTCCCCACACAATCTTTCCATCTCCATTTAAAAGCGACCAATAATCCTGTAATAGTTCATAGTTAGTATAAGACACAAGCAGGAGTTAGGGGCTATCACAAGTATCTGCTTAAACATACCCACCAGTTTTGGATTTTTGAACCACTTACATCCCATTTTTCTTGACCGTAAATTTCGATAGCCAAATTGTGGTATCCTTGACCATGTCTAGCAAAGAAAAAAACCTTATAACGAACGTTTTCGGGCGCTGATTGCTTCAGTTTCAAAAATTCCTTGTGGAAATCATCCCACGAAGGGCATAATAGACCGAAATTGGAGGTTAGATGATCGAATGTCGAGTCATCAGTAGAAGGGCTATCTTGAGCTAATAAGCCTTTTCCAGCAGATGAAAACGAGTATGAAAGATCTTCTTGAACCATATTTGTTGGGGTTCGAGATATGTGTCAGTAGTTGAAATGGCTTATTCTGTCCGGTCCGTGGATACATGTTACCACGTTCGTGGGTAGGGGTTCCTCCGGTGTGGGGTTTTTCAGGGGAAACGGTTTCCTCTACCAATATTATAAGAATTTCTCTATGTATTAGTTTTTAGTGTAACATGATATAAGTCATTATAAATAAAAATTGCAAAAATCTAGAACTTGTCACTCTTCATTGTTCTCATTCAAGTACTGCTCGAGCTTCTCTCGATTACGAGGTACCAAATGCACTTTAAAATGTGGTGGATCAATCACAAGTGAATTATGCTCCTTAACCAACTGCCGTGGATCACATTCCATCGCATCATTAGGATTACTCGGCGGTAATATATGAAACGATGAAACTATCCGTATAAACGCTGTATACAGTTCTCTCTCAGCAAGGTTTGCTCCTGCACACATCCGAGTACCTGCTCCAAATGCAAAATGAGGAGGACCTGATGTTGGAGTGAGAAACCGCTCTGGGTAAAATCTGGCTGGATCTCGATAGTTCAGCGGATCGAAATTAGCTGCAAATGTGTTTAAAAATAATATCGTATTAGCGGGTATTGTCGCGTCCTTGTAGGAAATGTCTTTTATTGTTTCTCTAGGAAGACTAATTGGCATTGAACTAAACCGCAATGTTTCCTTGACTAGGGCTTTTATATATGGTATATTGTCTTCTTGCAGGCAATGATACCAGGCTTGGCCATCTGGATATGTCTCTTCTAGGATTTCAAATGCCTTCTCTTGTATCAGCTGTCCATAATCTTGCGACATATGACCTATAAAATAAATCAGCATTGCCGGAACTGTGTCTAATCCAGCAGACACCATCGTTAAACATATGCTTTTTAATTCTTGTTCTGTAATGTTGGTGTTAGGATCTTGAAGGATATTTCCAGTAATACACGACCGACAGGTTCCATTTTTGATATTTTTACGAAGAGCAGTTAGTAAGATGTCCATATATCTATCTCTTCGGTTTCGACATGATACTGCCAGTTTATTGGATCTCAATGGCAATAAACGAAGTATGGGAATGTAATCTCCATAATTATGAAAATTTCCCCTGAATCTCCCTATTTCTCTTTCTACAGTCATAATCTCATTCAACATCTCTCTATCAACATCATCAAGTCGGATTCCATAATTGAGTGTCAGACTCTGTATATGATTAGTATCTTTGTTTCTACTATACCATCCATTTGATAGATCAACTACTTACAGTGTTAAGGGCATATGTATTAAAATATGAATGAACATCAACATCTTCATTCATTGAAATACCATTGATCATGCTTCGAATGCAGTATGTCGCTTCCTTGTCGATAATCGACATATACGACCGAATTGCCGGTTTATTCAGTACAGGATTTGTCGCCTTCCTTTTATTTTGATAGGTGTCAGACCATGGCGTGGTGCCAATTGTCAACCCCTGACTACTTGACACTATTTTATGAAATGTATACGAAACAGGTCTAGAACAGTTAGCCGTCATATTATCAACCCACAAGTGTTTTGCAGATTGATAGGAATTGGCTACCACTACACGCTTGTTTCCCAATCTCATTTGAAATATCGGGCTATCACAGGCTTTGGACCACTTGAGATATGTAAGGCATTGACTAGGGCCAAGGCTAAAGAGACTGCCTACAATTGGGTAACCGGGGATCTCCGGTATGCCTCGAATCGGACGCTGCTCGCATCCAATCGCGGAGAAATAGTCTAGGACAATATATGAGATGACGAGGATAATAGAAACCTTTACTGATAATGCTAGTATTCCACTTGTGAAGAGAATCCGATAGGCACTTGAAATGTATAATCTAAAGTCTATTGGATTGAGGTGATAGATAATTCTAAAGCTGAGTAGCCTCAGAAGCCTCCAAAGGGCAAAATTTATCACCACTGAGCTAACGCATTTTGCTGTTTTACTAAATGACAGCAATGACATGTAAGCTCCGTCATTTGTTAGGATCGGCTGTTTTTGCTTAGTAGTCGCGTATCCAGCTGGTTGTTGGTCCTTCGAAAGTTTGCCATCTAACATCTTAGCGTTATTTCGTTATAGAAGTCAAGAGTTCAAGAACATTAGCGACACTTTCAAGAGAGAAGGGAGAATTGAACAGACCCCCGTCCATTGTCATCGGCTCGGGAAGGCCTTAGATTCATGTTGTTTTCAATATTATCAACGAAGTTGAAGTTCATGGTAGACCCTGAACCAGCTGCATGTCCGGAGCCGCTTCGAGAGATTTTCGATGATAAATTATATGCAGGCAAGATGATGAATGATTAGACATAAATCGCATGAAGGCATGTTGTTAGGCATCTGGGTCTGTCAAGCTTAGATCATGGTAATTAATCGGAAGCCGTCCGGTATGGGCCAGACCGTCTCCAATTACTAGAATCTATTAGCTGGGTGCTTTGTTGATTTAATTTGAGCTATAATTCCAGCACCAATTTGTCTAGGCAAATGCTTAGTAAATGATAGTGTGCAACATTCAAGTCTGGCTGCTATGGGACATCCATCGTGAAACAGATGGGCATAGATGGACGCGCGGCCATCGTCTGGTTGCCAGTTCTGCTAAAAGAAAAAGAAATTGGGCATTAAGTATAACATGATTGTGGAATAGCATTGGAAGACAACTAGCCGGAAACATCAGGCAAATAGCAAACTTAAAGGCAATTGAGCATTGAATAACATTTAGTCATAAGACCTGAGTTCTAAACGAAGAGGATCCAGCCAGGAACAAGTACAGTACAAGGGGAACTTTTCCAGATAATATCAAAATAATTATCCCAGACTATACAAACTAGTTAGAAGGGGTGATGACCGTCTGTCAAGATATACTCCCAACCCTTCCGATTCGTAAGATTCCCTTTAAAGCCACGCAAAAGCCGACGGCATTAACAACACCAGATTCCGGCAATGCCGATTGAACCACAGATAGCTCATAGTATGTAATTAAATTCTCACGTCATATCATAATAGCCTGCGAGATGGACGATGCTCGTCAATTGTCCTGCATTTTGCCCGTTACGAAATGCAGACGATGCTCATCCGCTTCTGCCGATTACGTTTTCTTAACGCGTGGCAAGCGAAGAGACCTTTTTGCGGGATCAGGTGTACATGTACAAGTGAGTCGAACACTAACCAGTTACAGAATATTTGCAGCACGGTAACATGCCGGCCATTACAAAATAACATAATCCAACAGATAGAAAGTACTGTGATTGTTTAGATTTATCCAAAGGGCGCCCTCAGCAAATATTAGCATCACTTGATTGGTTAGCAGCTTACCCATATATCATGTCCTTTGTTAAGGGATTGATTTTCCAGGTGGTTTTTTATTGGAGAATGAACCAACGTTATTTTCTTTTTAGGCGCTGACAACCCTGCGTCAAGCATCCATGATCGGCGCCAGACATATACCGACATCGTCCCCTGAAATGCCGACAACAAAACAAATTCCAGAGCGGGATTATTCAGCAGGGCCGAAAATAATATCAAAGTCGATCTATTTGATGACGGTGAGATCAATCCGATGATACCGATGACATCCGATTGAAATAGCGAGCGAACGTTCACTCAAGGATGGAACAGTTTGCAAGAAAAGAAGCGATACAAAGCTGAATCGTCTCTAAAGCTCTCAATAATACTATTCTCTAATTGAGATAAAAAGTCGATGCAACTTTCTCCATTCTGATTAGAACAAAACCGGTCAAAAAAGCTTTGCCCTCGGTGGGGTCATTATGTATCCTGTTACTAACCGGAGAAAAAATCATCCCATTATACTCTTCCACACCACGGACTTTTCGGGACACCTTTGTTTGCAATGACTTCTAAAGCTAACAAAGTCTATAAATACGGAGGCTTGTCCCGATTATCCTGTATTACTACATCAATAAATTCAATTGACTATTAAACAAATAAAATCTTATCAAGTATTGTAATGTCTGCGTTACTCAAGAGATCAGGAAACGAAGCGTTAAAGCTCAACCCTCCCCTCGGTCTGGATATTCATATTACTGACCATGGTTCTGATTGGTATTGGACAGTTTTTTCCTTGTTCGCTCTTAGTGCTCTTGGTGGATTAGTTCTATCTCGATTTTGGAAGAAAACTGGAAGCAAATTCTTCTATTATAATTATATTGCCAGTTCTTTCTTCCTTGCAATCACCTATTACACTCTGGCTTCAGACCTTGGTTGGACTGGTATTCAAGCCGAATTCAATCATGCTACTGTTGACAATGGATTTGAAACTCCCGGCATTAGACAAATCTTCTACTCCAGATATGTCGGCTGGTTCTTAGCATTCCCACCATTGATTGCCAACTTTGCTGTGTTGAGTGCTTTACCTGTCTCTGTTAGTGGATTCACTGTACTCACAGTCGAAGTATTTGTTGTAACCCTTTTGATTGGTTCCTTGATTCACTCTACTTACAAATGGGGTTACTATGTGTTTGCTGTTGTCGCTATCATTGTCACTGCCTATCATTTGGTCTTTTCATTCCGTCGATCTGCTTCTGATAATGTTAGTCATGTTACTGGGGCTGTTATGACTGTTACTGTAGGGGCCGGAGCAACAGCTGGCCTGCTCTTCCTTTACCCTCTTTCATGGGCTCTTTCTGAAGGTGGTAACGTTATTCAACCAGATTCAGAGGCAGTCTTTTATGGTGTCATCGATATCTTCATGTTTATCATTGTTCCAACTTACTTCTTGGCTGCTAGTCGCGACATTGACATGGAAACCTTAGGCATCTACAACTTTAAGACCCCGCTTTTCCATAACAATCACAATGTTGCCGAGAAAGAAGCTCGATATTCAGGTGATACTGCTGTTACCAACTTTGATTCTCCTCCCGAGATTCCTGTTGTTCCTGAACCAGTTGCAAATCCTGCCAATGCCGTTTAAATTCAGGTGACCTTAAATATTTTGTTTTCACGTATTGCGTTAACTTGCTCGATAGGAAGGGCAGAACTAATCTCAAATCTTAATATCTATTTCTGAATCTAATAATTTAATGCTATAAATAATATTATAAATCCATTCGCTTATGCTAAGTCTTCGATATCACTCAGAGAATCTTCGGTTCTTTTCCTTTTCTTGAATTTCGATCGGTCAACGTTTCTACATAAGCCAGTAGGAGCTAAGAAGCAAATATCACATTTCCGACCTCTGGGGAGACATATAGTTTGGCCAAATCCTACTAGTAGAGGATTAATGTCAACCCACAGTTCTTTTGGCAACCAGCCCTCAAGAGCTTCACGAGTTCTTTCTGGAGTGGGCTGTAGCTTTTTATTTCTTGTCCATCCCCACATATTTGCCAATCTATGGACATGGACATCCACACCAATTCCTTCAGCAACTCCCCACGCACGATGCATTAGTAAGTGAGCCATCTTAGGGCCAACTCCGGGCAGAGAGACCATTTGTTCTATTGTCTTTGGAACGTCATCGTCATATTGATCTCTGAGGATCTGGGAACTGAGTTTGATATATTTTGCTTTTCGAGAATGGAAACCAACTTTAAATATCATACGATCTATTTCAAATTCGTCAGTGGCCAATATTCCTCCAACTGTCAGCCCACCCACTGGTTGCAGACCCTCACGGAGTGTAGCCATAGCTTGGGCGTTGACTTCGTCTTTGGTTTGAGCAGAAAGCATAAGAGCTATTAATAGTTGATATCTGTGTACTACCGGTGTTATAACGGAGCTGACTGATTCTGGTAGTTTTTCACAGCCCATTGTATCTACGGGAGCGATGGTATTGGCACGCATTATTTGAACATGTTTGTAAATTTCCCGCCAGTTTTTTGGCTCTGATTCACAAGTAGATAGCACGGAAGAAAGATCTATAATTTTAAAAGGGTCATAATTGGTCTTTGGTGGTACAAACGGTTTTTCAGGCTCACTCTTCAGTAGATACTTTACATTGACCTTGGGCGGTGGAGCAGATTCGTGGTCGATTATGGGTAGATGGTTAATGGGAGGCTTCAGCTCTTTCTTTACTCTTCTTGTGCTCAAGTCATCTCTCGTTTCTACTTTTACACTAATATGCGGCAGTCCTTTCACCTCTAATATAGGTTTGTCTATGGACAGGCCTATTTGCGACCTCAATCTTGGCGGCATGTCTTGATCTATTCTGCATACAAATAAAGTCATCATGGTCTGAGCGCACTATATCCACATCTTCACAAGCAGCCTGCGGCTGACTTGGCACTTCGTCCTAAACACAAATATATTTTAATACTATATACTATAAACAAATAATAGAGGTCATCAATTCATTCAGTCTCATGTTTTACGAGAGGATCCATAACTGCTAGTTCCAAAGTTAGGAGCCGATATTTGCTTTGTAGGGCCTTCTTTGACTTTTTTGAAATTGAATTGAGCAGCAAGGGGAATATGATCGGATGGATGGTGTGGATTGGGGAAGGCCACAAAATGCTTTGTATATTCGGGGTCAATCTGACCCAAAAGTCCTCCAACTGAAAGAGATGCAGTGGAATACCAGATATAATCGATGACCTCGACAAAGTTTGGTGTATAATTTGTAAATGGAAGTTCACCAATCTCACTATATGCAGATTTAAGACCCAGCTTATGGGTCATTCCTTCATCAGTGAATTTACCATATACTCTACCTTCAAGATCTTCATGACCACCTTCGATTTTGCCTTGTGCAAACAGTTGATATACACCAGAGTTGGTTGTAGAGTTATAATCTCCACATACAACAAGAGGGATATTCTTTGCATCGGTGATTTTCGGATATTTCGATCCCTCTGGCGTCGAGTTGCTTGCATATTTATCAACGACTTTTTCTAACTCTTCAAGTAACAGAGCGACTTGAACTAGCTTTACGTCTTTGAATGCCGGATCCCAGTGCAAATGGGTATTTGCAACAATGAACACCCGTCCTGTTTGGATTTGTTCAAAAACCGTAATCATGGCAATGTTATCTTTGTTCATGACACGATTATAGATATCGGCAGTTTTCTTGAAGTCGTCTTTACGGAGTGCAAGAGAGTTATACTCCACTGAATGGCGCTCTATAAGTTTGATTTTATCTGCTTTATAGAAAGTGGCACATCCGTCTACTTTTTTGGCTTCCGATTCCGTCATTGTACGAGCACGAGTCTTGGGCCAATGAAGGGCAGTGTAACCCCGTTCAGACAGTTGTGGAACCCAATAGTCGTCATAGCTGAGTCTATCGACTTCTTGAAGACATGCAATATCGGTGCCGATACTAGAAACTTCTTCAAGCAATCGTTCTCTACGATATTTCCAACCAAGAGCCCATGATGGAGTGTAAGCATATAGTTGTGGAGTTGCCATACGATCACAAAGGGTGTTATAGGACATGATGGAGAAATCAGATGACGTAGGTGGTCCATTAGTAGTTCCATTACTAGTGTTAGTGGCATCTTCTTTATCACCTTTGCTGGTGTTACTATCGGATTTACTAGCACTTTCCTTTTCCTTTTCTTCCAACTTCTTTTCCCTCTCCTTTTTATCATCTTCAAATAATAACCATTCTCTTGGAGGCGACTCGATTGTTACTGGAGCCCTTTCTCGTAAATCGACAATAACTCCTCTAGTGCCTTCTTTAGCCAAAACTTCTTTTGTATGGGCACTAAGAGGATTACCTTCTAGCCCTAACACTTCCAGTTGAAATAAAGAGCCAAATTCAAAAGGCAGCTCTTGGATCTTATTGTCGAATAAGAACAAATATCTCAAAGTATACAACAAGCCTAATTCTGCAGGCAATTCACTTAGTAAATTGTCCGACAAATCCAATACTTTCAATTGAGTTAGCTTTGTAATGGACGCTGGCAGAGAAACCAACTTGTTATGATTCAAATACAGCTTTTGAAGAAAGTTATAATTGAACAACTTCGGCGTCATGTTTGAGATTCCTTGACCACTTAAATCAATTGCCGTCCAAAACTGTTTGTTAATATCTTCATTAATACGTCTTTGGCGCTCTTCTTCAAGCTGTTCTTTGCGCTGGTGAGGATTTGGAATGCCACCTCCAGCTGGTCTTCCGATAGCAGAAGCACCACCACCAGAGCCGCCGGTTCTAGATTGGCTCTGATTCTGTTGAACCAATTGAACCGCGAGTTCAGTGACAGTTAAAGGAACGGGGTTTTGACCACTAGCGGTTCTAGAAGCCACTGCCGCGCTTCTGGCATAGCTATGAGCGGAGTTCGAAGTCTGCCTTGATAATTGGGCCATTTGCATTTGTTGCTGCCAATGAGTTGAATTGATCCAGTCAGATGAACCGCCCGCATCTTTACCTCCTCCTCCACCTCCACCTCCAACCTGATATTGTTGCATTCTTAGACTTGTTCTCGAGTTTGTTTCTTATTAGACCTACGGCTTTGTTTTAATCGAATGACCATGCTATCTTTTTTCAGTTATGCTAACGGCCCAAGCTCTGTACTTTCAGCTAATTGGTTTTCTTTTGCGATACTTAGATCACACGAGTCGACGAGGCTTTTTCTATTCGATCTATCCCACCACTTCAACGTTCCGCCAGTAGGGTTAATAATCTAATAATATCACAGGAAAGTCCTGTTCTATAGCTGATGTACGGTTTTTTCTTCGCTTCTGATTCGCGCGATTGTTTTAGTTGGATTGTTTTTGTCTAACTTCCGATTCGATTCGCGGTATGCTCAGTATCGTCCAACAAACAGGAAGAACATGGCCGCTTTCAATTCAAGAGGCCTCCAGGGTCGTCTGCTTCTGCCAACGCGCAAAACTTCACACGGCTGTTTCAGTTACCCGGATGTCAGGCAGAACAAGCGAATATTTGTTAGCTTGAGTGAGTGAGGTTATAGGGTCGGTTTGGACGTTTTGTAGTATTGGGCAGTCTAGGTTGATATTTTGGGCGTGACAGTGGTGTTTGAAATTGTGATTCGGTATTTACCTGTATTATAGGATATAGTTGACCGAGCGTGTTAACGGCTCTCATGATGCAGCGGTAGCTGGAGTAAGATGTGCCGATCATTTCCAGAGCCAATCTGGACACCGTCTTACCCGTCCGATCCAATCTGATCTGATAACCGATGAAGGGTGTATAACTGATATAACGTCTGTAAAATAGCATTGACATAGCCAGTGTGTTGGTGTGTGCTGCTCGTTGCTCCTCATGATATGTTGAACTCAAACTGTGTGATAGATGAGAGATTGGCTGGTGTTGAGTGATACCTAAAGATAGCAGCAGTACAGTAATAGCAGTTGATCTACTGCTAGTCTGTTCAGGCCAATATGAATGAGATAAACCTGATAGTGAGCTGACCGAAAGTTAAGTCAC
Organism: Sugiyamaella grinbergsii; assembly: GCA_030579895.1. Taxonomy (NCBI): domain Eukaryota; kingdom Fungi; phylum Ascomycota; class Dipodascomycetes; order Dipodascales; family Trichomonascaceae; genus Sugiyamaella; species Sugiyamaella grinbergsii. Next base: position 160,588 of record JAKTRT010000028.1, read on the forward strand.
ACAGTAAACGAGTCCTTGGCCTAATAGATGTAGAGACGTACCAAGATTCTACTCTTGATGGCTAATAGTCGGTCGGCCATAATTAGGAACAATTGGCAATCAGATAAGGTCAAGGGTTTTTCCGAATAGAGGCACAAGAATCGTGGTACGGAAGACAGCATCTAGGCAATAATTAGATGCGAGACTCCCAATGATCCAATAATGTAAGAGTAATATAACGTGATAGATTGGCACAGTAACGTTAATGATGGCTTGCTGTTTGGGTTTGTCGGCAGATTAGGTAATAGGCAAACTGGATTACTGTTCATTGTATCAGCAGTACCGGTTTGATTCCCAGAACCATTCCATACGTAAGGCTAAGGGTGATTACAGGGACCTAAAAGCCCAAGGCTGGTAGCAGTCTAGAGCGACAGGCCAGTGAGCAAGATTAGTGAGCATTCACAATGAGATGGACTGGCCCTTCAATAGCCTCTATACATGCGTTCTATCGGAGACAATCGGAGGTGCATCTGCCCGTACCCTAGAGATGATGATAATTAGTGGGATGATTAGATTAGTAACGTGGAGAGGTCTTCTGCAAGTTTTGAATGGTCTGGACTTCTATTATGGGACCGTTCCGTGATCGGGAACAAGGTCTGTGAGAGAGATAGGGGAAAGGAAAGATTATTTATCTCGTTGATAATAGCAGGGCGGCACTTTACGGAAAAAGGAGCGCAAAGAACCAACTAGGTTAATAATGAAGTCAAGACATCATTTAGATTCCTATTGGGGCCTAGAGTAGAAGATTTCCATTGAGTATTGAGAGGACAGTACTAAATAGCTGATGGCAATGGCACATTGGAATTATACTGGTAAAATGTGTTAATTGCCATCTTCGCGATATTCAGTTTTCCCAATTCTAGATCTTGGTCCGGTACCTTGACATTACGTACCGCTCATTATTCAGCCTATGCTTTCACCAGCTCGGTCCAGCCCTTTGAATGGGCGCGCGTAATTGCGCGTGGGTTTGACGTGTAAATCACTTTTTTTTTACTAAGTGGCAGTAGCTTTCTCTCACGTAATTCTTCCTCTATGCATGAAGGATCTACGGACCCGACTGTAGAAACCGGCCGATAGAGAACGGCTTTACCTGATAGCCACCGTCTCCCTAATTAATATAAATAGACGGAATATCTCCCATTTTAACATTTCGAATTAAGATAGTATACAGAATTACATTTAGACTATTTCAAACCCAAAGAGTCGTAAACACTCAAAACTGCAATCAAACACAACAACTAATTTACAATGGTCGCTACTGTCAGACTCCCAGCTCCTTCTTTCTCTAAGAAGGCCGTCGTCAACGGCGTTTTCGAGGACGTTACTCTTGAACAATATAAAGGTAAATGGGTCATCCTAGCCTTCATTCCTCTTGCTTTCACTTTTGTCTGTCCTACCGAAATCATTGCCTACTCTGATGCCATCAAGGAATTCACTGACCGTGACGCGGTTGTTCTTTTCGCTTCCACTGATTCTGAGTTCTCCCTTCTCGCTTGGGACAATGTTGCCAAGAAGGAAGGTGGTCTTGGTGGTGTCAACATTCCTCTTGTTGCTGACACCAATCACTCTTTATCTCGTGACTATGGTGTCCTTGTTGAAGACGAGGGTATTGCTCTCCGTGGTATCTTTTTGATTGATCCTAATCAAATTGTCCGTCAAATCACCATCAACGACACTCCAGTTGGCCGGTCTGTTCCCGAGACTCTTCGTCTTGTTGATGCTTTCCAATTCACTGAGAAGCACGGAGAAGTTTGCCCTGCCAACTGGCAAAAGGGTGATGCCACCATCGACACCTCCAAGGCCTCTGAGTACTTTTCCAAGCAAACCTAGACTTTTATGATAGATAGATAGATAGAGCAAAATACTATTTAATAGAATATGAATTTATGAAGTACATTTCTTAGTTTAGCCTGCCTCCGTCCGGCTAGGGGCGAAAATTCTGGTAGTCTTTCTCATGAAGGCGAAATTTTTAGGTCGCTCCGGGACCCTTCTATTGTTAAAGGAGCATGCGACAATATATAGATATTAATAAAGTAAAAAAAGTAGATGGATTTAATAGTGAGGGGCGTTGGCGAGTAAAGCATGTTCCAGGATTGAACTAGGATCCACTTTGACCGTCTATAATACAGTTAGAAATCAGAAAAACAATGGGACGTACTATGTGAGATTCCACTGGGCACTAAATACTTACCTTTGCAATTGATGCAGACCGCTGACGCCCAAACAGCAGCTTGTACTTCAAAGAACCACGAAGTATCAAATCAAATGAATGGACATTAACGCGAGACCATTTCTTTTGGCCGTCATCTAGCTCTCCGCTCTGTTGACTATGTGCTAGTTCAATCACCTCCCATATAGATGGCGACGGAGGTAGAGATAGAATGTTTATACTATCGTCTCCAGTGCTATTACGGCCTGGATTGAGAAGCTTGACATCACCAACAGCCTTTTGAAGTCGTCGATTGAACAGGCTACCCTCGAACATTAGTGGTACGTCAAACTTTTGCACATTTCCAAGAAGCATGGTATGTGATTCATCATCCGAATCGTCCAGTTCGATTAGGCCCTCACTGTCTTTATCTTGGACGAGTTTGGACTTAGCAAACAGATCTAGATTGACAGTTTGTATCTCTACGCCAAGATATCCAGGGTTATAGCCCTCAATAACAACTTCAAAAGCCAGAACCTCGTCACTAACAAGAACGTCAAACACTTGTGACACACGAATGTCCTGGAGCGGCTTACTAGTTGCAAGTAGGAAACCAAGAATAAAGCCCGTCGCAAGAACAATAATCCCGAGAAGCGCAGCCCAGAACATTACTCGGAAATAGTAGAACTGAGAAAGGGTCTTATCTCTTTGGTAGTTGTGGGGAGAATACGCAACAATGCCACCCGTTTTGCGAGAACGACGAATGCTCTGGCCAGACGATCGAAGAGGAGTAGTTTCTGAAACATTGAGATACTCAAGATCATCATCAATATCGTCCTGTCCGGGCTGGTCATCATAATCGTCGTCTTCCTCTGCCATATAACTACCACCGCCTCTCCATCTACGGAAAGTGGCATCTTTATATCCTTTAGAGCTGGCTACAGAGTCATAGTAGCGAGAATGTGACGACGATTGGTGTCGCTGAGCTGGTAATGGAGAATTACTCGGTCCTGGATGGGCAAAAAATTTGGGAGACCCAAAGTCATCAGGACGTGGTGACTCAGGTCTCGAAGTACCACGTTTACTAGAGTTATTCGAATGGCTCTCTCGAGCAACCAGAAAAGTTCCAGAAGTTGGATTGTTATTGCTGTTACTATCCGAGACTGGTACATTGGCAATGCTACTGGAAGATGACATGGGGGTATCACCAGTTGTTCGTTTGTGTTTAGAAACAACCCAACGATTCATTTGCCCAACATTAACGCTAGGATCACTGGGATTATTTGAATTGAACGCAGAAAGGCTGGAAGGAGCATTTGCAGAATGTTGCTGATGCTGCTGTTCTTGTAGTTGTTGAAGCATATTCTGTTGTGTTTGTTCTCTGTAATTCTGATGGATTTGCTGCTGTTGCTGATGGATTTGCTGTTGAAGATGTTGCAACTGAAGTTGCTGCTGAGATCCAGTAACGGGTATTGAGGAAGTAGATGGGTTACGGGATTGAAATCTTGGCCGGGTAGGAGGTACGTTTATTTGTTGATTCTGGCTATTCGATGATAGCGGTTGGTGGTGCTGCTGTTGACTGTTGTCGTTTCTATCAGTTGGGTTAGATTCATAGACAAATGTTTCTTCCGAATCAGAAGAATGGACTTCATCAACAGCAGATGCAATTTTAGCAGCAAATATTTCTGCTTTCGACCCCTGGCCAAGACGAGACGACTTTTTTTTCTTGGTCCGATTAAGAGGACGAGTCACATTATCAGTCGACTTTTTTATTTTCAGACTACTAGTGCCACTAATTGTTGGAGCCACTGCTAGAGTGGGCACTGCGTCTACGGTTTCTGCCTCGACCGTCATGGTGTTGGGCTTTTTAATAGACGAAGACGATCCGGAGGTCTTAATTGGCAGGGTTGAAGAGGATCCGGGAGCTGTGGTAGCAGAAGCGGCTATGGTAGAAGCAATACCAGTAGCAGGGTTAACGGATATTGGAATATTGGGAGACGACGAGATACTAGTCAGAGCGGGTACTGGAGGGTCTATCTTGTCACCCAGAGTTATCCCGGTGCTAGTAGGCGCACTAACTGTCGTATTAGCAGTCGCACTTCTAGTACTAGTATTAGGTTCAATGAAAGTAGCTTCAGCGCCTGTGCGAGTCGTCGGGGTACTTTCTCTGTCATTTGAAATCAAACTCTGATCATTTCCATTTTCATTTTCATTTTCATTTTCATTTTCATTTTTATTTTTATTTTCATTTCCATTCACCGCCCTAAGACCGATAGTTTCTGCTGAATCGTCTCTTGATATAGGACGAAGTACTGGAGTGGTCTCGTCAGGGCGGATCGTTCCATTTGACGCCTGCTTTCTATGTTTTGAGGATCGACTATATCTCTTTGCTGGTGACGATGATGATGACACCGAGTTGGACGCACTCAATGTATTATTCGACTTGTCACGTTTCAAATGCTGTAGATTTCCCGACGAAGAAGAAGAATTGTGTTTCAGTTTTCCTTTGTATCTTACAGTAGAAACGTTGTTGCTGTTGTTGTCGCTGCTGCTACTAGAAGTTGCTTCAATACTAGGGTTCGTTGAAGACGTTACAGGGTTAGAAGTATTGGTGGCGCCATCATCGGTAGCACTCATTAGCTCACCGTCGTCATCGTCCCCGTCATATTTATGCATTTGAGAATGATGGCTAGAATGACGATGAGGCCGTAACAACTGCTTGGTCTGAGGACTGGGAAACTGATAGCTATTACGAGACGCTGGGCTTAGAGCACCCGCAACTGGTGATCCGCCGCTGCCGTTATTTGCATTCCAACTGTTGGTCCTCTGATAAGAGAAATAGTCGTCAGACTCGTAAGGATCTTCACTTGTCGAATAAGCTAAGTCGTCAGACGAAGTTACACTAATTCTCCTCGACCCAGGAGCGCTACTGCTAGCTGTTGTGTGTGATTTGCCCGAATTCCCGGGTTTACTGTTGTTTCTACCACTTGCTGGTCTCGAAGACGAGCCTCTAGAAGACGACATACGACCGAGTCTCGACGTAGTGGGTCAAAGACAAAGAAACGACTCGAGAATAATTAGAAAGCTGTTTGCGATTTCTACCACCTAAACGTGACAAGTATAAATTAAATGAAGATATTCAGATGCGTGCAATGTATAGTCTGTCGTCCATATACTGACACCCACAAGGGATTGCTCAACGGAATTAGTTAATCTTACAAACTACCAATGATCACTTAATTAACACCAGTATAAGTTCTTAGGGTACGGTCTTGTTCAATATCCCCACGTCTATTTGGAAACAAGCTGGAAATCAATTGTCAGTCGTCGTATAGACGGAGGCTGTTGTCCATGTACTTTAAATTTGTGGAGTACTCTCGGTTATCTGGTACAGCCAACAGATACTACTTTGTCACTACCAATAAAACAGTTTATTCATTTTTTTTTGACTTACATTTTGCTTGATCCAAGGATTAGAAATATGTCGTGGTCGCTACTTTGTACTGGCCTGTCGGTGGGTGGTGATTGCTAATTATTATACTAAACCAGTGTTCTTGCTCTAATATACGCGAAGGTTTACTTTACCTCAATCGCCGCCCGGCCATCAACATCTCCTGCTGCTGTAAATATCTCTCTCTCAGTGCCTCGTCCAGTCGAGGATTTATCCTGCCCGTCGGTTTCCCAACATGCGCTCTAGTCACGAGGTGTGCACCCTAACCCGGTGACGGTCGGCTTCGCCCCGGCGGAGATCGGGCTCCGCGTAGACTGGTTGGGAGTCGCTCTAGTTCATCGGGCAATTTTCGAGGCTGCCAAAAGGGCCCGGAGGCGAGACTGAAGTGAGCTATGGGCCTGAGGGGCGGTGGCCAGCCCGCCAGCCCGCCTGAAGGTTGTCAGACAAGCGCAAGGGAGCAGGGGCATGCAGGGGCCCGGGGGTGG
>JAKTRT010000029.1:0-163920 GCA_030579895.1 Sugiyamaella grinbergsii
AAAGAAATATGCCAAAACTTTTAATTTATGAGAAACCTTTCAGTCAAGGAGATATTATTGTGTGGTAGTGGATAAAGAAAAAAATGGGGTTTTTGAGCCTCATATACACTCTACAATACAAGGATCATTCTCTCCCAGTCTCTTACCCTCCGAGTCCCCGACCCTCCGAGCCTCTCCAACAACGTTCTGCCAAACATACAACCTCGCTCTGCCACTCTGACCTTCTAAACATCTACTCTCACTTACAATTGCAATTGCAATTCACTGTACCCTGTCATGAACAGGAGAACCTACCTAGAACCTACCCACTTCCCAACCCATATCAACATCAGCAGGGTTACACGCCAAACAGCGGATTGGGTTTGTTAATTAATTACCTGCTTTATTGATAGCTTATTTGCTGCCAGTCTATCTCCAGTTGCTACTTTATTTCCACCTCGCGCACCTGCCAAGGCGTAAGGAAACGTTAATTCCTTTCTGGCATAGCCCAGCAGGCCCAGGCCCACCGCCAGCCAGCACATTCACCCGCCGCCCGCGCTTGGCGTAGAGCTGTGGATTGTTCTATGCATAAATATAACGTTTTGGATGCTGGAGCCGGCTTTAAATTCCCCGGTCGCGCGGTCGCGGCGGTGCGGTGCGGTTGGGTAGCCTCCGGCGGCTGGGCGCTGCCCAGACCCGTTGTGCTCGCTTCGCGAGCCGCTGGGGGCGAGACCGCCGTCGTGGTTTGGTCTGTGCAACCGCTCAGCCTGTCGGATCCGTTCTGGCGCGACAAGACCCGCCCGTTCGTTTCGGCTGTCTTGTCATCTCCTCGCTGGACTTCGCTGCCCAACATGCGATGGACGTGCCCTGTAATGTTAGGCCACGCCCACTTTGGTTCCGGAGTGTGTGGCAAGCAGGCAAGAACCAATCGCCAGTTACGGCAACAAACTCTACTGTTAGGGGCTCCGGATTGTTCAATGGTAGCACTGCCCATTTTTTCACTCGTAAAAGGGCCATGACGTTGCCGTACTGCAGAGACTGACAGAAAAAGCAATGCCGGGGAAAACAAGAACAAAGATCCGAAACAGAGTTTAAATAGGGGGATGAGCTAGGGCAGGAAGGAGAGTGAGCGGGAGGGAGTCTGAGAGGGAGAGTGAGCGGGAGGGAGTCTGAGAGGGAGAGTGAGCGGGAGGGAGTCTGAGAGGGAGAGTGAGCGGGAGGGAGACTGAGAGGGAGAGTGAGCGGGAGGGAGACTGAGAGGGAGAGTGAGCGGGAGGGAGTAGGGAGACTGGGAGGGAGAGTGGCAGGATGGCGAGTAGGAGAAGGAGGGAGCGTGAGTGTGAAAGAGCAGCGCGAAAGTGAAGCGCCAAAGAGCAGCGCCAAAGAGCAGCGCCAAAGAGAGGCGTTAAAGAGAATTGTCAAAGAGAGGCGCCAAAGAGAAGCGTCAAAGAGAGGCGCCAAAGAGAAGCGTCAAAGAGAAGCGTCAAAGAGAGCACCAAAGAGAAGCGTCAAAGAGAGCACCAAAGAGAAGCGTCAAAGTGAGCGCCAACGAGAAGAGTCAAAGAGAGCGCCAAAGAGAAGCGTCAAAGTGACAATGAAAGAGGAAAGGCACGGAACACAATCAGAAATACTCACAAGCTTTAATATAAAGACAGTTTGCGCAGGGAGACAGGTAAACCAACTCACTAAGACGCTCTCACCGGGTCATCTGAAACAAACGTCCATCCAATATAATCGCCATAATATGAAACGACATGCCATAGGCCCGCGACATGAGGATATAGAGAACCCAGATATAGCATTAGAAATGACACATTCACATTCACAATGGGAAAGGTAGGCAATGTGGGTTTGAGTGAGGTTGCAACGCCAGCGACGGGTGGGTATTTGGGTGGTTGTTGAGGTTGTTCAGAGTGTTGATGTCTGTTTATGTCTGGTCTATTCACTGTCTCCATCTTCTCTCTACTCTTTTCACTTGACTCTCTTATTCTCTTCTTCCTTCACTCGCACTCTCTCCATCTTTCTCTGTTATTACTCGCCCATTATTGTCCATTGCTTTTTCTCTAACCGAACGCCAAGCTTTGCTGCCGCACTCTCAGATTAGGAATAACGGATAAAAGCAATTCTGCCAACCATAAAAAAAAACAAATTCTTCATCAACTGCTAAAAAACAAAAAAAGAAATCCTCGAATTAAAAAAACCTCAAAAGAGCAACATCCCCCAAAAAACAAATTCCCGTGCCTAGCTATCAAAAAAAAAAATATAAAAATAAAAATAAAAATAAAAATACCCTCTGGGCGAACTTGAACTTTTACATGACACAATCTTTTTGTTATCAGCACTAATTTTTTTCCCTCAAACTACTCGGGTCGTCAATTTAGCGCATTTCCCGGCAGTAGCAGTCTTCAATTGATAGCAGACTCATTGACTAGTAGATTATCTGGCCATCTTTCAAAAAAGTGAAAAAAGCCAAAAAGCCAAAAAGTTGACACAACAAAATAACCCGTGTCAAGACGACGACTGTCAATTGAACTCGACAAAGCGAAAGAGTGTGACAGTTGATTGTGACTGCGATATCAACAACAACAGCATAAAAACAACCCGCTAGAACCCCCTTATCCATCATGACGACTTACCCCCCTCCTCCTCGAATGGAGTCGTACCATGGATACGTCCGAACTACCCTGGACGCCATCATTCTCTTTGAAGCTTGTAGAATCGGTCTACTCCCTCGTGTCCAAAGACGACTGTCGGAGAAAGAACGCAAAGCCATCCAACCCGGCTCTGTGTTCGTATGGGATGAGCGCGAAGCAGGCATGAGAAGGTGGACTGATGGCAAATCCTGGAGTGCGTCCCGAGTGTCTGGCTCGTTTCTGACCTATCGTGAAATGGAGGGCAAGCGAGTGGAATTAGTAGTGGATACCAGTGGTCAGGATGAAGTGGTAGGCCAACAACAGCAACAACAACAGCAACAACAACAGCAACAACAACAGCAACAACAACAACAACAACAACAACGATTACCATCGTTTCCTAATAATATCCTATCACCTGATAATCAATCCCCTCCTTTCAACTCTAATGCCCACTCTCCATCAAATGATATGATGGACGACGATGAACATGACGTTCATTGGATCCCCCAAGACGGATACCGGTACAAACCCAACGGACTTATGAAACAATCTTTCTCCATCACCACTTCTACCAACCTCAAATTGCATTTGATCTCTTATTTCTCTAGAGCTCAACTAAAGAATGGCGATATGTTGCCAGTCCCTTCAAGAGACCCCAATCTTCGGAATATCGTAATCCCTAAAGGCTTATATCCTGACCATTCCTCACCATTGGACCATCCTCATCCTAATACCATTGTTCAAATATATACTCCTGATCGGGACTCTGCTGGTGATGTGGTTCCTAATTCTGGAAACCTCCATGGAGGTCCTCCTGGTACGACTGTTAGTCAAGTCATTTATATGGGCCATCCTGCTAATGACCAACCTGGGCCCATGCCTGTTAGTTACGATCCCCACGCATATCCACAACAACCACAACATCCCATGGTTCCTGCGCCGCCTGGATATATCCAACAGCTTGGTCCTCCTCATGGCGTGCTAGCTCCTCCTCAACAGCAGTACGCGCCGCCTCAGCATGTCATTTACCAACAACATCAAGTACCACAACAGCAGCAGCACGGTCCACAATCACAACAACAACAGCACGGCCCACCACCACCACAACAAGGCCCCCCACCACCACAACAACAGGGCCCACCACCACAACAGGGCCCTCCACACGGCCTACCACCACAACAATCTCAATTCTATTATGGCCCCATTCAAAATCCCCCTTCACATGCTGCCCAACATTACCCCCCTACAACTGGTCCTGGATTAATCCCCCAAACTCCGCAGAGACCAAACGTTGTCGTCTATGGCCCTCCTACAACATCTACAGGCCCTACGAGCGGCATCTCCACCGCGGTTACCACCCCTATCCCGTCGGTGTCTCCTCAAGTCCCCACTCCTCCTCCTTCTCATGTTGCTCTTTCATTCACTAAAAATCCTTCTTTTACAACCACCCCATCTCCGCTTGTTGTACATAAAACCCCTCCTCCCTCTTCTCAGACCCCTCCGGTCGCTTCTTCTGCACCAATTCTCGCATTGCCTTTGCCAGAACGTAAACCAATTGCTGCTTTAACTCCTGGCAATTCCGCTCCGCGAGATGGTGCTGAAAAAGCCGTATGGTCCGAAGATGCCCGAGCCATCAATGTTCTTGATAAGAGCTTCAATTTTAACATTTAAATTTCAAAAGAATTCCCGCTCACAAATAAACCCCCGGATTCTCCCTTTTACATTATTTATTCTCGCCTATCTGGTAGTTTTTTTCTGTTTGTATCAATTTACCATATATTAAAAACAGTCTGTTCTTGCCCTAGCAAAGCTTTTACGAGCAGTTTCTGCTTTCGTCTAGTCTACGAAATAATAATATTAATACATCACATTATAATACAATCTTTCTCATTTTCTGTACCAATCGGAATGCCCATCTCGTCAAACGTAAGCGCAACCCGCCGAGGTGCCGGTTTACCAGTACCTTCACTGTCACTAGAATCAACTGCTGGTAGTGATAATACCGACACCGAGCTGGCCGACGATTCGCTCGTAGTAGTGGTGGACAGTGAACTGACCGTCGACGCCCGGCTGAACTGAGATGGTGGTGTCGGTGATTCAACAGAAGTATTAGAGTTCGAACTTGTTTGTGGTGGACTTTTGGGACTTGTTCTTGATGATGCATGAGACACCGGCCGTGACAACGGCGATCTGGCCTTTGGTGGTGAAGGCGACCTACCAACTGGCGATCGAGATATAGATCTCTCTGGCACGCCAATCGAACTTCTAGAACCTCTCGGTTGACTACTACTACTACTGATTATCGAGCTTGTATCCGACGACGGAGGAGAATCGTCAAGATAAAGGTTATCTAGTTTGTTCTCTAAGTGAGCCTGCGACCCAGAAGATCGCAATGGCCGGGTCGGAGTCGAGCAGTTGGATCCATTGCTATCACTGTTTTGTGCTAATATAGGCTGTGACGAATACGATCTAACACGTCTCTGAGCATCTGGGTGATAAAGAGACGGTGAGTTCATTAACAAGCCTGGAGTAGAGCTGTTAGAAACATCCGCAAACCCTGGTGACGACACGGGCGATAACTGAGCATTTTTTCGTTTTAATGGATCTGTTGGAGGGGATCCTGGTTTTGGTTCAGGACTGACTGTTCGATCTTGATTATTGTTGGTGTTATATTGAGCATCACTTGCAAACGAGTGTCGCTTTAATAATTCGGATGATTTCTTCACTCGCAAAGGCACGACCCGATAGAGTACTTCATTATTAGTTATTGGTTGTTCATCTCGCTCAGTACTGTTCATGTTTGGCATTCGCGATGCTGTATGGCCCGATACGGTTCGCTGAGAAGGTTGTTGGGGTTGCTGTTGATTAGCACCGAAAAAAAGCCGCTTCGGGGCCACGAGCGACGGATCTGAAGTAGGAGGTCGAGCTCGAATGTCGCTTAGCCTATCATTACCAGAAACTGGCCGTCCAGGTTTAGTTGGTGAAGGTGTTCGAGAAATTGAACGAGGTCCAGCAATTTCAAGGTCCCCATATCCGGTCGATTCCTCCATAATTGGAGCTCTAACAGGGGATGACACTTTTCTAGGACTCATACGAGCCTCTAAAGTACCAGGAGGATTGTGGTTGGATTGGTCTGTTACAACACTGTTGGAGTATCTGTGGCTTCGGCGAGGCGACGGACTTCTTCTACTGACCTCTACAGCCGACGTTTGAGATGGCGCACTGAAAATTGCTGATGGGCTAGGTGTGAAGTTGAAAGGTTTACTAATATGGCTGCTGTTTTTTGGTTGCGGCACAGATTCCGAACCAGTTTCCGAACTGATGGACTTTAGTGGTAATCTTCTAGGACTTGGCGATCTACTGACAGGAGGTGAATTATATGGGCTTGAATATGAATTGTATTGAGCTGTAAAAGGATGTGATTGAGGTGGAGGTGGAGGTGGAGGTGGAGGTGGAGGTTGAGTTGGAGCTTGAAATTGAGACAGAGGTGGGAGTGAAGCTTGAGATTGAGATTGAGATTGAGGTGGAGGTGGAGCTTGAGATTGTGGTGGAGGTGGAGGCGAAGGAGCTGGTGGCAGAGGCTTGGTTTCGACAGACAATAACGGTCGAGCCTTAGCTTGAGGAGAAGGTGCTGGAGGCAATGGCTTGGTTTCAACAGACAATTGAGGCTGAGATTGAGACTCAGATTCTACCTTTGATACTTCCTCAACAGTACCTTGTGACTCCACGACCTTTGAGTTCTGCCGAGAAGGCATGGACGTCTTTCTTCTCATAGACACAGTTCTTTCATGATCTTTACGAGTCAATTGACGTTGGATCCCTGCCCCAAGAGGATCTGAAGAGACAGACTCCTCCAAAGGTACTTCACCTACTTCCTTTTCTTCGCTTGGGTTAGACTTTTGCTTTTGAAGTTCTTTCTGCAAAACCACCAGCCTCTTTTTGGCATCTTCAAATCCATGATCCGCGGCTCGCTTATAATACTTTAGAGCCCTTTTAACACTTGATTTCACATAAACACCAACTTCATAATAATACCCTACTGCAAATTCACCAGTGGAGTTTCCCTGTTCAGCTGCCATTAGGGCAAATTTAAACGCCCATTCTTCATTGGCAGGAAAACTGTCTTCACAACCGCAAACCATCCATTTTGATATTTCAACTTCTGGAACGCCCAATAACGCGCCTGTTATCAGGGTACTGTCTTTATTGTTTGTCCTTTTAAGCTTCTCTTTATAAATTGTGTATTGATCTTGTCGACTTGCAATATGAAAATACCGTAATGCAATCGCTGTATCATACCCTTTTTCTCCTCCCTGCCACGCTTTTCCCATACGTAGCAAAGCAGGCCCAAACCCCAACCAGGCAGACCGCTCCAACGCCAGAATACCTGCTTCGCGATCAAGAGGCTTTTTGGATTCAGACAAAGATGCAATATTGAGTTCTCCTAACTGAACCAGGCCGTAAATATACGCCGTTTGTGCACAGTCCGGATCGGCTTGGAAAGAAGCGCGTTCAAGATATTCCAGACCGCGCTTCGTGTCTATAGGCTTATTCAATTGGCCTTGTAAATAGGCAATGGCCATCCTATAATAGCAAGATGCGTCTTTACGTCGAACTCCATGTTCAAAATACGCCAGTGCAGAATCGATTTGCCCGGCGCTCTCATAAAAAGCCCCTAATCTATATAGAGCTCTAGAATAGCCCTGTTTGGCTGCTATGAGGAATTTTTCCATGGCCTGGTCGGCATTGACCGGGTTGTCAAACAGTCCAAAAAGGTGCCAAATGCCTATAGTATAATTAGCAGCTCCATAGAATTTCGATGGGGTAGATGTCGATTTTGGCGATGAGGTAGTTGATTCCGCAGGCGCCGAATCAGCTATTAATTGCACAATGTCAATGGCGGTATCAATCAAATCCTTGCTCAATCCAGGCTGGCTTTCAGCAAAGTCTAAAGCTTCGCGGGCCCATCGGAATAATCTATGAATATTTTCCGGATTGTCTACTTTGGTAGAAACAAGTTGATAGTCCTTTGAGAATTTCGCGATTTTGACTGCTGGAATAGGCGGTAAGCTCGGGAATTGCGCTCGAATCTCTGGAAAGATATCGTCTGAAAAGGTGAAAGGAGTGGTCCCAGCCGGGCTCGAGCTGGAACTGATATTATTAATGTCGACCATTATTTGTATAACACGACTGGTTAGTGTACAAGAAGTTTTGTCTCCAAAAATCTATTCCACAGCAAATAATTAAATTTCATAAAAAAAAAAAAAAAAAAAAATCAGACAGTTCCCCCAAGGGTTTTTGTTTATTTGTTGCCTGAATATGAAGCCTCCATGAAAAGAAAAAAATGAAATCTTAAGAACTTCGTTTATTTGGTACGCGAATCCGTGGTAGTTCCGTGTGTTTGGGTCCGTCTTCTTTTTCAGTGAGATTCATTTATTTACTTTTCAGCCGCCGCGTAGGTTGTGCTCAATGCACATGTCTTTAAGCCGTTTACATTCCCAACTGCCGGTGGACTTAAAAATAGAGTTATCGATCGGGCTATGTAGGTTTAAGCGAGATGGAGGTTGGGAACCATAGTTCGCGGATTGTAATAACAAGGCAAGATAATAAAAAGATTGCCCGGTGTTCGGGATGTGAGTTAGATCCTTGGGCCGTGTTCTTAATGGCTGGCTAGGTTCTCCTTCCAATTGCCAAATCCGACGGTCGTTTACGATGCTGTAAGACCTGCACGAACGCGCGTAAACTAATCTCTTACCAAGAGCAAAACGAGCGACACATGGCTGATTTAACGATTCGAGACTAACGATCTAACGATTCTGACGGCAATTGGTCTCGGACGATGGGCAAGACACGAAAAAAAAACTATAAAAATAGACAACAAAAGTTCAAGGAGAGTCCAAAATACGGGATGAACCTGACCTGTAAGAGCAGATCTCGCCGATCAGGGTCGTCGAGGAATCAAAAGATAAGATAACTGATTTTCTCGAGGCACCACACAATTGCAGGTATCAAAAATTAAAAGGCACTAAAATATATCACTCTGTAAAATATCTCAGATACCTTGTCCTCATAGAACAACCCGACTCCTCGCCTCGCCTCGCCTCGCCTTCCCTTTCCTTCCCTTTCCTTCCCTTTCCTTCCCTTTCCTTTCCTCTCTCATCCAGATCCATCTCGAATCTGGACCGCCGCACCATCTCATCACAATTTTCAGTTCCATCACCATCTCCTTACACCAACGTCCTGACCTCGTCAATCAATGGCTTTACCAAACTCTCCAAACCGAGTCCTTACTGACTCGGAATTCATTGCTTGCCACTCAAAAGATGTCTCCGTCGTTACAGAGGGCTGCCGAAACGCTGCCCAGGAAATTCACACAGCAATGCTAAACCAGTCGTACTCCAAGGCTACTTGGTCAAGTCACGAGCTAAACCCTAGTCACCAGAACGAACAAACAGTCAACTGGATACTTACTGTGGATTTACTAAATTTCAGCTTCTGGTCCGACCAGTTCGACCAAAGCGATACTGGCAGCCCGGACACTCAGCGCTACACTGTCGAATATAACGGCAAAAAGTACACTGGCTATTGGAGCCTCGTAGCAGCCATCAACCGTGCT
This sequence comes from Sugiyamaella grinbergsii, assembly GCA_030579895.1. Lineage (NCBI taxonomy): Eukaryota > Fungi > Ascomycota > Dipodascomycetes > Dipodascales > Trichomonascaceae > Sugiyamaella > Sugiyamaella grinbergsii. The sequence continues at coordinate 9,232 of JAKTRT010000029.1, forward strand.
ATTGAAGAATATAATATCCCCATTACTGACCCTGACTATTGGGCGTCGGACGAATTCACATTCGACGTTCTTCAAACAGTCTTTAACAGCTCGACAAAAGAACAAGCTCCTCTTCTTGACTGCCGATATTCGGTTCTAAAAGAGGCCGGCCAGTCTATTCGACTTGAAAAATCTTTACTCAACTCTACTACAACTACACCGTTTATAGATCTATTTATCAAACCCGCTGAGAACTCGGCACTCAAACTCGTAGACCTTGTCAGCTCGAAAATCCCCTCCTTCAATGATACCTCCATCTACAACACCCAGACCGTTCACCTCATGAAACGAGCCCAAATCCTCGTCGCTGACATTTGGGCCTGTTTCAATGGCGAATCCTATGGTCGGTTCGACGATATCGACGAGATTACAATGTTTGCCGACTATAGAGTCCCACAAATACTCCATTCATTAAACTGCATCTCCTATAGTAATTCTCTAACAGACCACATCGTAGACCACAAACCCCTAGAACACGGAGATCCCCGCGAGGTCGAAATCAGAGGCTGTAGTATCTGGTCCGTCGAGCTCATCAAAAGACAAATCCTACAAAACGACCCAACTGCTCCTATAAATTCCATTCTCATCGACTACTACCTCTGGGATACTGCCAAGGCCATTCAGAGCAAACTTGGTCTCCAAGAAATGATCCCTTGTCACCGTACGAGGAGTATATATTACTGAACAGTGCCTCTGCCACTCTATTTCTCTTTCTTCTCTTTTGGTTCTGATAGCGGTTGAACCATTTTCTGCATACGATGTTAGTCTTCCGCCTCCGGCAGCCGGGCGCTGCCCGGACCCGTTGTGTTGGCTTCGCGAACGTTTTGTATGCTACTTACATCGATAAACTTCTGTCGCACTCTGGATTGAGGCTCGCCAAATGCAATTGAGAAATACTTCAACATAGGCGGATGCCCGACATATGACGCCAAGCTGTCTCGGTGTACATTTAACTGCCACTGTCTACGTACGGTTGTTAGTCACCTGTCTGTGTTCAGTCAGTAGATTTGGATTCTGCTTACTCTCGGGTGGTCTCGGTGTCGCCAACACCGATAAATCGCGACTGCAACTGCTCAAAATTTTGCTGGTCTCGCAGCTTATCAGCCTATCAGTTGAGTTAGTATGCATTCGTATGTATTCGATATATGCTGCAAAAAAAAACGGCTATTGCTTACCATTTTTATCTATGAGATGTATGAATATTTAGAGATTCGGTTCGTGAAGTATCGAGAATCTTATTTCATGTAAGGGCCATGCGGCTGTAAACCAAGTCTCGAGATTATCGACAGAGCTGGCCAATATAGTACAGCCATTACTGTTCAAAAGTGCTTGAAAACAGTAACAAATAGTATAATTAAGAGAAATAATACGCTCAATACAACTGGTAACCTTATCTCACCAACATACGGCCGAAAAGTATTGCAATATATCTCCCCTATCTCCCTTTCAACGTGTGCGGCCCAAGCCTCACAGTGGAATATACTGTCTCTCATATTTTCGCGCATCGCCGATTGTACGCACGTCTACCGCGAGACCACAATCTTTCAACGGTAAAGTTGACAAAAACCTCCCCCATCCCCAAACAACTACACCAACACGGCAAACGAACTCCGATTTGTTTGATTCGAGGCAGCCAAATAGATTTTGAATAGTGGATTCCCCACTCTGGGAAACCGAACCCGATTGACACTGTACTACGATCATGGGTGATGAAGAGGTCATGGCCGAAGACCAACTGAGGCCGAGTGAAATCATGGAACACGAATACTTGAGCGAGTCGATTGTGAAGCTCTGGGAGGAACAAGGCGCTGAAAAGATGTAAGTCGGAAGCATTACATACTTACTCCAACTGCTGAGCTCAGCTCTGACTACTAACTTCCCGTTTATAGAAAAGAAACATTCATGAAGGCCGTGGATGATTTGGATTCAGCAGTAATAATTGGCATTTTCTACGAATTTCTCCGAGCTGTTATAAGCGGGACAATGGAAATAGAGCTGATAAAGCCTGTGGTGATGCAATTGTTTGACGAGTCGAAGGAGAAGTTCCCTGATGTGGTTCAAACGTTTCTGCATACATTCTCATTCATTAGTGGTGGTCCATCCAACGAACTGAACGATTCACTAAAGAATCTGATTCTGTCGCTGGATATCGATAGAGCACTGATGCTGTTAGTACTGGATCCGGCCGTGCTGATTGCGCTTGGAATAGCACCTAATTTCTTCGAAAAGAGAATCGTCCGTGCAAATACAAACTTGCTCTACAAACAAAAGAGATTCAATCTCATGAGAGAAGAATCAGAGGGATATGCCAAGCTGCTGGTCGAAGTTTATAGCGCCTGTAGAGCGTCGGGTGGCATGGACGAAACCTCAATGGATAAGCAGATCCGAATGACTGCTCGGACAATCGAGTCGCTCATCGGTTATTTTGACTTGGATCCAGTTCGATCACTGGATATTATACTGGATGTGGCTATGACATGTCTGACTGATCGGTGTCACTTTTGTATTGATTTATTAAAAGGGTCTCCCTGGTGGCCCAACGAGCCAGCGTTGAATCACAAGAGTATGGATGATATTGGGAAAGGAGGCAATAAAATGGCCGCTCAATTATTGGGATTTAAGTTGCGGATCTATCAAAATCGTAAACCCGGGTATAGTAGTGAGACTCCTGAAAATCTCATGATGTTAACTGCGACTCTTATCAAAGAAGGGTTTATAAGCTTTGGAGATGTATATAATTTCCTAAATCCAGAAGACGACGTGTTAGACGAGCTTGAAGGAAAATGGAAGAAGGAGATGGAAGAAAAGGCGTTTTTAGCAAAAGCTTCTGCATTGGCCCTAGCAGCGCCATTGACCGATGAAGGTGACGGGTTCAAAGCACCAGGATCAGCAGCAGATGATAAAGGGAGAACTGGAAATGGAACCAAGGACAATGCAGCTGGTGATGATGACGACTCAAAACTGGACGATTCATTTCTTGATATAGAGTCGGATGAAAAAACCATCAACACTAATAACCTGTCTGCAAATGCCATTCTACCAATATCCCATTGTCCCAAAGCATTACTGTTACAGTGCCTTTTATCAGTAGGCAGTATCTATCCTTCACTGTACCTTTTAACGCGGTTTTCATTCATTACTGGCCCGTATCCCGAGATTGCAGTATTAATCAATCGACTAGTAGAGCATTCAATCAACCCACTTTACCAGTTGGTTCGAACTTTTCCACCGACATCAGCTGAGTCTATGGTGCCCAAACCGTTACCATGCTCATCCCTTAAAGATACTGAACTGGCTCCCCAACTCACCAGCAAGACTATCTATTCTCTGCACCCCCCCATCGATTCTGATGGCACCACTACAAAGTTCTTCTACAACGACTGGGCTACTGATTTGGAGTTAGTAAATAATGAGCTTGAGTTATTATCCATTTCGAAAACGTTTCTCAGCTTTTCCGGACCATTGGTTAGTAAATCGATTTCGCTGGTGGTTAAATTATGCAGGATTGGATCATATTTCTGCAAGTCTAATGAAAAAACACACCAATTCTGGCTCGAATACTTCCGGATTTATATGCTGCCATGTCTGTCATTGATTGAAGCAAATCCTGGAGCGATTTACGAGATTTATAGTCTGATGAGAAGCTTTTCATTTGAAGAACGATATGCTTTATATGGAGAATGGTATGCTGTAATTACAAAGAGTTCTCCTATGCTCAAGCTGGCCACTTCGAAAGCCGAAAAAGATACTAAAAATGTTCTTAAAAGACTGTCTAAGACGAATGTCAAAGAGATGATGCGCAAACTTGCCAAAATCTCCTATTCGAATCCAATTCCCAGTTTCACGGTGTTTATAAGTCAAGTTGAAAGTTATGATAATCTGGGAGAATTGGTTATTGAAGCAGCACGATATTTCACTGATATCGGATGGGATGCTTTACCGTATGTGATTATGATGCAATTAACATCTGGTCGTGGTACTCAACAGGTTGATGGGTTGAATGACAGGAAGTGGATTCAATGTAAGTACAGTAGTTCTGCTAGACAGTCGTATTCCATCGGTTACTAATGAAAAAAAAAATAGCTCTGGCATCGTTTACTGCCAAACTTTGTCGTCGATACTCACTAATGGACCCAAAACCAATTCTAATGTTCCTTCTTCGCCAACTTCATTCGCAGAAGGGAGCTGATTATATCATGATTCGTGAGCTGTTAACCCATATGGGAGGAATTGCCCAGCTATCTAATATGAATCTTAATCAGTTACAAGGTCTAGGAGGCGGCCCATGTTTACGGATGTCGGTTCTTAGCACGATTGAGGACCGGCGAGATCAATCATCCAGATCAGCTAAACGATTGGTAGATTCTTTGGTGGATTTGGGCATTGCCGGCGAACTTTTCATTCTGCTTGCACAGGCACAGGCTACTTTTATTCACAGTGTGGATGATTCGCTTGCACATCCGAAGTTTCTGGCATTCAGGTATGATGAATTGAGTCATATCTTATCACAATACGTTGAACTATTGAACGATTTTATGGAGCCTGATAAATTTAAAGGCAGCCTTCCTGGCATTCCAGAGATGTGTAATGATTACGGTATCTCACCCATTTGGGCTTTCAACATTTGGAGAGGTATTCTTGGTGAAGGCATTCGCAAATCTTCCCAGGATGATGACATGAATGATGGTTATAGTGAGGTAAGTTTGTTTTTTGTTTGGGTCTGTTACTGATACAGAGTTCTAACAAAAACAGAAGTGGCATCCGTTATTGACAGATATCGTTTCGACCATTAAGCCGATTCTTCCTGACGAAGAATGGGAATATCTCCAAACAGGGTTTTATGTTACATTTTGGCAATTATCTTTATATGATGTTCAGTATCCCGAGGACAAATATGAAGCAGAGCAGAAACAGCTGACGAATGCAGTTTCAAACTTATCAGCTCTCATTAGTAAGGAGGAAAAGAGCCGTAACCCAGATTCTAGTTTGATTCGACAGAAGAGAAGTGAACGTGAACAGCTGCTCTCCCAGGGTAACAGGTTAAGTGCCGAGTCGAAAAGACATGCCCTACATTATAAGAAATCTTTGGCAAGACTGGAAGTAGAAAAGGACTTCTGGTTTACGTACGATGAAAAGGCAGAAAGCGATGCTGATGTTCCCGGTAGAGTGAGAAGAAGACATCAAGTAAGGCAATTCTTAGCTCACTGTTTACTGCCCAGAGCCATTCATTCTCCAGTCGATGCTATGTTTTGTGCTAGATTTGTTTCGTTGCTACATAGTTTAGGCACTGATAACTTCTCATCGTTGGGCTTTTTTGATTCTTTATTTTCTGATAACATGGTTTATGCTACATTATTAACGTGCACGCCTAGCGAAGCAGAGAATTTAGGAATGTTCTTGTCGCAAGTTTTCAGCACTTTGGGCAAATGGCATCAGAATGGCGAGGTATATAAGGCGCAAGGTCTTGGTGAAAAGGTCAGCAATGACGAGAATGGCAACGAGACTAGATCATATCTTCCTACTATGAGACTGAAATTTGAAGGATCAGAACTTAGCTATTTGAGCTATGAGGATTTCAGGCGTGCTTTAGAGAAATGGCATCGGTCGACCACTGCCAACATTACTGCTTGTTTGAAAAGTAAAGATTACATGCACCGCCATAGTACCATTACTATGCTTAAAAATATGATTGGAGTTTTCCCAAGTATCGACACTCAAGGCTGGATAATAAGTGATTTGCTGGATGCTATTGGCAAGGATGAAGACCGTGAAGACCTCAAATTGGCAGCCACTGCTCTGGTTGGTCATTTAAATTCAAAGGCCAAGGACTGGATTGAACTCTATAACTTTAGGGATGTAAACGAGGAGATGAAGAAGGAACTGATAGTAGCAAAGGAAGAAAGGATGAAGAGTCGAGCGGCGACTGCCAATCACGCCATTGGACGACAACAACCACCACTGCCAAAAGGATCTTTGCAAAAAAGCACGAATGCTTCACGACAAGGCACCCCTGTCGCATCGGCTTCCGGCACACCTGCCATTTCAACCGATATTAAGGCAAGTAATGGCAATGGAAATGTTGCTAGTAGCGGTGACTCTGCCAAAGCCGATCAAAGTCACGAGAGAACAAAGGCGAAGCCGCGGAGAAGCCCAAGTAAAGAATCTAGACATGGGTCTAATAATCATACTCCAGCTGATACACCTAGAAACCGATCACCTCGAAGACAACTTTCACCTCCTGGTACTCGTATGGATTGGAGAGATCGCGAACGAGATTCCAGATTGCCTCGTGGAGATGGAAGGCGGGAGGAACGGCCTCCAGTGAGAGATAGAAACTGGCAACGAGGCGATCAATGGGACCGTAGAGATATTCGCAAAGACGATACAGGACCTCCTCTTGCAGAACAGGATCCAAGGGACGTTGGTAGAAATTCAAGAAACAGAGATCAAGGTGAACCAATGTCTAGAAAGGAACAGGCTGAAAGAGACCCACCGAGGAGCTCGAGAAATGTGAACTCAAAGGAAACAGAACCACGAGATTCCAAGAACCAAAGAAGTCAAAAAGATCAACGAATTCAAAGAATCCAAAAGGATCTATTGGATACTGCCAATGATCGGGTTGACAATCGAGATCAAAGAAATAATAATCGATGGGAATCCAAGGATCAAAATACATCTAGGGAGAGCACCGCATCTAAAGAAATTAGTTCCAAGAACGAATCCCGTACTAGATTGCGAAGTAATGAACCTAAAACGAGCAACAATAATGCAAGTGATTCAGTGAACTCGATTCCGCTTGGTCCAAGAGACGCTCAACGAGGTAATAGAGACCAAAAGGATAAAGAAGGGCCTCCTGGAACCTCTATTGGTGGAGTTGGCGATAGAAGGAATAATCGCGACAGCCGAGACCGAGAACGGGAACGCGAACAACGAGAAAGAGAGCGGGAACGGGAACCACGTGATAGAGAATGGGACCGGGATAGTAGTAATACGAGAGGTCGTAACGATCGCGACGGTCGTGACCGGCGGTTCAACAGTCGGGATAAACCAGGAACCTCATCTTCTTCTGCTTCGTCAATGCAATTGGTCAATGAAAAAGGTGATGGTCAATCACAGGCAAATGATAAAAGGAATAAATGGAAAGGACAGGCCAGATCGAGAGATGATGGTAACAGCGAGGTTGGCCCAAGAGCGACCTCGTCATCAGATCAGCAACAGCCCGTCTCGTCTGGACAATCTACTCCTAATCAAAATAACAAGAATTATCCTCGCCGCGATCGCCCCAATGCAAACAACTATCGCGACAATAACGACGACTCGAATCGCGACTATCGACGTCCCAAGCGACGTGCCGAAGATGACAACTCTCAGCAGCAAAGCGATCGAGACAAGCGAATGAGAAAGAAGTAGTAGTATAGTAGTCGTAGCGGGGGGAGGTTCGACTAAAGTATATATTTTTTTAAAATTTTTTATTTGTATATATAATAAGACATGATTGTGTTCTGTGTGCAATATTTACGATTCTCCATGTTTATCTGCTAGATATTTACAGTTCCTAATACATACATTGTCATCAGCTCACTCATTCTCCTCCAATTGACCACCGCCAGCCATGTCCAGTGCACGTGATCAGGGCGAGGGCTCTCCACATATCCATTGTATGCACTCTCAACGGGACCAAATTCAGTATGTATATACAAGACCACATCAACCCATTGACCTATATGCTACAAACGAGACAGACCTCGCCGACCCGTTGACATATATATATACTACAAACGAGGCAGAAGTTGGAGTTTGTGTAGATAGAATTGGCAGAGATCTTTTTTTTTTGTTGTTTTATATTTTGGTGTACGCTGAACGTCGAGTGGCATTTCTTGATGCAAACCTTTGAGTTTGTTATAAAACACTCAACAACAATCGAATAGAACAAAGTACTAAGATAGCCAGCCGACCTAGCAGGACGACAACAACCGTGAAGAGCGATACAACACTCACCGTTCTATGTGCCTCTGTTTGGAGAAAGGACATATCGCTATAATGATGCCCCCTTCAACTACATCGATTAGTACAAGTACGATGGCCTGTCCGTCAACCAGTGGACCTGCTAGATCAAAGACATCACCAGGATCGCAGACCCGAATCAATAGCCATGCAACGAGATTCCCAATTTCTGGAATATCATCATCTTTTTCGCTGTCTTCAGGGGAAAGTAGAGTCAGCGGCGGATCTCCCAGTTCAATGACCCTAGCCAGCCCCAAGAGCCCGTCGCTTGGTTCTGGTACTACATTAAGTACTCGCCAATTGCGTGCTGGAAGGTCGACTCCGCCTGCTGTTCTAGGCTCGTCTTCGCCATTAAACCATGCTCAGGCCCAGGCTCAAGCTATTGTCAGTTCAGGGCCTCCTCCAACCACAAGTACTGATATGGTAACATCTGCTAATAGAGCGTCTGTCCATTTACGGGAAGAAAATGATAAGGCATACGATGGCGGCGATGAAGGAGAGGGCGGTAACTACGCCGATTCAGAACCCGAACCGGACTACGGAGATAGTCATGACGATATGATGGGAAGAAAGAAATCTTTTCCCATCGCCATCCGGCCAAGACCAGACGCATCATTAGACAACGGTCATAATCTCATGGCAGCCACGACAGCCAGGCTATCTTCTAGCGACTGTGGAGACGATAGAATCATCAAAAGCGGCTGGCTCCATAAACGAGGGAAAAGGAAAAACTGGGCTCGAAGATGGTTTGTTCTTCGCGACCATCAGTTGGCCTTCTACAAGGACGAGCGAGAATACAAACCCGAGTCCATCATTTCTACTGCCGACATAATGAGCGCGGCCATGTTGTTGGACCACGGAAAACCAAATCATTTTGCGGTTTTCACTTCTAGCCACAACCTTCATTTACGCGCTGATAACGGTGCGGATGCCCAAGAATGGGTTGAAATTATCAAACAGACTGCCAACGAAATATGTGAAAGTGGCCGTAGTAGCTCTTTCCGGCGACTTGGGTTTCTTAGCCTACAAGACCAGTCTGATGAGCCACTACTGGATCTACCATCTCAATCGATGGGTCCGTCAGATGACCATTCTCCAAAAGTAGGGAGCTCGGGCCCAGCGTTTATGGATTATAGCGGAACTGAAGGGTTCTCATCATGTGCATCTGATAATGGAGTACAACACAATAAGCCAGATAATCCATCGTCGCCACCGCTGCCGTCGGTCCAACCACAATTAGCTCCCGCTCCGCAAATGTCTCAATCCTTCGACCCGATCCACTCGCTCCAACAGCCGCCTCGACCCACCCAACCGCCTCATAGCCAACCTTCTTTAACAACAGCACAACCACGTCACGAGTCTCACAGTCCATATGTCGCGCCCGTCGTTACTCCAAGCGAGCTGCTGGCTACGGTAGGCATAGGCAATCCCAACGACGGTAAAGAGCACATTATCAAACGAGGGTATCTCCTACGCCTCAAACGGCGGTACAATCAGTGGCGCAAACAGTGGGTCGTTCTTACCAACCACCGAATTGTCTTCTACAAGTCCGACGACCTTAAAGGAGGCCCGACCAAGATGATCCACCTGGAAAGCATACTGGACGTGGTGGACATCGATCCTCTCTCAAAGTCCAAGAAATATTGCATGCAAATAATCACCCCCGAGAAGCGTCTTCGATTCTGTGCCTTCAGTGAAGAAGACCTAACCAGCTGGATGGCTTCTCTTAAATCCGTCCTTCGCTGATCTATAACATTTTATTTATTACTAATGTGTCGTATATGGGGTGGTGGTGCCTCCGGGAGCTGGGCTCTGCCCAGACCCGTAGCGCTCGCTTCGCGAGCCAGCATTGAGCACCAACAGTCCGGCAGCTTGCGAAGCAAGCACTACGGGTCTGGGCAGAGCCCAGCCGCCGGAGGCAGAAACCAGGCCATGAAGTACGGTCGCAGCCGATATGGGATAGGGTAGGTGTACCCCTGAATGATAACGAACGAGCCATCTCCACTGCCTCTCTCGTCTCTTCATATTTTCATCTCTTCGATGCGCTTCGCCGGACTAGAATCATGGTACAGGAGTGGTGCTTGTGAATAGGAGCGCAGTGCCGGGGTTAAACAGGCGCTTGTGGTGGTTCGTATAAGTAAGCTCTAGACACGTTAAAGTATGCTGGAAATAAGGTCTATTGGAATAAGGTATGTTGGAATAAGGTGCAATAAGCTAGATAGCCAGATACTTTGGACGCAGTGCGTCATTGGTACCTGCACTGGCGAGAAGGTTATATACTACGAAATCATATACAAAGATACCTGGTGTCTCGGCCATTCCAGAAGGCTTCACATGCTATCGGATAATTTTAGTCACGTGGTGCGTCTCTAGATGACAGGCGACTTCAGACTTCAGAGGCCGAAGTCTGTCAGTCTGGGCAGAGACTACGAGTCCTTCAGATGGGGTTAGGGCCAACAAATCGCAAGTTAAAGAAGGACAGGAGGAGGAGGAGGAGGAGACTGTGAGCTTCTTCTGCACTCCTGTCACATCCACCGAACAGGCATTCAGCATTAAGAAACAAGTCAGACAGCTATTTTTTACTTTTGTATTTTTGGGCTTGATATTTTTAGTGTCGCTGTAAGGTTTTCTGGTGCTGAAGTACGAGGCTTTTGAAAGAAATAAACGTAATCTTGTTAGAGGGAAAGATCTCAGGTTACGTCACAGAGTAAGAGGAAAGTAGACTCTGTTTGTAAATTTTGTCTTTTATAAGATCCAAGAGAGAGACAACTCGTGAGATATATTTGGAAAAGTAGGATATCGACAGACACATCGAGACATTATCGAACTAATCGAAATATTAGGGTATCCAGACAGTATCGAAGTATTAGGTATTAAGCCAGGCTCCAAGACATAACCGAAATAGTAGGGTCAGGCTAGAAGCTAGACATAGGATATAGAATCGCAGATTTATCTCACTGGTATATACTAATACTTGGGACGCTTGTTTAGATTAGACGCTTAGTGCCTCATTTATAATGGCCACTCCTCCAAGAGAGAATGACAAAAGAGTAGGGGAATCCACTCGTAATGGATCCCTCAATGGAAGTGCCAACGGAGCTGTAAACGGCGCACTAACTAGCTCATCATCACCATATCCTAACAACTACAACAACAATATACCGGCCAATAAGTCGTTTCTTAATCTCACTACCTCGGCATTATCGGGAGTGTTCGGTTCTCAGGTCTCATTGGCAGAATTGAATGGCGATGTATCGTCTAATAGCCCTTCTCGCACCCAAACTCCTACCGGCAGAGTTCGTAGAACTCCAGGCGTTGAAGATTATTCAGATAAAAATGCCTTTTATAGCAGAATCAGCGGCCGTGTACATAATGGAAAAGAGCATGGGAATACAAATACATCCACCGGCTCTGGCCCAGGAGGAAGACATTCGCCTTCCATTCCTTCATTATCTGCATTTAGCGACGATGAACGCGAGGATGACAGCAGTTCGTCTGCCGCCTCTGCATCGGCTCCAACTTCTTTATCTTCTCAAGGGGTACCGCTTTCTGCTCCAACGTTGATAATCCGCTTGGCCCTTTTATTCGGCTTCGGAGTCGCGTATGGACAATTGTCCAAGAGATTGCATGATAACCACCTGGTCACGGTCCATACTCTGGATATCGATCATACGGGGGTGTTTTCGCTCATCTGGGGCTCTCAGGGGATCGTATTAGGGTTTCTGCTTCCTCTGTTCGACTGGCTATTCCCTGAAGACCGCAAAAGACTGCACGGCAAAGGAGGCGCCGATTGGTCGTCGATTGTCCGTGCTGTCGCTGCTTTCATGGGCATTGCTTATGGGATCCGCAAGATTTCTTGGACGTCGACCTTCCAAGCAGCTTTCTATTGGGGAATGGTCAATCCATGCTTGTGGTTCATTCTTGATGCCACCAGAAACGGATTCATTCTTTCCACTCTTGTGGCCACCATCGGCACCTTTTGCTTTGCCCTGATTTTCCCAGACCATTTGCCCGAAAGGCATTCTGCCGGCGGCACTCTTTCCGAGACCTATTTATCGGTCGTCGCTCTGGTAGCCAGTGCCTTCTTCTGCTGTAGTATATGTTTTGGTAATCTGGGCCGACGATTGCTATCTTTTGAGGCGTCTCGTTCAAGACACTGAACTCATTTAGTGAAAAGTTTTAGTTGATTATATTATTTCTAAATCTGTTAATGCGTTGGGTGGTGGTTGCATGCCTCCGGCAGCTGGGCTCTGCCCAGACCCGTTGTGCTCGCTCCGCGAGCTGGTGGGGACGAGACTATATTTTTCGTAGTCTATAGCTTATATAAGAGCGATACGGCAGTCGCCATTCGGACTTGGCCAGTGACGGGTGTACAAGGTTAAAGTTGTGTTTTTCGAGCTTCTCAAGGAACAGCTTAGCCGGGATGGACGCCATGGTCGGGACGAATATGGCGTCTGGTACTGAGTTTTCCAGCGTGGCTTTCAGGTTCTCGAGAAGTGTGGATGCAGAAATAAGATGGTCGTTTGCTCGAGTTGCAGTTTCAAATACGACGTCACTAATGGCAGGGTCAAGAGAGAGTGTTAGCTGCCTTTGAGATGATGATTGCTGTTGTTGCTGAGATGTCGCTGCCTGGAGAATGCTTTCTTGAGATATATTATACTTGGTCATTAAATCAACCGGTAAAGGAACAAACCCTTTGACTCCTACAAAGAAGGAGAATCCGCGTAGCATGCTAGTGATCCCAGTAGCTTGGCCAATATGGGCCACGATGTCATTGACTTCGTTGATCAACTGAGGGTGCTCATTGAGAAACTTGCTGGTTGTCGGCGAGACTGAGTATAGAGCTTCCTGAGTTAAATAGTTGAGCTGGGAGTATGTTCCTTCACCATATGAGGCCATGGCATCCAGGTTGCGAAATGGTGGATTGCTCGCATAAGTCTCCCGAGTCTGAAGCATGGTTATAAAGAACCGCTTCGACAGTTCAATCTGTGCACCGGAAGAATTATTTAGGCAGTGTGCTAGTAATATTGCTACCGGCTCTGAGGGAATTGATATAGAGGGGTTATTTACAAATGCAAACACTTTTTGTATAGTAGATTTCCAAAACTCGAATTTGATTTTCCCGAGCTCTGGGCGACTTACCGAATCAGAGATTCGCGCAGTATCAATATTGAACGCTCTGATAGCTAGAAATACGTCTCTAGCGGGCTTCGGAATATATCCATTAAGAATATATGAAGATCGATCTTTCTCTCTAGAATCGGTTAGAGATGGGGGGCTCAGGGGTATATAGGTCGATGTACAACATACCGTACAAGTTTTTCACAGTAGTCTCGGGCAGCTTTCAAAGTCATTTCGCTGCCACCACCAGCCATGCTCATATCGCGAGATCGGATATTGCGAGACGCCCATATCGCAACATGCCTCGTCTTAATAGAAATCATTGTCTAATCTACAAAACTCGAAATATGCCTGATTTAGGTTCACGGGATTTTGGATTTTCTGTTTCCTCCAGGATGTGCGGCTCACATGTCCAGTCGATGCGGCGTATAAGCGATAACAAGAAGTAGAATGAATGAGTAAAATACCCTCATATTAATCTTATCACATTAGTTGTATATACATTTATGTACTAGTAAATAGTTTTTGGTTTAATAGTGTGGATGGGAAAAGATTATAGGAAAGGAAGTTGGGCCAAAAAAAAAAAAGTTTTGGAGGGGTGAACATTATTGATTCACCAATAAATAAAACACTTGTGGAATTTTTTTTATTTTTCAAGTGAAGGAGAGCGAAAAGCGAGAGCAAACAGTAGTTTTAGTAACGATTGATGGGCGAGAGCAAAACCAAAAAAGAAACAAAGCTTTTGTTTTAAACAATCATAGTATCCAGATCATCGGGATTGAGATCCTCAGGAGATAAAATATCCTCAAAAACCTCAGTTGAAGGCTCAGCAATGGACGAGACTTGGTTGAAGATAGAAGTGGAACTATAGAGCCAGTCTTTGGAATATATATTTCCCTCGAGAGCACATTTCATTCCTACAAGCGGTTCGATGTCGTAATATGGGTTTAGACCAATTGAAGCAGTAGGGGATAATGGACCTCGATTTGTTGAAGGGAATAATGGACCTCGATTTGCTGTTGGGGTTTTTGGAACTCCAGAGTTGGCGATTGTTTTAAGCTTTTTTGTAGCAGAAGATGCACCAGAGGTAGACCCTCTTTTAACCGGCGGAGTAAAGGCGTGAGGGGTTCTTTTGATGACTTTTCGAAGCAGGTAGGGAGGAGAAGGAGGAGGAGACGAGGCTGACATTGGAGGAGGAGTAGGCAATCTATGAACAAGCTTAGAAGTAGTTTGGTGGTGGTGTTGAAGGTGCTCGTCGTCGTCGTCGTCATCATCATCGTCGTCAAAATGCGAATCATCCGAATCGCTTACTTCTCGTTCAGAATGAGTAGCGGTAATAGGAGTAAGAGATTGAATAGGGGTATTTGCTTTATCAATTGGAGGAGTCAGCGAACCATTGTGTCGAGTAGGGGCTTTTAACTGGTCTTTTTCTTGTTGTTTCATTATTTGCTTCTGGTGGTGCTTTTCGTGTAATCTTGCCGACTCTTCTTCAAACCGAGACCGTTCTTTGATTAAATCGTCCTTAGTAGCCCATTTATATACAAGGCGCCTAGAAAGGTCTGGGGCTTGATGGCGAATAATCGGACAGCTTGTCATTAAGAGGGAGATTTCCAGCTCACCTCCTTCAGGATGACATCTTCGATAGAAAGAGTTGAGTTTAGTGGACAAGATGGTTGAAGATTTACAAATATCTTCATATTCTTTTTTGGCGGTTGACTTGAGAATCAATTCGTTGATATCTCGAATCGTGAGACTTTTGGGGTATGACTTTTTGAGTACGTCGATACACATGGGCATTAGTTTGTCATCATTGGGGTCTTTTTGAGACGATTTTCTTCTTGGAGGCGGCAATTTGGGGTGTTCGACGCCAGCGTCCAAGGAGATGGCGAGGGGGTTGCGAGGGTGAGGAGGGTCAGATACGGCCGCGGGAGTTTTAGATGAGCGTTGGGCCTTGTCGGGGATGTTTTCGTTGTCCGAGTCGGAGTCGGAAACGTCGGAAAGTTCAGAGTCGTTGTCGTTGTCGTTGTTGGGCTTGGATTCTAGTGTCGGCGATTGCGGTGGAGAATGAGGCCGGGGTTCGAGTTTCACAGCGCTCTTGAGGCTTTCGGTATTGTTGTCGCTGTCTACTTCATTTTCTTTCGTCTTGAGACTCGGGTCGTCCTTGGTGGACTTGCCTAGTCTCGAGTTGATTCTGCTGACACTTTGAATAACTTTTCCGACTAGAGACGACCCGTTGAGCAGATTCCCAGGGCCCGACGTCGAGGTTCTGCCCGGGCCGTTTGGGCCGCTTGTTTCGTAGTTTCGCCTTCTCGTGACCACTGCCATTGGATAGAGGGAGATCAAGATAGACACAAGGTCTTGGTTGAGTGGATGGAGGTGTGGAGGTGTGTAGGTGTGTTGGTGTGTTGGTGTGTTGGTGTGTTGGTGTGGAGGTGTGTAGGTGTGTTGGTGTGTTGGTGTGTTGGTGTGTTGGTGTGTTGGTGTGGAGGTGTGTTGGTGTGGAGGTGTGTTGGTGTGTTGGTGTGTTGGTGTGTTGGTGTGTAAGTGAGTTGGTGTGTTGGTGTGTTGGTGTGTAAGTGTGTTGGTGTGTAAGTGTGTAGGTGTGTAAGTGTGTAGGTGTGTAAGTCTGTAAGTCTGAAAGTGAGTAGGTGTGTAGGTGTGTCAGTGTAGTGTAGTACAAGCGTAGATGTAAAGATAAAACCTGATTTCCAGCGTAGCCAGAACGTATTCCTAGTCGCCCGTCTTGCTCAATCAGCTCTATTATCCAATCAACCCCAGTACAACTCTTGTAGGCAAAGTTCAACCAGTAAAACAGTCGGGCAGTGACAAAATTCAAACAATCTAAAGTAAAACTCTCAAACTCTGGCAACCAAGAATTGCCACCAACCAATCAATATGAACTCTGATTCTTATTCTGCAAAACGTTTTGCGGCAGTCCTGTCGAAGGAGGATTGAAATTTTTTTATTATTATTAGTCAATTTCACTTGTCGGTATATCGTATGGTTTGATCAGCACGACAAATCTCAGTCGTTTCTCATGTAACTAACTAGTGGCAATATAAATTTCGTTGTTATAGCAATAACGCTTAGTTATAAATAAAAAAAAAAACTGGCTACCAAAAAAAGTCGCCTATAGAGAATTGGTTTTTCCAGGCTCGCGCAGCATACAAGGCGAAAGGGCAAAAGCAATGTGCCGTCAAACAAAGAACACGAATTAAAAGTAGGGTAAGTTGGATTGAAGCACGCGGCGGCAGGACAATAAGGAAAAGGTGATTGGGACGATTGGGATGAAGATCCGATCGGAATATGTGAGAATGCCAGGTTGCGGGAAGGGGTTGGAGACAGAGAGTGAAGAGATGACAGGATATGAATGAGGAAGTGATGGAGGAGATAGGGGAGAGGATAGAAAAGGTGTGTAGGATAGTATGGTACATAGAGAGGAGAGTAGAGAGTAGAGAGTAGAGGATAGTAGAGAGTAGAGAGTAGAGAGTAGAGGATTGAAGAGGAGTGGAGAGGACTATATAGAGTAGAGTGTAGAATATAGAAAATAGAGGGTAGTATATAGAGTGAGTGTAGAATATAGAAAATAGAGGGTAGAATCTAGAGTGAGTGTAGAGCGTAGACGTAATGTAGTAGGCAGAGGGTAGTACAAAGTGAATAGATAGTACTGCGTATCGTATTGCGTATTGCCTATCCGGTTGCGTAGTTATAACTGCAGTGCGTGGTCTTGATACAGTTGGGAATGTATGTGGCTGGCGATATTCGAGTAGTTCTGTAGTTGTAGTTGTAGTTGTAGTTAGTTGTAGCATGTGTAACTTGTAGTTTGCAGTGTAGATTGATTAATATAGTTTGGGAGGTTGCCTAGTGTGGAGTGTGGAGTGTGGAGTGAGACTTGTGTTCTGTGTTCTGTGTTCTGTGTTCTCTCTTCTCTCTTTTGCCATCTGCACTCTCTCTCTTCTCTCTTCTGCCATCTGCACTCTCTCTCTTCTCTCTTCTGCCATCTGCACTCTCTCTTCTCTCTTCTGCCATCTGCACTCTCTTCTCTCTTTTGCCATCTGCACTCTCTCTTCTCTCTTCTGCCATCTGCACTCTCTTCTCTCTTTTGCCATCTGCACTCTCTTTTGCACTTAATCATACTACTCCTCCCTACTAATCACCCAACCACTCTCTACCCGCGGTAAGTTCAAACCTCTGCACCAGTACTCCTAAACATCGAAATCCAAATCCTAACCGTTGTATCGAGGTAACAACAGGAATGCATAAACTGTAAACTGGAAACTATATTTTAAGGTTCCGAAGGTGAACCAGGGGGTCGACTGGGATATGTCACATTGGCCAATGGCAGTTTTTGACAAGTGGACAAGCAAATTAACCTTTAGGTGTTATGCAACGGTTCTGAATGCGGTTCATGGTGGTTTGTTTCACGATTAGCTAGCAGTTTATCAATTAGTCGGTCT
Source organism: Sugiyamaella grinbergsii (assembly GCA_030579895.1). Lineage (NCBI taxonomy): Eukaryota > Fungi > Ascomycota > Dipodascomycetes > Dipodascales > Trichomonascaceae > Sugiyamaella > Sugiyamaella grinbergsii. The sequence continues at coordinate 26,853 of JAKTRT010000029.1, forward strand.
CGATATGGCTTGTATATCAGTTACGATCGTTATCGCTGTACCAGATATAATTTAGTTCATTTAGTTCTTTATAATTATTACTAGTCTGATGTCTATCTATCTACTGCTGCCCCTACTCTGTACGCTACATCACACTACACACCTCTCGCGCGACCCCCTGCACTACTACCGCACTACTACCGCACTACCTCTCCTTGCGCTACCCCTGAATGCACACATCATCGCCTCGTATCGCATTTGTCGAAATTATTTTTATGCCCAAACCGATCAATCACACCATCTGCCAATCAATGGTCACCCACTGCCCCAAGCAAGGTTCAGGTTCGCTGTGACGTCTCTGACTGGTAGCGCGCCGGTCTCCTAGGCCGCCTTCCGCCTGGTTGCCGTTGTGGTGCGTTGAGCGATGCCCGACTCAACACCCACCAGACGTTCCTGATCTAAATTCCCGTCTCGCTGGTATTGGCGATTCCGTTCGTTGCTCTCGTTGCTCTCGTTGCTCACGTTGCTCACGTCGGCCCAAAAATGACCTGCTCCTTCTGTTTCTGTTCCTCCCAACTGGATCCTCCGCTGCCTGTCTTCTACATATCCGCAACCTAAAACCTTCCCCTCTTCCGGGCCCATGGCCTCGCTGAGCGCCCAAATGCTGCTGAAACCAGCCGAGGACCCAAGCTACCAACCCAGCCTACCCACCCAATACCGTACCGCCATCCCCTCTACCACCTGCCTTCCTCCCTCCCAAACCCACCACCTTCTTAACCGACGAGTCCACTTAGTGCTAGTGCTGTGAAAAGTTCTCTCCTAGGTCCAGTCCTAACTGATACAGTAACTTTTTTTTTTGGCCAGATATAGCAATCCTCGACTGCCAGCACTGCTGAAACATCTCTGTCTCCTCAAGACGCACCTGCGTGCACGCCCAATCACCACGCCCTTTTTTCCTGCACTGCTCTTATCTACCGGCTCGCTCGCTGTCGAGGGCATGCCTCCGGCGGCCGGGCTCTGCCCGGACCCGTAGCTCGCTTCGCTCGTTTCTCACGGTCGCTCCCTCCGCGTAGCGGAGAACAACAGGTCTGGGCAGCGCCCAGCCGCCGGAGGCGCACTCCCGCAGCACTTGGCGCCACGTGACCGGCGCGCAGCACGGTGGCCTACCCCGGATATTAGAGTTAGACTGAAACAGGAAATAACGGTCGTCGCTCCGCCGATCGACCGTTATCGCGCCAGGGGTAATCGGCATTATCTAAAGACCGGTGCCGACAAAAAGGCGCGGAATATTTTGGGTGGTAGATAGAGAAAAAAAAATGTATTTAGAAAATTTTTAAAATATGAGGAGGAAAAAAAAAAACGGCCGAACCTTGGAGGTGTCGACACATGCGATAAGATTAATTAATTAATCAGATAGGTTCAATTTGGAAAATGGCAACAAGAAACGACAAAAAGAAACACAGTATAAACAAGAAAATGACAATGTTGAAAGATAATGCTGAAATAAGAATGAGATTTGATGCTAGATAGAATTTTTTTTTTTTTTATGGCTTGAAATTATATGCCTCCTGAGGCGTAAATGGAGGAGTCATATAGCCATGATGATGATGATGGTCTTGACAGCATTTACAGTAGATACCACACTCTTTGGAAGGCATTCCAGTAGTATATGGATAAGGAAGTTGTGAATGAGATACTTGGGATCCTCCTACAACAGTAGCAACAGTAGGGTGCGAATACGTATAGCTAGTACTGCTGACAGTCGAATAGCTTCTGGACGAGCTGACGGTATTCACCGACAACGGCGAAGGAGGGAAATCATCCGAGCCTGTAGAGTTGGTAGGAGTAGTAGTAACCGATGGGGAAGGAGTAGCAAGCCCGCCAGCAGAACCCGCGGCGTCGTCCACTCCACCGGAAACAGGAGTCTGGTTTGGCCGTTGGACGAAATCAAACGCATATTGATAGACCCGGCAATAACGAGAGCGCGAGTATTTACGTTGTAAGCACGACGAAGGGTATGCAAGACAGCTGGTCAAGAGCTGTAAACAGGAGTCGGTCGACGACTCTCCGATGCCAGCGCAGTTGGGAGCCGGGCCATGGTACGGAACTCCAGAGCAGATATAAGGAGGGGTGTTATAGTAGCGGCTATAAGACCAGATCCAATGCGACAGAGCTACTGCGGCAGTAGCAATGGTGGCCGACGAGTACACCAGTACCGATTTATTAAACATCGCAAGCTCACATGCAAAAAGGGACAAGTTGCGAATGATGTCGATATCTTGACAAGAATAGTTGTAGCCTTGGTTGATGATATCGTCGATGTTGATGTCGATATACAGATCACAGGTAGGATGACCAATGGTCCACTCCAAGGTATTTAGAATGTGCGACTCCATTTGTACAAACATATGAGACTCGTAAGCACCGCAGCAGATCACTTTCAATTCTTGGAGAGTGGGCACTTCATTTTTCTTGTCCTGGTATTTGGATGCGATCCACAGAGCGGTGCATCCGACCAGTTGATAGTGACGTTTATAGATGATACGTTTGGAGCTGTACCTGTCGATGATATTGACGGCCAGAAACAGGGTCTGGGCGCTCAATTCCAGGTTAAAGTGCGACTCGACGAGGAAGTCGAGCAGGTACGGTCTCATGTGCCATTCGAGTTCCGGTTGCAAGTCGATCATGTTTGGATCGCACCAGGTAAACTTTTGCATGGCCGACATATGGCGAAGGATATCATGTTTGTATTCATCGGTGGACGACGTGGATATCATAGTGAATAAATACGAGTGCGAGGGTGGGGTTAGTGCAATGAGGAGAAGAATTTAAGTGGTTGATTAAAAGAAGGGTAGGTAGGAGACAACGAGGGAAGATGGTTGGAGACGTCTGTAGGTTTAATGAATGAGACCCAACTGCGAGAGCGATTGAATGAGAGAGAGAGAGAGAGTGTGTGAATGAGATTGAGCAATGAATGAATTGACTGACCAGTTAAGAACAAACAATTCACAATTCACAATTCACAATCAGCGACCAACAGCGAATGAAGTGAATAGAAATGAAACAAAAATGAACAAGCAGAGAAGATTTTTTGATACTGAACAAGCAGAGAAGATTCAAGCTTTAATACTGAACAAACAGAGAAGAGTCAACCTATCGTCTGAACAGTGAAAATGAAAATTCAATCTATCTGAGCAGTAAAGATTCAATGCCTGAACAGTGAAAATTCAATGCCTGACCACTGAAATCCAATCGATCTGAACAGTGAAGATTCAATGCCTGACCACTGAAATCCAATCGATCTGAACAGTAAAGATTCAATGCCTGACCACTGAAAATCCAACCAAAAACCTCAATCTTAATACTCTAAGTCTAATTAGTACCGGTACCAATTAGACATGAAAAGACAAATTACTATACAATAGTAATTCAAGAGAAAATACAACAAGAAAATAAATCCTTGACAAATGAAAGAATGGGAATTCGATAATCAAATAAAAAAACAACCGTTTCTCCCCGGAAAAGAATCCAATTCGTTCTTCTCCTGTTCAAGTTCTGAAAAAAAAAAACTTATCTCTGTAACTGACAAAATTATCTGAGAAATCTCCCAAATTATATACAAACTATCAGATAACCAGTGGGTAGCGAAATTTGCTATTGGCGCGGCCCACGCAAAAAAAAACCCCCCCGACGAAAAAGCAACGCGAAAGTTGCAAGAAAAAGAAACGCACGAGACTGCCGATACAAAAGCAACGAGGAGAATAAAGCAAGGGTAGGGGTGGGCAGCGTAGCGTCGAGGTGGGTAGGGGTCAGGGGTAAGGGGCCCAAAGGCTAAGGTTAAGGTACGGAGCGATAGAGGAGGATGGGAATAAAAAAGGAATTATCAGAGAGAGAGAGAGAGAGAGAGAGAGATAGAGAGAGAGGATGAGAGAGGGAGAGAGAGAGGATGAGAGAGGGAGAGAGAGAGGATACGAGAGACACACCCCCCGTTATCGCTCGACACACCACTCTTCAATCACCCTCTTTATACCGGCTCGGGTACTTAGTTGGACAACCCCTATTGCCTGGCTACTGCACTCCATCCCTCGATGCTCTTCTTCCTCCTCGTACCTCTCCGGTCCTGTCCTTTCCTGTCCTCTCACTCTCCTGTCCTCTCCTGTCCTCTCCTGTCCTCTCCTGTCCTCTCCTCTCCTGTCGTCTCCTCTCCTCTCCTCTCCTCTCCTCTCCTCTCCTCTCCTCTCCTCTCCTCTCCTCTCCTCCTTCTCATTATTTGCTCTTGTCCAACCATGGATTTTGCCCTAAAATGGTATATGTGCAGTATCCGTATAATGCGCTTCAGTATATAGCAAATGTACACTTCCCCTCTCAATGGTACGCGTAGCAGATCGGGGCTCGTCGCGATATAGCACTCGGAGATGGTTTATTTCCTGGTGTATAGCATGCGAGCTGCACCCCGGCTAGAGAAATATCCCGTCGATTGTGGCTGGCTCCTACCACTGTATTTCAAATGCTACCAAATCTACGATCGCAGCAAGATATTTGCCAATTTTAGTGCTGTACATGGCACTACGGTAGGTGGAGGTCCTCGGCTTGATGCTAACGGTTAGCAGTGAGTAAGCAATTGAAAGATGATAAGAAAGGTGGTAGCGATACCGGTGTAGCGGTTGTATGCCGGGTGTATAGGACGGTAGTTTAGGATGGTAGTATAGGATGGTAGTATAGGATGGTGGTATAGGATGGTGGTATAGGATGGTAGTTTAGGATGAGTAGCACGGTATGAGCAGCACAGTATGAGTAGCAGCATACTATGAGTAGCATACTATGAGTAGCATACTATGAGTAGCATACTATGAGCAGCATACTATGAGTAGCATACTATGAGCAGCACAGTATGAGTAGCATACTATGAGTAGCACTGTATGAGTAGCACAGCTTGAGTAGCATACTACGAGTAGCATACTATGACTAGCACTGTATGAGTAGCACAGCTTGAGTAGCATACTACGAGTAGCATACTACGAGTAGCATAGTACTGGTACTCTGACCCTGGATTTCCTACCCTATTTTGTACCCCTGGGTCTCGGTTTTCCTTTCTCTCTCTACCTTACTGGCTTGTACCCTCTCCTGCTGCCCCTACCTTAGTATCCTACCTATCACCTCTACCTCTACCATCACCTACTAAACTCTAATTCCGGCTTGGTACCTCAACACGACGGCCTCATGCCCACCGTCCAGGTGCTGTGTGCTCATCTTGCGACATTTGAGTCGGTGGGGGGTCCTGAGAGGCATCTCGCAACTTCCCGCTTAATTCCTCGATTGCCTTGAACACCCCGGAGACACACAAACCCGCTACACCTGGCTCCTCCTCCGGGCCCGGGGCCCTGCTCGACGACTCTCCGACTCGGACCCAAAACCACCCAAAACCACCCAATCAACTCTAGCAACTCCCTTAGACCCTGGGCCCAAGTTCCCGACGGGCCTCACCAGCCTCAACCCACTAGGCCCAGAACGGCAAAATGTCAAAAAGTTAAATCCAATCCGGATAATCGGCCGCCGATCTGTATCGTGGTGACTTACTTCGCGAGGGCTAGCTCGAGCGCAGCTCGAACAACGGGTCCGGGCAGCGCCCGGCCGCCGGAGGCCCCCCCGACCCAGCGCACCTGCGCGCGATCCTGCCCGGCTGGGTGTGGAGCAGTCAGGAACAGAAAGCAGACTGGATCTCAGATAAACGGATATCGACTCCATAGCCCAAACCGATTAGCGGGGTTCTAGCGCGATCAATCGACGGTGCTGGTGGTCAAGGAGGTGGCCGTGATGGTGAAGGCGTTGAGAAAGTAAGTTTGGCGAGTGCGGTCTGATAGGTCCGTGCCTGGAGAAAAGGCGACTCCTGAAACAGCAGCTAAGTCTGAAGCTTATTTACAGTTTTCCGGGTGTCGCTTAAGCAGGAGGTTAATTGTAGCGGCGCCCAGGCCGCCTTTACTCGACAGCCAAAGAGAGGCGAGCAGTACGCGTGTGGTTGCGCCCCAGCTGCCACAGGCAACCAAGCCAGGGGGCCGCACCGGCGCCAGCGCGCGTATGGCACGGTGTGTTTCGAGCCAATCCTGCGTGGTGCCTAGGCCAGCCGATAATAATCCCCTCTGCAAAGCTTGATCTCCGTGCCTGACTCAGCCAGAGCATGCACGGGAAAACGTCAACGACGCTACTAACCACTGCATCCAATACCAGTTAAGGGGCTTTTAATTTAACCTGCTATATAAGATTGGCATGAGCAGGACTGCCAGTTACGGAGTTTTAATTTAAGTAGGTCGCGATGGCATCGATCAGACCCCAGTCTGGATTAAGTCTTGTAATGATACAATTGCAATTGTACGTGTAAACAAAGCCGCCACGAGGGCTCCTGTTGAGAACCTCCTAGACCGGCGACCAGCGGTGCAGAGATATCGCTATCCACCTGTCCAGGGGCCCCACCCCACCCCACCGGATGGGTACATTTTTTTCTTCGCAATGTGCTCCTGTTTGACTAGCGAGTTATTTCGCGACAGCAGGAGATCCGTTGCAGGCCGTGTGCGCCGTGGAGTGGGTCCGGTTGCACATCTCCAGCGAAGCTGGAGCAACGGGTCTGGGCAGAGCCCAGCCGCCGGAGGCACAACCACCCGGATTGCACGACGATACCATAGGATTTATTTTGTGTCAAGCATAGGTCCCACTAGCAAAGTCTTTGAGAAAAGATACGAACTTCTGGGTGTCGACGCGGTCGGTGCCGTCTGCGCCGGGGGAAGGCGCAACAACCGCGTCACTGGTGGTTGCCGGCCCGCCTTTGAGCAGGTCCATGAGAGACTTGGGCTGCGTGGTGGTGGGCGACGTTGGCTTAGGGGTCGACGAGGTCAATAGCGCCATGAGCGATTGGCCGGTCTGCGAGGTGTCAATTGGCGATGGCGCCACGTCGGGCGCCGAAGGAGAAGGAGATGCTTGTTGCTGGCTAGGATTGAGAAGGTTGAGAAGATTGAGAAGGTTCTGACCAGAGCTCGATTGGCGGTTGGCGGGAATGGTCCTGGACTCGCCTACTGCTCCATAGGAAGTGGCAGACTGGCTGGAGTGGACGGGGACAGGCGATACGTCGGTAGAAGATGCAACTGGTCGTGGAACAGGCGTAACGGTGGGAGGTGTAGGAACAGTGGGCGGGGTTCCAATATGTGGCTGGTGGTGGTGAGCGGTAGGAGCCGGCTCTGCATTGTTTAATAGATCCATCAAGGACCGAGAACTGCTAAAGTCGGGAGTGGCTGACGGCGCCGGCGAGTCCTTTCCTTTTAACAAATCCATCAGCGACGCAGACGACGACGGCTTGGGTTCGAAGGTAGTGGTCGATGCACTGATGATGCTACTATCGTTGAATGGCGGTTGTTGTTGTTCGACTGGCGGACTAGGAGGTGGAGGTGGAGAGGGCTGCACTCCTAGAAGATTCATCAGTGACGACGAGGCAGTTCGTTGCGATTCTTGGCCGTGTGTAGAAGCACCTGATCGAGACGATTTGCCGGGGTTTAGCATTTCCATCAGATCCGCCGAAGGATCGGAAATGGGTCTGATGTTGTTGCTTGAGCTACTGCTTACTGGGGCTGGTTGACTGAGAAAGGCCATCAACGAAGTAGCGCTGTTGCTTCCATTAGTACTAGTGGTGCTGATATTATCAAGAGTCTTGTTATTATTAATGACAGATGAAAGCGAAGATTTCGGTTGCAAGAGATCCATTAAAGAGTCGCCTGCTTTTAGTTCGCGTTGCGGTGGTGTAAAGGGCTGCTGATTCTTCTGCTGCTGTTGTTGTTGTGGTGGTGCTGGCTCATGCTTACTAAGAAGCGACAGTAAAGCAGACGACCCGCCAGTTTGACTACCCGAGATATCGCTCAACCTGAGCGGTTTATTATCGCGACTCATCGAGTCGAATCGTCTATCGGATTGTTTCGGGCTCGATGAGTAAGTAGCCGAATCGCTAGCGCTGGCTTTCGCATCGCCTTCGGCGACTCCCGAAACTGTACGTTTATGACCTCCTTTACGAGAATTTAGAAGCGACAAAAGAGAGCTCATATGAGGAGGCACAGGAGGCGGTGCCGGAGGATTGTAGTCTGAGGTTTTCCCTTCTATATCAGACAATTCCTCTACGCGTGATGGTTGTGGTTCGACCGACTGCTGTTGAGGAGGCGGAAGCGGCGGCAAGAATCCAAATCCTGGATACATCATAGGATGAGGAGGCGCCATTCCATTCGACATATGAGGCGGAAGAGGAGGAGGAGGCATAGAAGGAAAGAAATTCCCGTCATTATATGCTGGCATGCCAATACCGGTAAACATAGGAGGAGGCTGAAGCACCGGAGCTGCTAGCATTGGCGGTTGCGGGTGCTGGTCTAACTCGGTTCTCAGCAAACTCAATATCTCCTTTGCACTTTCCAGTTGATGCTCCTCATTACTAATCTCGTTGGACCCGCTGCTGCCTTGGTTAAGTAGATCAAGGAGTATCTTTCGATCGGAAGATACAGATAAGTTTGCAGAATTCGAAGCAGGAGACGCAGTGGATGCAGTACCAATAGTTGCGATCTCGCCAGGCGCACCGTTGCCGGCTCCACCTTTCAGCAGACTCAACAAATGAAACGCTGCTTCGTCATTATCTTCTTGACTAACCACCTGTGGGTTCGCTGTGTTCTGTTTACCAACTCCCAGCAAGTTCTTCAAAGCTTTTGTTTCCGACTTGGTCAGGCTCGACGCCAGGCCCTTGGCTTTGGCGATATATTTCGCCAATCCAAACATAAATGGCGCCACCATATAGTAACTGTTATTTGTAACATTAACTGCTCGATGTTTTGAGTAAGTTGGCAATGATTTAACGTCGTGCCATTCGATTTTCTATAGAGTTAGTTGTCAATATCCCTCTTTTCTTCTTCTTATTCTTCTTCAATTCACTTACACTGATCTCTTTACGGGTTCGAGGAGCAAAATGGGTGTTCCCCGGAATCCCTCGAACAATGTACAATCTAATACTCTTCTGCTGGATCGTCGCTTCGACATAGTCGTCGGAAATGATGAACGGAGAGATATCGAACCCAATCTCTTCGTATACTTCGCGTACCGCGCATAGCTCGTCGGGCTCGTCTTTATTGATCTTGCCCTTGGGAAACCCCCAAGGCGAGTACGACCGCCATCCTTTCACCATGAGCGCTTTGGTCATCTTCTTGTTGAGAATGATGGCGCCTCGCACGGGAATCAGGCTCTTATAGCTCTGGAACTTGGACAGATCGGTCAGCATATCCTGACTGTAAAGATAAAGGATCGGACAGCATGTGAACATTCGTTCTACAAAAGTCTTCATCTTCATCGATGGCAGCGACGGTGATTCCACTCGACAAAAGTCTTCATAGAACCACTGGGCCTCTTCGAGCTGGAAAAACAGCCGTTCGGTGGATGCGAGATCTTGAGCAGGGCAATTGATAACAAACCGCACCACCAAGTCCTGAAGCACCGACGCAAGGTCCTGGTCTTTGAGACCGCTGTTGAGATGCAATGACATGACTGATTCGCACTGATAAAATGGACGAGTCTAAAAACCTAAATAACAGTCGGCTCAATCTTGTACAACACGCAATGGAAGGGTCGCTGAACAAGGTCTTTGTCTTGTTTGATTTTGCGAAATGTCTGATTCAAATGGGCAATTATGGCTGCAAGTGCGATTTGACGACTGAATCAGAAACGTATGGTCGGTATGAAGGTCAAGAAGGTTACTGTGAAAGGGTCTGGTTACGTTACCCTGATTCGTGAGCCTCCTGGAGTGAGGCGGGCGTAGGTTGGTGGCAGATGGTGTGCTAGTTTCACAAGCAGCGGCTGCAGCTTTTACCGTTGATACAAACAGTTGAACGATTGGTTATATAGCTGTATAATTAGTGTTCACAGAGGAGGAGGAGAGAATGATAAGTTCACCATCAGGCAACTGCTGCCGCTCCTGCTGAACGGCTGGGAGAGTAAGTAAGCCGTGAAGGTCTGAGCGGGAGCAGAACAAGCTCATGAGAACGCACGGACCGGTATAAGCGCGGCGCGGCATGGCATCCTGCCGCACATGTTCCAGCGCCAAATCAATGGAATATATATTTTTCTTGCTTGTTGATCTTGAAGATAAGAAAAAAAAAAACCAGACAAGACCTTGTAGAACAGACATGCGAAATGGGTTGGTTTTGGGCAGGCAAAGGGAATGAAGTGGTTCCCAGACCGCAAAGCGAGCATTCAGTGAGTACGCCCTCGAGCGAAGCTCGAGCTACGGGTCTGGGCAGCGCCCAGCCGCCGGAGGCAGGCCGGACTACTAACGAGCTCCAAGCGTGACGCCGACAGCAGCGGCAAGTGTCCTATTGATCACAGCAAGTTTGCAAGTAAATTTGCCAGGCCGGAGGTCGCGGTCGAGGCAGGCAACTGTCCAGTGGATCATAGTAAATTCAAGAATGACACACAGGAGCACAGTAGCTGGTGGAGTAAGACGAGTGTTCCGGTGGTAGGAAAGGACATGGAGGGTGGGAAATGCCCAGTGGATCATTCAAAGTTCAGGAAGAACTCGGCAGTGGAGAATCCCACTGTTGAGAGCAATTCTTGGTGGCCGTTTTCGGACCGAATCAATCCTCTTAATAATATGCCGAATGTTTCGTCACAAAGGGCGCCAGGCCAGCAAATAGCGCTTCCTACGGAACGAACGCAGTCTTCGATTCCCAAGGGAACCACCGATGTTGACGGAGTGTGGGAATACCCTTCACCTCAACAGATGTTGAATGCCATGATCCGTAAAGGCGGTGGTGAGATCCCCGAAGACGCCGTCGAGTCAATGGTCGATGTACATAACTTCCTTAATGAAGGAGCATGGGACGAGATCGTCAAGTGGGAGCAGCCTTATACTCGACAAAGTACCATTAATCCCCGCCTGTTGAAGTTCACCGGGCGACCAGACGATGTATCTCCGCGTGCTCAGATGCTTCAAGTGCTGGGCAACATCTTCCCGGCGAAATACGGAACCCAGCTACCGTTTGACCGGCATGACTGGACGGTTCTACGAGCCACTGACAAAGGTGAGTGGAGCGAGGTTCGTTATGTGATTGATTATTATGCGGGCCCGGATACAGACGATGGCATGCCGTCATTTATTCTTGACGTCCGGCCTGCTCTTGATAGTTTTACGAGTGCCGTAGACCGATTCGACAAGGTCACTGATGGTGTTCTGGCAAAGGCTATGGGTTGGGACAAGTGAAATATGAGGGTATTGCGTTTATATCTTATTTTATTTAATAACATTTTGACATAATATTTATTTTGGTTTTTGCCCATAATGAGGGGGGGATAGACATATATATATATATATATATATATAAGAGGATTAATGGTGGTAGTTTGAATGGTTGTTATTAAACAGGTACATTATTATTTGAAACAATGAGTGAAGGACCAAGCCAGAAAAATATTGCCGACGGCGAGAACGCTGAGAACATCAACGAAGTTGCCGAAACGTCCACCGAAAATGCCTGTTCGGACAACTGTAGTCTGGAAAACGCAACTGCTGAAACTGCCGTTGCAGTAGTACCTGGCCGGCTCGATAGACCAGTTACTACGTTTGTTGGTAGCTCGTGTAGATGGATCCACACACGCGCTCGTCACTTCCGAGTCCTCTACCAAGACTGGCGGGTCGGGCTCAACATCTGGGATATGCTTTTTCTAGAAAGCTTCCGAGAAGAGAGACGGCGACACAATCCTATTGCTCCTAAACCTACTGGTGTTCATCTTCCGATCGTCAACTAGCGTTAAGAACGGGCGTTTATTTTAATTATTTTACTTTATTTGTTGATTCGAATTACTTTTGAAGAGTTGAGAAAGGGGATGACTTATAATTTAGCGAGATTACTTTACTTTAAGACTTTATAATATAGCTAATACGAATGTTGGCCAGGAATTTTATTTGATAAGTTGGACAATTTTTTATTCTACTCTGACTCGGCTTACTTTACTTTGCTCGGTTTATAATCTTATAAGTACCAAAGTTGAGAGAGGTATGCATTTTATTTCACAGATACCATATACTCTCTATTTTGCTCGGTACACGCTACCTCAAACCGAGGGCTTTTTACAAATCAATAACCTTTATAATACAGCCAATTACTAAACACTCTAAACAATAAGAGTCGGGTGGGCATCTATGGAAAAGACGTTTTCGATGGACTTCATTTCCTCCACTTTTTGTCGGTCTTACCAGGTACGGGCAAGTCCCTCTCTACACGCACAAGCTATGCCAGTCTAATGAGCTTGAGAACCAGAGCATGGTAGAATCATCTCAATTCCCACGCCAAAATCACTGATAGCCCATGTCATTTATGTTCCCGTTCATTTATGATGTCCGGGACCGCGGGTCGTGCCAGCGGGCTCCGCGGAAATAACCCTCGCAATAACCATTGCAGCGGGCGTCCAACGGCTTTATCCTAATCAACGTCAAGATCTCCAGTGGTCGAAATACTAACGCCGTTATAACTCCGCAACTATTAGATACTAACCGTGTCCGAAAGCAAATTATGAGAGGCCCTTGTATTATTAACAGTGGACTTAAGGGGTAACACCGGCTAGGAAAACTATGGGCCGCTCGAGTGTTACCAACTAGTATAAAAAGAAGAAAGATTGACTTTTTGAAAGCGGTCTGTCTCTATATCTCTCGTTACTAAATCGATATTCATCTAACTCAATTCTCATCTCTATTGCAATATGGTCAAAGTACTAATAATCGGAGCTACTGGATATATTGGAGCTGCTACTGCAGCCGCTCTTCGCAAACATAACCATCGGGTGTATGGGATTGCCAGAACCGACGAAAAGGCAAAGGTTCTTGTTGAGCACGAGATCACTGCTATTGTAGGGTCGGTCGACGAGTCCGACTCGTATGTCAAGGCCGTCGAGGAGTATGGCATTGACATTATTTTGGACCTCGCAGGGCCTCCTACTACCACTTCCAAGCTGTTGGCCGATCTTACGCCCATTGCTCAAGCGAGGCTCCACAAGTTCTCTCACGGCCCTCCTAACAAGATGGGATATATCTACTGCAGCGGAGGCTGGGTTCATGGTGAGTCGGTTGAGCCGGTCAGTGATTTAGAGCTTGTTGGTACTGATCGCGGAACCAATGCTCCTTCGGAACTTGTTTCCTGGAGACCGGCTGTCGAGGACTCGGTTCTTGCTGCTGCTGATATCTTTGATGTAGCAGTCGTGCGCCCTGCGCTCGTGTACGGGGGCATTTCTCCAATCTGGGGGCTTGCTTGGGGCCCGATTCTCGCTGCTGTCAAGTCCAATGCTTCCACGGCTGAGATCCCTCTGAAGGACGATACAATTGCCAGTTTGATCCATGTCGACGATGTGGCCGGCGGGTTTGTGTCGGTCATTGAGCACCTCCCATTGATCTCCACGACCTATCCGGTTTTCGACCTGACCACCAGCTTCGAGCCCGTTGCGTCCGTCAACGAACTGGCTGCTCGCGCCATTGGATTCTCTGGCAAGCTCGAGTACAAGATCCCCGAGGGTCCGTCTGGCGTGTTCCCCCGTGCCTTCAGCACCAGTCTCAACCTGTCTGCCGGCCGTCTCACGTCCATCACTGGCTGGCGCCCTACCCACCTCTCCATGCTGGCTGACATCGATCTGTATGCCAGAGCCTGGAAGGCATCCAATGCTTAGTTAGTTGAATACACCCCCCCTCCCCACTCCCCACCCCCCCTTCGCTGTGCCTCCGGCGGCTGGGCTCTGCCCAGACCCGTAGCTCCGCTTCGCGGAGAATCTCTGGGCCCCTGGCGACGCTCGCGAAGCGAGCACAACGGGTCCGGGCAGCGCCCGGCCGCCGGAGGCTCCCTACAGCCGTCTCAGGGGGATCGTGAAGCGATCGGCCCTCAGCACGTCATGCGAGCGTCCGCCCAGGGTCTCCCCGCAGCCGCACGCACTATAGGGTTGCACTGCGCGGGAGGGTAAGACAGGCTGGAACCACGACGCGCTAAAGCCGGACGTCGACTTATCAGAACGCAGGAAAAGGATGGGAACTGCACTAAAATGCTGCACAAGACGTACGGCATATGCAACAAAGCTGCTATCTTTAAGTGGCCCAGTGGTTGTTTTTTGTTCTTCTTATCCATCAGCCCTTCTTCAGATTTCAGTGTGTAGAAGAACAGTGCGTTTTTGTTCCACTATCAGCTCGCTTACCTCCACAGTGCGTTTTTCCAGTGCGGTACAGTTGAAGAAACAACAGGAGCCAACAGAGCGAACAACGAGCGACGACCACGATATTGTGCCCCGTAGGACTGCAAGACCTGTGTATCGAGATTTGCGTTTTAGTGCTTTCGTGGGTCAGTTTTGTTTTTAAAGTTTCTGCTGGACTGAGGTATTTAGCATTAGATTTTAAGCGAGCGAGCTGAATCCGAGTTGACCAGAGAGCTGAAGTAGAAGTAGAAGTTGAAGGTGAGTTATAGGGACGTGGTGAAGGGTGAAGGGTGAAGGGTGAGATGAGATTACAGAAGAGGAGAAAGAAACGAGTGAGATGAAGGATGAGAAAGACGAAGGAAAAAGACCAAGAAAAAAGACCAAGAGAAAGAAAATGGACTTTTCTCCTTGTATCTTCAGACCCTCCTTTTGCACATTCTTCTCACTATAGCTCGCTATCCCCGTTATATGCCATATTCTCCTATTCATCCAGCTAACAGCCACTTAGAACTCCTCCATTGTGTGACCTTATCGCAACCCCCCCCCCTTTTTTTTTTGTGGCCTGCTTTTCATTACATTAGACTTCCAGTGCCTTTTGATATTCTGCATTTGTTTTGTCATTTCAGTCCCGCTTGGTAGATTGCATACGCGAAATGGCGTTCTCGGAAATAGCAGTTGCTCCTGCTACTTCTTCTGCCGACTCGGACGATATCGTATCTAGTGCCGCAACTACAGCTACTACTCCCGCAACCGCTAACTTTAATGCGTCTTCCAAATTATTCCCATCTCCTCCTCAAGCTAGTGGCATTGCTCTCAAGCTGAGCCCTGCTAGACAGGCTCGTAGTGCAAAGCGCCCTGCTCCTGCTACGAGCGCTGCTGCTGATGTATCATCGAGTTCTGTCCCTTCAAACTCGTCTCTAGCATCATCGAACTCGGCGTCTGACAGCAATGGCCAGTCCAATCTACGGGCCAAAATAGATCCCATCAAGCCCAAGAAGCATCAACGGGATGTTTCCGTCACAAAAGGTATGAACCTCCATAGTAACCACAACCATGCCCTTCACCAATCACTTACTTCCAATGCTGGCGACAGCACCGGTGCATCTGCTCATTTAAACATCCCATTACCTCCTATTCCATCTGGAATCTCGAATGATCCATTAAGTATTTTGACTCCACCAACAGGAACAACAAACGGATTCAAGGCTCTCGACCCTCTACTGACTGCTACTCCCCCGACAAAGAGCGCTCCTGCTACTCCTCCCCAATCCCCAGTTAGAGACGCATTAGAGAATAATGTTCAACTGGAAGAGAAAAGACTGTCATCCTCTGAGACCGATGAAGAATCGCTCCCAATCCCGCCTTTAGAAGATCCTGTCAACATGTCTCGTATTGCATGCCAATCCCTCAATTCCAAGGTCCCGTTAATCTCGGCTCATACTCTAGTTTCGGCTATAGATTATCATTATTCTCAGCATCTCCCGGATGTCGACTCGGTATTCCCTTGGATGCATGGATTGCATCCCAATAATCTCTGCCAGCGAGCGTTCCTTGATCCGTTGAAAAGATACCGGGACTCTTCCGGTGTCTACTTCGACCTCTCACAAGTAAACGAAGACTTGTTGGACGATCTAACGATGTTTAAACTCCCCGATAAGATACGTGGGCTTATGATTATGAAAGTTGGCGATGACGCCAATCTTCATGGTACTTTAGTGGGAACTGTCACTGCCGATGAAATACTAATGAGAAGGGAGGAAATTAATGATTTTGATGATAATAATGATAATGATAAGGAATGGATAGAAGGTCTAGAGGATGTGAGTGCCCAGCCCGTGCTTACTGATGGCGCCATCAGTACTGCCACGAGGATTAATGCTGCCGCTGACATCACGACTCCCAATGCTTCTACTACCACAACCGTTGCTACTGCCACAACCGTTACTACCGCTACTGCTACAACTAGTCCTAAAAACACTTTGAATCGGACCAAACGTGCCAGTCAACACGATGCCAACGTCAATAAATATATCGATCCTAATCCGTTTGACTCGGATATTGATATGGTCGATGAATCAGATTCAGATTCCTCTCGCACCGTGTCTGATTGTCCTTACGTCGGCAAGTTCCTGTACTTGGATCCTCCAGAAGGCATTTCGTTGCGGAACTTTCAAATCCAGGTCGCAAAATGGGCTACCTTCTCAGATGTCTGTATCTATGCTCCTGATTCAAAAGACCGCGGTCAGGCTCGGAAGATCGCGCTCCTTATAACTCAAGCTCAACAGCATTTCCACACTCTGAATCCTCATCTTGCAAAGTATAGAACGTTTGTCTGTGATGCCAGCGTCGAAGATGTGTTATACATTGCTCCTCATATAGTCTCCATTCCTCCACGGTCACAGATTCTTGATGATGAGGAAATCCGCCTCAAGAACTGGGATTCCAACTTCTTATTCCATGAACGTGTTGAAATGTCAATGATGTCCAGCGCTTCTACTATAGGAGAGGTCAATACTAAAGATAAGGAGACGGTTGGCGGTGGTGTTTGGCTTGGTAACACTGTTGATTTCGAGACCTATATTGACATGTGTCATTCACCTACTGGGACATCTGCTATAGATGAGTCTATCAAGACTCGCAACTGGGCTACTTTCATAGAATGTTTTGAAGGCCCACAGTTACCGCCTTATCAAGTGCTTGACCAATATATCAAAGAAGCAGAGACTATTCTTGAATGTACCGACAATGGTACTCCAACAACGACAACATTAACACCCCTTTCTATTCAATTCCCTTCGTCTGGATCAATTCCCTTGTCGGAATGTAATGACGACGTGTTTTTCGCTATTGTCAGTCTGTGTAAACTGGTCTTCTTACGATCCAAAGTAGCCTACCGTGAGGGCCAAGCAGGAGTTCTCATTTATTGCAATGACGGCTATACAGAAACGAGCCTTTTAGCATTGGCGTATATTATTTATTCTACTGGGACATCCTCTTCTCAAGCATGGATCGATTTACACGTTAAGTATAACCGGCCATTTTTCTGTTTTACTGTCGATGTATTGGTTATTATGGCGTTGGAACGAATGCTCCTAGACTATTCCCCTGCCATTGCTGGTAGTAAATTCTACACTGATAACGGAGCGGCTTGTATTGATAAGACCATTACCAGTGGTCCACATAAAGGATTACAGATCTCTAATGAGATGCCTCCATGGTTTGTCAAACTGGACGGCAGTCTGCCTTCTAAGATATTACCTCATATGTATCTTGGATCACTTCATCACGCCGAGAATCCTGAAATGCTTGTACAGCTAGGAATCAAGCGGGTGCTAAGTGTTGGTGAATCGTTATCATGGATGACGTATGATAAAGACTCTGAAACTCCGGTTGGTTCTGGCTCTGGAGGATGTACCTATGATAAACCGTATAGCCGAATTTCCAAGGTCATGTATATGGACAATATTCAGGATGACGGAGTTGATGCTTTGACCAATTCGCTTTCGGCGTGTTTACAGTTCATAGATGAAGGATACAAGGCGGGAGAACCCATACTTGTTCATTGTAGAGTAGGGGTATCACGGTCTGCTACTGTTTGTATAGCAGAAGTGATGAAGCGATTGAGTGTTGGGTTACCTCGGGCATATCTATTTGTTCGGGTTCGCCGGCTGAATGTTATTATTCAGCCCAATCTTCGATTTATGTACGAGCTTGTTAAGTGGGAAGAGATGAACCGGCAGAATGGAGAAGGGTGGTTGAGAGAGGTCGATTGGCATGTTTTATGTCGAGAAATCGCCATTATTAACAAAGTGTATATTTCATGACGATAAAGGCACTTATGACTTTGATGACAGTGATGAACGATTCGACAAGTAAATTTTTTATGCGTTTTTTTTTTTGTTTTACTTTTTTGCTTTTACTTTTTTTTTGTTATTATATTTTTTGTTTTCTATATATTATTTGCTTCTCGTTTGGTCTATGATGAATTTTTATTATTAGTTTTTGATGCTTGTGTTTTTTGTAATACCATTAATAATGCTGTGATTAATTTTGCTTTTAGGTGTGTGACGTTCGTCATCTCGTTGACAGTCTCTACAGAAACAGTGTAAAAGGATAAGTGCGATATACTCATTTCTTCCACGCTCATTCTCTACTCCATAGTGTAAAAGTATAAGATATGCCCTTTTCTTGTACAGTGCCGCTATCTCCAATAGCAGTGGAAGTGTCAGGGCCAATAAACTGTTTGAGCTGATCAAATGTCCCGCGAGTCCATTGATGGTTATCAACAGAACTCGTCCGGCCAGCAGGATACCAAGGGAAGTAGTCGAAAAACGCGTCGCAGTCTGGAAAATCATGGGATATCTCCGTTAGCAGCACGCTTTTGGTGCTTGGCAATTGTAATGCTGATTTGTATAGTTCTGCACCGCCGATTACAAACACACGTCCATGGACATTGGCAATTTTGAGCTGGGCATCTTCCAGTGAGGTAGCCACGACAACTGATTCAGGAACCTGTAGGTTGTGTGGTGAACGCGTGATTACGACGTTGGTTCGGTTCGTTAATGGTCTAAACTTGGCGGGAATGGATTCCCAAGTCTTGCGGCCCATGATTACGATGCCATTAGTAGTCACTTCTCGGAAATATCTCATTTCCTTTGCAAGCTTCCAAGGAAGAGTACCGGCTTTCCCGATGGCCAGCGAAGGCACCGCGGCCGCCAGTATGAGAGTAATTGGTCGGGGGGGCATTATATAGAGTTGAAGAGATGGGTAGCTAAAGGATTTGGAAATAAAGTAGTGGAAGTATGAGAGACGCAGCCGCGTAGTTAGTATTCAGTATTCAGGGGGGGTTCATCAGGAAAGGGAAGAGCAAATAACACAAGCACAATAGCCCAAAACGTGCGGATACGTTGTTCCAAGAGATCTAAATACATTTGGTGGCATAGATAATACCATTACTACATTAACATTGTACACAATCAAAAAGAGGAAGAGCACTCAACCTACTCATCATACACAAGCTATATATACTTCATATAAGAAGCAAGCCTCCAGTAACGATTTATCACTCGTGTTCAAGTCTAGCAAAATAACTCACGCTCTCAACTCATACCACTAATATCAAGCAGACTCACTCACAAATCAAGCCACATCCTCAATCCATCTCTAGAGGAAACCAAAAAATTATCTCCAATCCTTCAGTCCTCTCTCTGCTGCAGGGTCTGAGATAAGATTAAACAATTCTTACCAGTTATGTATTCACTAACGCTCTTTACAGTTATAACCCAATCTGGTTATGTTGATACCAGATTGGGACAACCTTGTCAAGAATACGGTTCCTTGCCCACCTCCAAACAACGGTGTGACTCCCACGGCTCCGCACGGCGGCATCGGAGTCCCTTCTCGTAATTGTCTCTAGCGATAACGCAAGCCTTCAATTTATATATAGGACCAGCTACGGCATCAGATTATTATTTGTAATCGTATTTGCTGAACAGAAAGCTTATTTATAACAGCAATTGACCTTCTTCTTGCTGATATCTTAGTCCCTTTTGCGCTACTGCTATCCCACAATGAAATACGCTGCTCCCGCTATTGCTGGTCTTGCTGCCAGCGCTGGTATCGCTAATGCCTTGAGTGTGTCTGGCCTTGTGGCCGGGTTCACCGACTCTCTTTCCGACTTATGGAAAGGCGAGGCTCAAATGCCGTTGGGATTGTCTTCTGAACAAAGACTTCTTCAATTGAGTGAGGTCGAACAAGTCTGGGCTTCTGAAGATGAGATGCTCCAGCTTAAACGGGAAGGAAAGAAGTTCATTGATATTACTGACCATATCGAGTATTATCAACTCGTTAATGAGATTGCCTCTAACAACATTGCTCAAATTGACGCTGTCATTGAGGGCCACAAACAACAAGGAGCCGATTCCACCGTAGACATCTCTGCTGCTACTAAGGCTGCTCTTATGATCAACGGTAAGGTTGAATTCCCTTCTGAGGTGGGCTATTCCAAGCAGGTCAAGAAATTGTCCAAGAGCTTGAACAAGGACAACCTCAAGTCAACTTTGACTGAGTTCTCATCTTTCCACACTCGTTATGCCAAGAGTGAATACGGCTTGAACAGTTCCCTTTGGTTATTCGACCAAGTCAAGGAATTCGCTGACAAGTCCGCTTATAAAGCCTCGGTCACTTTATTCGACCACGAGTGGCTCCAAAAGTCAATCATTGCCACTATTCCTGGTACCAAGAATCCCGAAAAGATCGTCGTTGTTGGCGCTCACCAGGATTCGATCAACCTCCTACTCCCTTCGTTATTACCAGCCCCTGGTGCAGATGACGATGGAAGTGGGACTGTCACCATTCTTGAAGTGTTCCGTGTTCTTACCGAAGCCGGTTACGAACCAGAGAATACCCTTGAGTTCCAATGGTACTCTGCCGAAGAGCTTGGTCTTTGGGGATCTCAAGATATCTTCAACAGCTACTCCAAGAAGGAGGCTGATGTTGTAGCCATGTTACAACAAGACATGACTGGATACTCTGCCGGAACCACTGCTGATGGCTCGCCAGACTCTCTTGGTGTCATTACCGATTTCGTCGATGAAGGACTCACTGACTTTATTAAGCTTGTTGTTGACGAGTACTGTGATATTGGCTACGTCGAGACCAAGTGTGGTTATGCCTGTTCCGACCATGCCAGTGCTGCCAAGGTCGGATACCCCAGTGCCTTTGTTATTGAATCCGCATTCAAGAACTCTGACCATTTCATCCACTCTACTCGTGATACTGTTGACAGACTTGACTTTGACCACATGTATCAACATGCCAAGTTGACGCTTGGTTTTGCCTATGAATTGTCTAGTGCTAAGTTCTAGTTTTATATGTTTTATACCTATATCAATATATATGTTTTGTTTGTCTTTCGTGAGGTGAGCCTGGACCGAATCCAACGAGTCAACGAATACCCCCTGACACGGCGTAGAGACCGTCACGTGACGCAGTTCAGACGTTCAGCTCTCCGTAATACTACCAACGATACACCCCTTCAAGACTTTTTATAAATACGGATAATTTATTGAATCACTTCTTACTTTTCAAGTAATGAACAAACTCGTCGATGACAGAAGGCCACGCTGCTTCATCGCTATATTCTAGGAGATCAGGGTCCGCTTGAAGATGCTTGGAGAACTCCCAGATCATATTCCACACATCTTTGGAAATATTTCGCTTGTAGGTATTCATGACGAATTCAGACCATTCAGACAGTTTGGAGAACCGCTTGACAAGAAGCAGGTTCCAATTGGCGATTGCTGTTTCGTATGCTAAGATATAGAAGTTAGATTGAACGATGCGTTCTGGAGGCTAGCTCGATAGCATATCTGGGAATTCTTTTCCACCTACGGCGTAGAGCGCCAATAGCTGCTTGATTACTAGAATCTAGCATATTAGTGCAACTACGCTAAATGCCCAAACTTACGTAGCAGTCGCTGGGATTCTTGCAGATTGTATGTAAATGTGAACTTGTAGACTTCACTAAAGTACTCATCATCAGAATACATTTTCTCTTCCAGATGTTTACTAGTTGTGATCATTTGAGACAGAGTAGCGACACTAAAAACATTTGTCATGTTAGATGTTATTTCTGTGATGTCTGACATACAGACCATACAGACCATACAGACCCAGTTTCTACTTACTTCAGATTTCTCCACCCTTGAACAAACCCTGCTTTAGTGAAAAAGCCAATGCGAGGTGATTGTAGTTCCTTTGCGATTGCAAGCACTACAGGATCTTCTAGGTCCAGCCCTAGATCTGTGATGAATCGAATGGTACCATCAATGCCAATTTCATCCGTATCAGATTCTGCCAGAAAAAAAAAAAGAAAAAACGTTAGTAAGCGCAAAAAAAAAAAATACCAGACCATTAAATAGACATTTCACTAAACTCACCCTTGTATTTGTCAAATACTTTCTCCAAGGCGGCGCTTTGGCTGGCCGAGATATTAGAATTCACTTTAACATGACCGCTAAAGATCGCATCGGCTGCCTGTTCCAATTTATACATGTATTTCTTCAACACACCAGAAGCCTGGCGGGTGCTGATACCTGCCAAGCCTGCCAATTGTTGTTCTAATTCCTGCTTCTTGGCCTATTGGTAGTTTGTTAGTCGACGAGGTAATTTATGGTCGCTGTAGAAGTGACTTTCTGTTGTGCTATTTTCCGGTCGTAGGTCCCTTCTGGCTTAGTCATAGGTTCACTTACCGCACTGGTCATTTTCGTCTCAAGACTTCAGACCAGTAGTTGGGTCTGGTCAGGAGCTTCTAAGGATGGATGCTATTGGATTCTTTCTTCCTTTAGAATATGGCCCGATATGCCCAAAAATATCGCTCGTAAACGGAGCGCGCCCAGAAACCAGTCACGTGATGATGATGATGATGATAATCAGTTTTGCGTCAAAAAGACCCTGCTATGCATCAACCGGCCTCCAGTAGGTCCAAACCTGAACCGATCGAGCCAGAACATAGCATAGCAGTCAAGTGCTGAAATAATAATCAAATAAATACATTCTACTACCTAATTTAGATATTCTGGTTGGAGAGCGATCATAAAACAAAAATCATTCAAAGATACCTGCAAAGATACTTGCACAACCCGAGTCATGGAGCTTTCTCGATGGCAGTGTCCAAAAACGATTTAATCTTTTGTAGCATATCTAATTTGATTCCATCAGGGACCATAACTACAAAAACGGACATGTTAGACAGGGTTTACAGAAAAGTGTGTCATAGCATTGGCTACGGCCAGTTACACATACCTAAAGCACGAGACTCGATCTTCTTAGACACTCTTTCAAAGTTGGGATTCTCTTGTCCACTTAGTTCTTCTATTGATAGTTAGTAACCCATATACGCCCATTTCTTAGATTTATCAATACCTACCTAATGCTAAATCATTTACATCATCGAACCATCCTGATTCTCGTAACTGTTCTCTCAAATATGCCATCAATCTAACGTAAGCACAAGTTAGTAAGTGTCTGGACGCGGGCAGATGCACTAGCCGTACTTTTCATATTCGCCAGATTCCACCAGACGGTCCTGGATACTGGATCTAAATTCTTCTGCCGACTGAATCGCCATATTTTTAAAACCTGGATTGAGTTTGAAAGTTAGAAAGAAAGACCGTGAGAGATCAACGATCCGATATCTTTACAGTGCATAAAATCAATCTGTCAATACCGACGAGTTATTGGGTCTGAAGATGAATGAGCCCATTCCATTGATTCAGCCCTCTACCGTATTCGATTTCCCGTGGTTTACCTCGTATCACTCAACAAAATGGACTTTTCTAAAGCAAAAGTCACTCGAACGATTCTTCTAGACTCTGGCGACGCCAAGTGGGTCAAGGTATGTTAATGCCTCTGGTGGAATGTGCTTGTACTGCCTTGACAGTTGTTTAACATTTATAGCACGAAAAGATATTCTATAACGATGTTAATGGCCAGCCAAGAGATTGGGAATTCTGCTCTAGACGTACCCGTGTAGCTGGAAGCGACGTCGATGGTGTGGGAATCATTGCTATTCTAAATAAACCGTCTGGAAAGGAGATTCTACTGCAAAAGCAATATAGACCGCCCGTCAATGGAGTGTGTATAGAGATTCCTGCAGGACTACTCGACCCAAACGAGTCAATTGAGACATGCGCTGAGAGAGAATTGCTAGAGGAGACCGGCTACTATGGCAAAGCGTTTAAAACGAGTCCATTGATGTTCAATGATCCAGGGTTTTGCAATACTAATATGAAATTGGTTCACGTTTCTGTAGACTTAGATGATGCCCGTAACAAGAACCCAAAACCTCAATTAGAGGATGGCGAGTTTATTGATTCGTTTACTGTTCCTCTCAAAGAGCTCCCCGAGCAGTTGAGAAAGCTTGCTGCCTCGGGATATATACTGGATGCTAGAATTCAGAATGTTGCTGATGGAATTGAGCTTGCTCGTGAGCATTTGCTGTAGCTCTTTGGGGGACGTTTGTAAAACGGTGCAGAGTAGATATAATACATAATACTGAAACTATTCGAGCTTTCTATTAACAGTTGATTTTTCATTTCAGCACCTAAGAATGTCTTTAAAAATACACATTGTTTGGTATGTTGCGGTTCCACTCCTACTCTCACCAATGGTATCTGAAAAGAGCGTCCAATTGCAATGCATTCGCCTGTGCCCTTCAACGCCCCATATTGGATACCAGTTATAGCTTCTTGTTTTCTCCGTTGATTAATCGTCTACATCCTGCTGCCTGGTAAAGTACATCCTGCAAAAGGTAAAAACAATCATGCTTTTTTAAGCACATTCAAATGTAGGTTGGACAAACCTAATCAAATGTATTTCACTATTATTACTTTGGCAATACTGCGTGTTTTTAATATCTGCCTGTCAAGCGTCTCTAAAAATGGCTGTTAATAGGATCTTGCATTAGCTACATCTTTATCTTGCATACTCACGAGTATAATTGTTCCCTATAGATAATAGCTAAATACCATGCGTTCTTAGTAAAATTAGTCAAGTTGAAACAACAAATTCATCATGAGCCAAGTAGCAAAATGCTATCCAGGCGATTGATAATATAATCGGCATTAATGGGCACAACTGCCAAACTTCCATATTCTAACTATTACCACCTCACATGAATCAGACATACCACTCAATCACCGATATTTTCTGCGTGACCTGGAAAGGAAAACTACACACTCAACCAGTTGTCTAATTTTCGCTCCATATAAATTGAGCACTTTATTTATTAGCTTTCTGTTAATTGGTTATATATTATTCTCTTTTGATAGCGGTTAGGGCTCCCACATAATTAGTATCGTTAAAATTATGCATGGGTAAGGTCGGCACGCATAATATGATGATGAGATGAGATTGCTGGCAGTTCGGATTATCATCAGTAAGCAGCAGTCTTGATACTATTTATTTAGTTATTTCTGATTGAATAGCCCCCTTATTTTTGGCCATGACGATAGATAGCACAGCTCAAACATACTGGGTGTTTGGATATGGCAGCCTCATATTTAAACCGCCGCCATTTTATGACCTTCGAGTTCCCGGATACATTAAGGGCTACGTTCGACGGTTTTGGCAGTCTTCGAACGACCACAGAGGAACACCTGAAGCACCCGGAAGAGTAGTGACTTTAATAGATAAGAAATTCTGGTTGACATTGAATGATCCCCACCCTTCACCTAATGACGATATTACATGGGGTGTTGCTTATCGAATCAAGCCACTTTATGTGAAGTACGTAAAGGAATATCTGGACTTTCGTGAAAAGAATGGATATTCGGAAGCCACGGTGCCATTTCAAGTATCCAAGATTGGTATTGTAGACGAGCATGGCCAGCCTGCTTCATTAAGTGAAGTTGAAAATGTTGGGAGTTCTATACACTGTACAGTGTACATTGGGACCCCCGATAATGAAGCGTTTGTTGGACCACAAGATCCCCAGCAGCTTGCGGAGCACATTCTCCGTTCCCGCGGCCCCAGCGGTGAAAACCGGGAATATTTATTTGAATTAGCAAAGGCTCTCAAAGTAGTGGCCCCTGAATCATATGACCATCATATCGAAGATTTAGTTTCTCGAGCATTGGCTATAGAACCATAATAGATTTATTATTAGACATTTATCTTGTACATAAATATACATGCGCGTCCTAGCTGTCAGCGAGCCGGGAACAACCGTCTGGGCAGAACCCAATCTTCGGAAACAGAATATCTAGTGGATCTATTTTCTGTCCATCCTTTCATTATAACGTTGGATCTCAAACTCATTGGGCCACTCACCACCAACCTTTTGCCCATGTAAAAACAATTGTTTCCCATTTGGCGAATGCTTGATTAGGGCACACAAACACAGCTTATCTGGCTTAAATTGAATTCGTTCCATCCAAGGAAGGACTTCAAGCAGTTCCTGATCATAATTGGCACGACCTATCATTGAAATATATCGATGGAAAAGTTGACAAGTTGGATACAATTTTAAGATATCGTCCTTGTCCGAGCCGTCTTTAGCAGCTCCTCGAATCCATGTCTTAAATTCAACAACTGCACGCTGAACTGCAAAGAGCCTCCCCCAGCTGACAGACAGGTCTGTAGCAGCTGTGCAAAGAGAGAGGAGCGTCGATATTTTTGGGTCGTATCCATCATTTCGCATAAAAGTATATGTCTTCCAAACCTTCCTTTTATCAAAAACTGCTTCTCCTGCTAAAAGGGCCTCGTATACTCCAAACGGCCGCCGCTCAAAATTAGAAAGTAAATATCGAACTTTAGAAAGATCATCGTACTTTCGAATTTTGAGAATGGACGAAATCGTTTCAGTTCGGAGCAGCGCATTGACCGACATATTAGATCTTTCGTTGGCTTCACTAATAACGGTCAGTGACCTTGTGATATCGTTAAAGCCTTCACAGATGCGCCGAATTAGAAAAGGGCTGAGGGAGATACCTTCTTGAAGAATCCGTTTCCAAAGTTGTTCGGTCATTCCAGGAGTCAATTCTCCCAGATCTTGTATTTTAGCTAATAGAAGAGCCCACAGCACTGCGATACGATTAGCAGGGAGGATAGTATCGAATCTCCGAAGAGCTTCATATGAGTCTTGAGAAGTCAATATCTCCATTGCATATACGCCATGGATATAGGGGAATATGCCAATAGAATTGGAGGCGGGGGACGAGGATGTATATGCAGATAAGGTTTCATCAGTGTCGTTATTGTCGTAATCGTTATGTTTGTCTTTTTTATGTTCGTTATTTTTGCTTTCATTTCTGTCGTAACTCTCGTTGGATCGATGCTGCTCTCTCAATGTGTTCATTTTGGACCACTTTTCGCGAGCAATTAATTCTTCTTTAGAGTACTCATAGCCGTGTTTCTTTATCAAATCAACCAGAGCTTCGGCCCGGTCTTTAGCTGGCCCCATATTGGTAATATACGCTATGGATAAGTACCCCTTTGTATCTATCTGAGCATTATTATCAGTCATATGCGTAACAATCAATCGCAAGGACTCTGCCAGTATCAGTGAATCATCTTGAGTCCATCTAGTACCAAATTTACAAACGAGCCAAAGCATCTGATTATAATGAAGGTTACTTCTATACAGCGGATCGGAATGACGAAGGAAAAACTGGCACAAGGTGGGCACAAGCTCAATATGCCATTGGTGAAGGATGCGTAGGGTTCGAATAAATAATGCAAAATGCCAATGTCTATCTACCATTGGTAGACCATATTGGAATAAACGAAGCGCTTCATGAGCTTCGAGTCGTGATACACACTTTCTCCGTAGAGTAAACAGGAGAAGAAATTGAGGCCATTTGCGACCTTTGGATGCTGATAACTTCATTTCCGTCAATGCCCTGTAGAAGCTTTTTGCGCTGACACAGGCCATCCATGAATATAAGTCATCTAGTGAATATCCATTTTCTTTTAATGCTTTATAAATGAAGGAATCTTCAATGTCACTGTCACTGACGGTGAGTAGTTCGCCGTTTGCATAAAGCTCTTTTATATTTCGGTAACTGGATACTTCAGCATTGAATGCGAACAAAGAACCTAATCTTGAAAAGGAGCTGGCTATGACGCTATTTAATTTCCCTGTTTGATAGTATGATTCCAACGTCATTGCTAAAACTGTAATGGTTTCCAGACAATGGGGATGATGGAATGAATCATTCGAGGAGTAGGTGGTAGCCTTTTTATCGTCTTTCTTATCAAAATCGAGTTCATTAATATTGAAATTGGCCAATTTTCGTTTCCCTAGTACAGTTTTACTCATATTGATTTTGAGAATGTCGAGATTAACAAGATCCATGAGTCGTAAACCTATAGAGGGACTTTGATATTTAGATTTCTCTGGTTTAGATTCCTTGGGACTGGATGAAAGTGCGTATTTGCTTTCTACATTGGCTGGAATTGGGGAGAGGGGCATTGGTAATTTGGATGTCTCGCTACTATAAACATTCACTTTCTGACGAGGTATGGAGATTGCACGATACGGCATATAGGAATTTACCGTCATAAACCGAAAATGTATGCCCATACGTGAATGCCAAAACCCCTGGAGCCTGAAAACAGTCCCTCCTGGGTCTAAATATCTCATATGTGAGAATATAGACATTTGCAGAGCGAATCTTTGCAATACAAAAGTGGATGCTATAACGCCCAAGCGACCATAGCAGACGTGCAATTCATGAAAACCAGATCGTACTCGAGCAAGTTTGTTTTGTATTCCGAAGCAAAAAGATAATTCTTCGGACCCTTCACAGAATTTTGGTATATGGTATCTGATGCAGGTATCGAGCGAGAGAGATCTGGGAGGCTTGAAAAATATTTAGCCGCATGCAGACTGGGTTCCCTGTCGATCACGTCGCTTCGTGAACCTGAGCTTTTCACACAGTTCATCAGGATTTTTGCTATTGTCAATCGTTTCCCATGACACGGTGGGCAGTTCGTAGTGCGTCGATGCTTCCACCAGGTACTAGTGTCTTGAAAAGATACCTATCGTCGTCTCTGATACGACCATTCTGTGCCGCAAAGACAATCTCCAATGTGGATATTAACACTACCGCCATTATTAGCCATTTAAAAGAACGTGGTTTGGTAGCAAATGTTACAAGGTAGGTCTGATTCTTCTTTCATATCTGTGCTACAGAAATATCTAACATTTATAGCGACTCCTTGGAAAGCCAGGTCTTGAAATCAGGAAAGAAAATCACTCTTTATTGCGGGGCGGATCCTTCTGCTCAGTCGCTGCATTTGGGAAATCTGATTCCCCTTCTCGTTTTACTACATTTTTATATCCGGGGCCATAATGTTATTAGTTTGGTCGGAGGAGCCACTGGCGTTGTGGGAGATCCTTCTGGTAGGAACACAGAACGTCAGCAAATGGTTGACAACACTCGTGAGAACAATATCAGTCATATTCAATATCAGATGAAACAGTTCATGGAGCGTGGTTGGGAATATGCTAAATCAAAAGGATATACGACTCCAGGAACTGCTACTAGGGCCAATAACGCCGAGTGGTGGAAAGATATGTCTATGCTTCATTTCCTAGGCACATACGGCAGGCACATCCGGGTCAGTCAGATGTTGGCTAGGGACAGTGTCAAAAACCGATTATCCAGTGAACAAGGTATTGGATTCAATGAATTCACGTACCAAGTGCTACAAGCGTATGATTTCTGGCATCTTTACAAAACCAAGAATTGCCTTGTTCAGGTGGGAGGAAATGACCAATGGGGAAACATCACTGCTGGTATTGATTTAATTTCAAGATTAAAGCCATATCTAGAACAATCAAAAGATGCACATACAAAATCCCTGTCCTCTTCAGATGCGTTTGGCCTTACTGTGCCACTTCTGACCACCGCATCAGGTGAAAAGTTTGGTAAATCTGCTGGCAATGCTGTTTGGATTGATCGAGAACTAACCAAACCATACGAATTGTACCAGTATTTCATGCAGACTCCTGATTCATTTGTAGAACAATACCTAAAGCTGTTCACTCTAATACCGCTTGAGGTCGTTCCCCAAATTATCCAGGAGCACGAGAAAGACCCTGAATTAAGGCTTGCTCAACGGAAGCTGTCATCCGAAGTTACTGATTTGGTTCATGGCATTGGCTCTGGCGCTCAATTAGAGCTTATCTCCTCTATCTTATTTCCAACCCCTTTTAAGCAGGCTCAAAACTACTCAAGCTCTGAAATTCTTGATGCCTTTGAAACGGAAGGGTTGTTAACTTCATATCCCCGAGATCAGATTGTTGATGTTCCATGGCGTTCAGTTCTCGCCATGATCACTGGCAAATCGAAGTCTGAAGCATCGCGGATGATTAAAGCTGGTGGTGTATACTGCGGATTTTCCAGAACAGTGGTCAAGGATGGCCTATTGGAGAATCATTATCTAGAAGATGATCAACTTCTGCTTCTTAGAGTTGGTAAATCAAAGTACCATGTAGTCAGAGTAGCATGAGTACAATTTTGTGTATATTGAATTGTAAATAGGATTTCGAGTCGATCCATTATCTCCGCTGCCGTTCACATTGCGAAAAGGGGATGTTAGAGACAGGCCAGCAGCGGCTCGCTTATTGTGCCCGCGAAAGTGTATAAAAATGCATAATATTAAAATAAATAAAATAAATATCTGTAGCCACAGCCTACGATATATCTTCGTACCAACAACTATAATGCGTTAGTATCATATGTGACATCTCTACTACACCCACCATATACTTACTCAGGTACCATTAAAACATATCTAGCCATCGCCTCTCTAAATCGATTTTTGTATTGACGAGGTGACACTACTGTTGGCTCTTTTATTCCACTACGAACCAGTCCTCTTTCTTTCACCCAGCTTTCAAGTTTCTTATCCCACGTAAAAGTTCTAATAAAGTCTTTTGATGTTAGAAAACCAGACAAGCTCTTCTTCTTTCCCTTACAGTCTATTACTTACCAATGATTCCGACAACTAACTGGTTATTTTCTTCATCAATTCCAATTACCAATGAGTAATCCATCACATTCATTTTAGCAAGGAACAAGGTATCATTGAACAGTGAGTTCTTCAACAATCGTTTCGCATGCTCTCGCACAAACAGCGGCGATTCATAGATATACTCCACCATGTTTTCATCGAGCAGAACTTCGTTTTCTCTGCCAGTCTGTTGGACGTGTCGATTTCTCATGGAACCTTTGAGATCGAAAATTCGCGACATTTTACGTTGATAAAAAAGATTCTCCATCACAACCACATCCATCTTAAAAGTTTTACCAGTGATGGGGTTACGAATTTGGATTTGATAGAAACCGAATATCTTTGCAAGAACAGTTCGAAGGTCATGGAAGAGTGCCTGAGCCATGTATTTAAAATATGAAGGTGCAAACTGTACAAACGCATCCAACTCAGTTGGAGATAGTTGTTTGACCACCAGCCTGTCATCCAGCGTCTTTAGAAATGCAGACCCAGACTTACCTCCACTAGAATCCCACTTTATACATCTTGCTAAGGATTGAATATAGTCCTTGTCAGAGCCACAGCATTTGTTCCTAAACGCAGCAAACTGTTCAGAGTAGAATATTTTGCAAGACAGTCTAGCAGATCCTTCTTGAAACTGATATTTTAAATGAATACCTGTCTTCTTTAGCATCCATCTCTCAAGCTCCTCTTTTGGTGGCTTCTCAAAGTTGACGTGCCTTCCTTCATCTCCCGAATCTTCAATCGGCGGTGGTGGGCCCTTGCTCTTCATTCTTTCAAGGTAGTCAGGTGAACTCAGACAGAATGCAATCAAAGAACTAGGCTCATCTTCACGAACAATAACGTCGGAATCAGCAAAAATATGTTCCGAGTTTTTCAATGGGTACTCTAACGCATTCCATCCCGTAGCAGATCGATCAGCCCAGAAATTGGCCAGACTTTGCATAAGCGATTGCTTTTCAGCGGTCGGGGGAAGTTCAGCACCTTCCGAACGTTCAGAGTCCAATGTCTCACTACTACTTGCGATATCTTGTGAACCATCCGCGTCTCCAGCATTAGTTTCAGAAGTACTTTTGTCGCCTTCAATGCCTTGGTAATCTTCTGTCTCAGGATTTCCGTTTTCTGGAGAGTGTACTGCTAGAGATAGGGGCGCCGGCGAGGATTGCTTCAAAGGATAGCCATCTCGAGCTGAAACAGTTGGTAAGCCGTTAATAGTTCTATTATCTTCATTTCCATCCACAGCGTCATCATCTTCTTCATTGCTGTCGTCCGAATGCTCATCGTCCGATACCTCTTCGACGGCCTCTTCCACATTCTTGAATACCTCAACAATGGGCTTTGATTTAGCAACAGGAAAAGCGCGAAATCTTCCTTGAGCTAGGAGCTTCCTTTCTCGAGCTCTTTCTTTCTCAAACTCCATTGAAAGTTGATCAAAGTGTTTGGCCAAGGAAGAGACTTTCGATTTGCCATTCACGATTTTACGTGACAACAGCTGGTTTTCAAGTTCTCGAGCTCCAAATCGAGTCGGCATAAACTTTTTCCTCGTTATACCACTAAAGGAAGTAGGCATGCTTTCATCAGGTCGAAACTTGGGCTTCTTATCAGAACTTCTATAAGACGCTTGCGCCAAGGGCGAGGGCGTCGCTATCGAGGGGACAGTTTCGATTAAAGTAGGAATAGAACTACCTTTGCCAGGCACAACTGGACGTCTGAACACATCGTCTTGTCGGGGTGACGTAATAGAGCTCCTAATTGCTTCTAAGGATTTGTCTCTGTCTAGAGAGGCTTCAACTTTTAATATCTTTTCCATAACACGACTGTCCTTTTGTGGACTGCTGGGTCTACTAGGAGAAACACCGCGAGATGATATAAGACTATTTGGTCGTCTAGCAACCGGTGCAGCCAACCTCCGTTCGGGTGAAGTACTACTGAACGAATAAGGGTCCAGCCTAGAAGAAGCAATCGGATTAAGTTGAAAGAGCTTATCTCGTGTAAGAAAACTTCTTTCAGGACTACCGTCACTAACTCTCTCCTCAGCAGGCAATATGCTTTCTAGCCCTGTTTGATAGACAAAACGTTTGGCCAGCTCTTCTGCCGCCTGTTCTTTGCCCTGACGACAATATATAGTAGCGAGCTCCTTTTGCGTAACCATCGTGTCCTTATGTTTGAGCCCTAATACTTTTGCTCTGCCTTCCAATGAACGACGTAACAAGACAGCAGCGTCATCATCCTTTTCCTGAGTCTCATAGAGGGTCCCTAGTTCATACATAGTTCGTAGTGTAGAAGGGTGTTCGTCTCCTAATACAATTTCTTTAGTTTGCAAAAGACGCTTGTAAGCTACCACTGCCATATCTAGTTCGCCATGAGTTTGATAAGCAATAGCTAGACTTTGAGAGGCACTCAGGTACGTATCATCGAAATCATGAGGAGTAAGTATCTTGTGGCCATCAAAATAAGCATTGTACATAGCTATTGCTTTTTCGAACTCTCCCTGTCCACTATAAATGTCAGCCATCTTCAGTGCTTCGAGTACTGTTTCCATTTGCTTGGGTTCTACTATATCATTAGAAGTTCGACTGTGAGCCACAGCAACATGCCGATTGTCCAATTTAACGGGCTCAGGGAGCGTCGTCTTCTTGGCTCTTGGTTCAATAGACAGAATGGATGTAGTATCCACACCATCTTCCTTTGATTGTAACTCAGGAGATTCAATCATCTGCTTCTCATCGGTTATTTCTATACCCTTGGGAATAGCCGCTTTCATGGGATCATCTTTTTCAACCAGCGGCGTCGAAGTCACATCTGTACCAGTATCTCCTCTATCGCTCTGTTCAACGGATTCATCGGTCAAGAAGATCTTCTTAAGGTGCTGGGCTGTGATTCTAGTAATATCCTTTTCAGATGGGAAGAAATTGTTTTCGAAATCAAGAAATTCAGCATCCCATTTAACAACCAACTCTTGGATGGTCCTAATAATCCCATTCATAGAAAGTATATCAGTGACATCACTGTGGAGGTAGATATGAGTTAGATCATCCAAGGCAGCGATCCGTTCTTCTGTCGCCAGATTCTTTAAGAATTCAATTCTAGCTTGACATTCCTCGGTTTTGTCTGCCGCGAGGCCGTCAATTACCACTCTATTCAATCTATCCAGTACGCTGTCCCAAAATCTATTAGCCTTCGATGTGATGCTGCTAAATACTTCGATCTTATGCCTGGCACTGATTTCCGGTTTCCACAATACTTTCCATTGCGGAGGAATGATCTCCAACAAATTAATACTATCGTATTCGAACCTTACTGCCAAATCGTGAAATCCAAAATACCGAACGTGATCGCGATAAATATTGTGAATGCATTGGCCAGCACGGAAGGACAACTTTGTGCTATAAAAATCTAGTTCAAGGTACTTCCCAAAGGAATATTTCCAAGTAGCCCATGACATCGGAAGAACTGGCATGGTGTTTTGGCACAGTTTACAATGACTCCACATTAGAATGGTGTTTTGTAGACCGGGAAGCTTACATTGAAATTTCTCGACTTTGACGTTAACTCGACCAGTACCATTAACATAACTACGGTAATGATCACTTAACGGGTAACTGCAGCCATCTGGACACCCTTCGTCTGCTGTTATACACATGTTTTCAACGAACTGTCCAAGTGTGGTATCTGAATCACTGTAAAAGTCAATCTCCGTTTGCTCAGGGCCAACACACGGGGTTCGGGTATCGGAACATACAACTGAAAAGAGAACAGAAATACACTGGCGATGGAAAGGATCAAACATCCCCGGAGCTTGAGAATAGCAGAGTTCCCATAGACGTTTCTGAGAGGCCCATTGATCACGCACTATTCCATGGCGTTCTTCATTAACTACCGTAACAATCTCATTTGCTTTTTCAATCCCGCCAGGCAATTCTTCAAATGCAATGTCATCGAGGCCGATGTTGGATAAAGATTTCGAAAGCCCTTCAACATCAATGTCGCCATTCTCCAAGAAAAAGATTTCGTTATCCCTCCCCATTGCAACTAATTGGTCTTCCAAACCACGAGCTTCTTGTAACAGATATGGATTACCAAATTGAACAAAAGGAGAAGAGGAAATAACTTTTCCTGCTTGAGAACGAATGAGATCGTGGAAATAACCAGAATCATTGGAGTGATCTTTATGACCATCAGTGATCTCTAATGGAACGGCATCTGATGGAATGAAAACGAATTGATCTCTCATCAAGGAGGTTTCCAGTTTCAAATTGAATACCACATAAACGAGAAATTCAACAACAGCTTTCAAGCTCCCCAAAGTCTCATAATCACTTCCACGAAGAACAATTGTACAACCTAGTTCGCGAGGAACACCGGAAATATATATAAACGTTTTGGCAACATCTTTAAATCGATAGCTCTTTACTTCAAACAACGAACATTGGCCTAGTCTTGGGTTCATCGCAAGCTTGTCAATTGACATTAGAATATCTGCTTGAGTGTATCGAGATATCCTTGAAATGGCAGTTAGCTTACAGTTGGATATTACTGCTACACCATCATTTGCTAATAATCGGACTGCCAATCCACTTATTCGATTTGAAGAAATCAATACCTGGGGGTTCAGGGATACAATACGCTTGACAAGCTTTTTGATATACTCTGATTCCTGGGCAAGAATTGGATCCAAACTCATGAAATGATGATCCGTTCTACTGTATTCAATAGGGAAAGTGATTAATAAGACTCTAGGGTCAGTTATTCTACGAGGCATGGATTTCAGCGCCAAAGACTTGCTAAATACCGTGCCATCAACATAGCTGGTATCTTTGCAAGAACCACCTGGAATTCTCTTGATCTTTACATAGTGACGGATATCAATGCTATCGCCTCCTTTAACATCCAGATCAATATTCTCAGCACAAAGAAGAAGAGGCTTCATTAGAATATCATGCCATTTCTTTGGTAGTTTGAAGTATTCTAAAAGCTGATCCAAGAAGATGTGAGCATGATTGATGCTAGCTTTATTAAGGTCTATCGTCGGGGTTGGGACGGTAGTAGGCACAAGAGCCAGGTGATCGTCATCTGGATCAAACACGTTCAAATCGTTATTATCAATAAGAGATTTCAAGAAAGTGGCAGACGATTGCCTATTAGTGAAGTGTATACCAGTTGGAAAGCTTCTTCTTCTTTGCCCAATTCGCATCAAACTTGACTTGATGGGCGCACCTGTGGCCACGGTACCTTGATCTATATACCTGCCATTGCCGCTGTTCGGGCGCCTAAAAGATGTGCGCCTATGCACTTTATTCTGATTAGTATGGGCCTTGGACAAATCTCCATCTGATTTTGACGGATTTAATGCAGAGAATAATCGCATGGTGCCTTCATCTTCACCACTGTCGCTATCTGAAAAACTATAGTCATTGCCAATAGGAGGAGAACTCTCAATTGGATGCGGCAATTGGTCTAGAAGAACGCTGCCATGTCGAATCAAGGGAGACATTGCAGCCATTCTTTGGCTGCCGTCAAGAGTAGAGGCCCGAGCTCGAAAACGACCAGAATACCTGCTATTCAAGGATTTCGGAGATCCTGGCAAGTCATTCAAGACAGGAGAAATTTCTAGTTGTTCTCCTTTTCTTGTTGCTGGAATGGCCATCATTGGTGTTAGTTGCGGAGTTTGATTAAAGGTGACCTCAATATTTGATAAGCTATCACTTTTTCGATGGTCGGCCGACGCAACCGCAATATACGACGTATCAGCCGCCAATGAGGACGACGGTGGTAAACCGTCGGGCACTGGCAGACCTTCAATCACGGCCAAACAATTGACACAAGATCTCATTTTACCATCGTATGCTAGCTTATTGCGGAACTTGTCGCCGGAAACCAGAACTGTACACGAGTTACAGAAAATCTGTCCGCAAATACGACAATGATGTTTTCTTCTCCATGCTGTAGATAGTTAGTATGTATATATCTCAACGTCTAGATGGATCATTTTGTGCGGGTATACGTACTAGAAAAAGCATTACCGCAACGGAAACATTCCGACGCATTTTCATCCTTCATCCAAAACTCTCGGTCTAATCCTCCAGAGCTGATAGGCTCGATTCGCTTTGTTAGTTGGGAGATGATATAATCGCGATTGGAAGACGCTATCGACTCGGTATCACTGGCATCATCTTGCTCTAGGGCATATCCGGGCAGATGGCTGCGTGGATTGTACGAGTACATTGTATTGGTACTAGGAGTACGGGATAACTGTATGGGTCGTTTTGAGAATAAGCCGTCGACAACTACATTGGAATCAGGAGAGAATTCGCTATTATCGCCGATTGTTACATTGGCCATGCTAGGAACTGCCTTATGGGAGGACAGGATATCAGCAGAAGATACGTTGGCTCCATTACTGGCCACATTGCTATTAGTAGTGCTACTACCATTCCAAGGGGTTTGGAGGTACCGGAGAGGAGATAACGAAGATGAAGTAGTAGTAACATTGGCTGTAGCAGTTGTTGGAGAGCTATGGCCCATGGATCCGATGTGGCTATGGACCGGTGTCAGCGTATCCGTGCTACCGCCGCCAGAAGGAATGATGGATCCATTGGTCAGTTCAAACGTATTGTTACGGGATAGTACTGGAGGTATTGACCTGGGCGATGATGAGCCATAGTCAGAGATATTAGCAGCAGAGGCAGCCGCAAGTCTAGCGGTTGGAAGGACAGGCGGACCGCTTAAAGAGAAATGTGGTAACGAGGATAAACCCGACTCGTGGGTAGAATCTTGAGTCGTCAGATCATTCGTGGTATTCGGAGTGCTGGTACCATTACTATTATCGTCTTTGTGGCCCCCTGGTAAAACGTTCTGCATCACCGATGTAGCAGCAGTTGTCAGAGATTTGACTCTGTTGTAAAACGACGACAGGGTATTCGGATCATTTGGAGATTCAGCAAAATGCTCGACTGGGAAGTACGTTAATTCATTACCGTAGATACTGGGAGGGATATCCATAGGCACAGAAACTGTACGGGGTTGTGATTTTGATTTTGATTTTGGTTTTAGTTTTAGTCCCGATCCCATTGGTCCTGATGCAGTTGATATACCGAGTCCTAGTCCTATTGTGTTGTTGGTTGCTCCATTTTGTTTCGCACCGCCGCCACTTCCGCCAACGTTCATTATACGGGAGAATAAAGCGCTGCTAAGAAGACCGGGTAGATTTACGCGATAACAAGAACAATATAAATATCACTACGGTTAGAGTTCACTGATGGTCTGATTTTTATTTTTTGGGAAGGTTGTCTAGTTGATTGAGTTATTTGTCTGTTGGTGGAATATGTAGAAGAGGAGTAGAAGTTCAAGTGCTGGTCGCCGTGTCGCATAATAAATAAATAAAATGTCGATTTCGCTTATAAAGTGGTATATCTGACATACAACAACATCTACGATACCCGTTGTAAGGCTGACAACAATACATCAGTAGATAAGATAACGGCTATAGCGTGTATATTGATATTTTTTACATACCAGCCATGGAGGGACCGGGAATCGACGAAGTTACGTCTCTAGTACAAGACCTTATTGGGAAAATCAGCAGCAAAAGAGAAGTCAGACAAAATACCTTTAACCTGGCCAATACTGTCCTTCAAAGAGAGAGCGAAAGGCTGCGCATTCTGGAAACATACGAACGAGAGAACTCTACCAAGAGCAACGGCCTTGATTCAAAGTCAGATCCTAATCAAAAGACAGAACAGACGGATGCGACCAAACCAGCAGGACCTCTTAACCTTGCCAACGCTGTAGATGGCTTTGAATCCTCAACGTCATGGTCACCGTCCTCGACAGAGTCTGATCATGAAGAGGACTCTGACTCTCGCCAGCTTCTGAATGAAAACGTCCAACTCCGAGTCGAGCTTCAAAAATTACAGGAAATGGAGGCCAAATCCAACGAAGTCATTTGTGGCTACGAATTGGCAATGACTAATATCCGCACCGGCGTCGAGGGATATAGTCGAAGCTACAAGCCATCTATTGATTGGATTATAGATTCATACAAAGCTCGGCTTAATGACGAAGAGCAGATGTATAACGAGTTGAGGTCCAGTCATGACCGTCTACTGTTTAGCCTTGCTGCGCTTCGTAATAGTCTAGATAGCGGTAAGGAGGTGCTCAGCCGAGCTATAGATGAGTACCAAGCAAAAGACGAGCAAGTCAGTTGATATGTAATTTTTTATTTATTTATTTATATTCTAATATATTGAGCGGGGAGAACTTTCTTTCTTAAGCCCTCTATACTGAATAGCCATAGACATCTGGACGGCGCTGGTCCCACAAAGGCATGTCTCGTCGCACCTTGTATACAGTGCTAACATCTATGTCTGCCAAGATGATTCGAGGTTCGAAGTCAGTGTCGGGTGCTTGGGCAAGAACTGTTCCCCATGGGTCTACGATAATTGAATGACCGTAACTTTGACGTTTACCTTCCGCATCGTGTTTACCAGTTTGAGCAGCCATAATCACGTAAGATTGAGTATCTATAGCCCGAGACCGAGCGAGAATCTCCCAATGAGCAGCTCCAGTTCGCACGGTGAATGCCGATGGAAACACAATCACTTCAGCACCAAGAGTCCGTAGTCGCATGGCATGCTCTGGGAACCGGATGTCGAAGCAAATAGCAGCACCGACTTTACCAATTGGCGTGTTAAAAGGCTTCTCCACAGAATTTCCAGGCTCCACCGACCTCGATTCTTTCAAAATTGGTCCGTTTCTATATTCCAGGTTAGCATAAACAATGTACAATTATGGACTTTCAAGTGAAAAAAAAAAAAAACTTACTTGATCTCAACATCGAAAAGATGAACCTTTTGATACCGCTGAGTAATGTCGCCCTTAGAGTCCAACCATAGAAGAGTGTTCTTAACTCTATCGTTAGCATCTGTTGGTTCATGGACTCCAACAGACACTTCAAGCTTCTTATCAGAAGGAAGGCTACGTAGGGTTTCCTGTATTTCACGTATGAATGGTGAGCTAGCCACTGGTTCAGCAAGAGAGATTGTTTCGGCAGGAGACCCTCCAATATAATCAGACGCTTCAGGAAAGAAAATACTCTTAGCTCCAGCATTAGCAGCTTGTAGAATAAGTTTGCTTACAATTTTACCATTCTGAGCCAGACTGGCCGAAGCACAGAATTGTCCAACTGCTGTGAGAACCATTAATAGATAACGGGTGAGAGAGTAAATGCAAAATTGGGTTCTGGTGATGATTACGAATTAATAATGCTAATTACAGTTTGTTATCTCGATCGTCAGTTATATGCCTTGACTAGGAGCTATCTGCAAAGTCGCGGCAGTTGATAGTGGTTGGGGAGTGAGCTGAGAAGATAATTTCAAGCCGGGAAAGAGACGGGGTTTCATTAAGTTTAACCATACAATCGGAGCTGGAACTCTAGAAATACTGTAATTTCTTAACTCCTGGTCTCTACAAATCGGAGTCCGATCCTTGTGTGATGGATGAATTTCGAGGGACCCTCCCTGTCAAAGATGCCGTACCCAGGGTAAGGACTATCCGCGAACCTGTCCTATTAACGGAGGGAACGGTGACAAAACATTTTCCAATCAGACAACTTGTGCTGAAGAACCGCTGGGCTAAAGCTGGGGATCAAATAAAGTTGAATACTCTGTATAC
This sequence comes from Sugiyamaella grinbergsii, assembly GCA_030579895.1. Taxonomy (NCBI): domain Eukaryota; kingdom Fungi; phylum Ascomycota; class Dipodascomycetes; order Dipodascales; family Trichomonascaceae; genus Sugiyamaella; species Sugiyamaella grinbergsii. The sequence continues at coordinate 67,260 of JAKTRT010000029.1, forward strand.
ATCTATTATATGATAATAGACCACGGTCACAATCCTATCGTCCATCTCAATTACGCACAGACCCTCATTCCCCAAAAATGCCCGCTTTAGACGACCCTAACCAACTGCCATATATTCGTCCAGAAGATGCTCTTCTATCGACCATTCTTAAACCAGTCACGGTATTACTCAAAGACGGCGAAACGATAGCTACTCTTTATCCATTTTTCAGTGCCGATGAAGTTCCTGAGAATCTCATGGAATTCCTCTGTGAAGAATTTAATGCCGAAATCTATCGTGGAGACACTTACCCCTTAATAGATTCCCTTCAATTGGATACCTTCCGCCATTATTGGTTTGGTTCATTTGCAGCCGTTTTGCTTATTGGAGATTCTCCCGTACTACCAGATAAAAGTCAATGGGCCGACACCTTTTTAGGGTCGTTCTATGTAAAACCCAACTACCCAGGAAGATGTTCTCACGTTTGCAATGCAGGCTTTGTAGTCAATGCTGCAATTAGAAATAAAGGCATTGGCAAGACTCTTGGAGAATTGTATCTTACATGGGCTCCACAACTGGGTTATACGTATTCAGTGTTTAATCTTGTGTTTGAGACCAATAAAGCATCGACCAGAATTTGGGATAGTCTTGGGTTTGATCGAATTGGAAGAGTGCCAAACGCAGGAAAGCTCAAAGGGTACGAGAAGCCTGTAGATGCGATTATCTTTGGCAAGGAGTTGATAATAGAGGCGAAACAACTTTTAGGATGACCTAGTAGTCTGTTAATAAATGCATTATATCTTATGTCTAGTTTTTCCTCTGATACCTGGTTAGATAGATTCGTAGCATCTTATCTAATCTACCCGCATGGATCGACAGACGGACGGTAGGGGATTTTTTTTTCTCATGATGAGTAGAAATTTTTCACTGTGCGGCGGGATATTTTTTTTATGTCCCTGAGGTTTTTCTTCTTATCTTTTCATCTAACTTTCAACGATCTCGAAACTTGCTATTTATTTTTGCTATTTCAAAAGATGGATTCGCCTGCTCCAAGTTTACCTTTGAACGAGGTTTTACCTTTTATTGTTCAATACCTCGAGAAGGGAGGTTTTACCAAGTCCGTGAAGGCTATCAAAAAGGAGGTTCAAAATGTTGACTCGTCTGTTGAGCTGAAGGACGAGGAAAATACATTTCCTCTCGAGGCTATTTTCTGGTTATGGAAGAATAACAGAACCATGACTGAATTTATGAAGAAAGAGGAGAGTGGATCCAGTACTGCTTCAGTGAAGAGTGATAGCGAGGAAGAGAGCGATTCTGAATCTGATTCTGGTTCTGATTCTGACTCTAGCTCTAGCTCTAGCTCCAACTCTAGTTCCTCGTCAGATTCGGATTCAGGCTCCGGCTCAGACTCCAGTTCTTCGTCAGACTCAGACTCCAGTTCTTCGTCAGACTCAGATTCTTCAGATTCTTCGTCAGACTCTTCTTCTTCGGATTCCTCCTCAGATTCCTCCTCAGACTCCGACTCCTCCTCCGACTCCGACTCCTCCTCCGACTCCGACTCCGACTCTAGTGCCACATCCGACAAAAAAGAATCGAAAAAGAGATCTAGATCCGACTCTTCATCTTCATCTTCCTCTTCATCATCCTCTTCCGACTCCGACTCTGACGACGAGCCTTCTGCTAAGAAAGCTAAAAAAGAAGAAACCGTTTCTACCACAGTGGTTGCCGGCACTAACGACACTATTACCAAGACCACCACTACAACCACCACCATCAATGCATTAGACTTATTGTCCGAGTCATCTAGCCCTGCTCCCGGTGAGCGTCAATACTTTTCCAGGATCGACCGGTCCAAGATCGCGTTCGAGCATGATGAGTTAACGGACAACACCTATAAAGGAGCTGCTGGTACATGGGGTGAGGTCGCCAATGACAAGCTAGGTCGGGTTCGAGGAAAAGACTTCACCAAGAACAAGAATAAGATGAAGAAGGGTAGTTATAGAGGTGGTTCCATTACCATGGCGTCTGGCAGTTATAAATTCACCGATTAGAAGTCAATCAAACGACATAGACGACTTGCAATATGAAAATGTAAAGCATATCTGCATATATATATATATACATGAAGTATTTTTATTATATTTAATTTTTCGACATGAGAAAGTGATGTTTGGCGGTCCAACGAGGCGCACAGGTCACGCTCTATATACCGGTCTCCCACGCAAGTGGCAGAAGCAATAACCTCCAGCATCGGGAGACCATGTCGTGAAGCAAACTGCGCAAGCTTCTGACACAACCAGCAACCAGCTCGCGAAGCGAGCACAACGGGTCTGGGCAGAGCCGAGCCCGCCGGAGGCAGGGCCCGAGCAACGTATGCAGGGTCTACGGACAGGCGATCGGCCGGTAGGTCACGTGGAAATGACACCACCACCCAGCAGGCAGATCGACGGGGGCAAGGCGCTAGCTAATTTTAGTAGAGATAGGAACCGCTGGGCGCCCTTGGCCCGCCTATCGACCTAACGGCCCCATTCCGACCGCAGTGCTTGAGTAAGCGGAAAGAAGGGGAAATATATTTTAATATCCAAAATAACGAAGACATACGTCCACGGTGTTTGTTAGAAATATACGTGTAGAAGGACTTGTTGACGGGTTCAAGCAGCAGAGTTTGAAACTAAGTGCCATTTTTTACAGAGAATCACAAGAGGCAGGAGCGGAATCAGAAGCGTCCCATGCAATTGACAGATACACCAACATTTGCATAATTCCATTTAACGATGCCATATCATGGTGAGTATTGTCGGTGTGATTGTTGCCAAAGCGGAGACCCTCGGGCTTTGCCCGAACCACGGGTCTGGGCAGCGCCCAGCTGCCGGAGGCAGCAAAACACAACCAGTCGTAAGACTGTTCTAACCAGGTGCGTAGTTCCGATATTGCTTGTAGCAGGGTTGATTGTCGGAGTTGGAGCTGCCGTGTATGCCAATCGGGAGGAAATCAAGGCACTGATTGAAAAAAAGAGACTGGAAAGACGGCTGCGAAGAGGGCCCACGAGAAGCCAGGCCAGACCGACTCATGCTAGGCAGACCATCACCAATAAAGGAGACTACCAATCGGACGACGACTTGGATCTTTATGATAAACCCAAAGAGTTTTATTATCCACACAATACGAGTGTGGACGACAGTCGAGGAGAGGCGTACGGTATGGAGACGCTGGAAAGAAAGAAGGCGGTGGTGTCAGATTCTGGTAGTGATAGCACAAGAAGCTACGAAACGGCATATCCAGGGAATACCATCAACTACTATACATCGGGCCAGTCGTCGTCGAACGGCGTGACAATTGATAGTGACGGTGCGTCTTCCACAGTATTACAGGACATGAGCATGAGACAGAGAAGAACGAATCCAGGAGCAGTTAATGAAGAGAACGATTATCAGATGCAACGATACTTCCAGGATCTGAACTCAGTAATAACTCCTAGTGCCTATGAAGTCAACTATAGTGAGAATATCAGTCTAAGGACTCGCACGAATTCAGTAACTAGTGAAGAGCCGTCTTTGATGTATGCTAGTAGTACAAATGACGATACGTTATCGGACGCTAGTTGGGTCCGTACAGGCTCATCGATAGCATCATATTCCGAACTATCGACTCCCAGTGCAAGTGATACGACCAGTAACGACGATATCGAAAGTGTAGTCTATCTGTCTGATGGTGAAGAAAACGGCCAGAGTGTACATGAATATCAGCTTAGGCGAGCCGCTGCGATGCAGAGAAATTAATGAACAAGATATAGTATATATAAGTTATAGGGTATAATAATGGTTTTTTATTAGTATATATAATATTCGCGGGGTGTTCCTGATATGGCTGTGTCGCTGCATCGCTACAGTATTCCGCCTACCGACCTATAGGCAGCTTGATATCTGTTACATATAAATATTTTAAATTAATTTTAAATGACCTACTTATTTTTATAGTAAAACTTGCGAATGACCGAATTGTGGCTCTTGAGTTCCTTGTTCTTGTTCTTGTTGTACTCAATATACGCCATGTCTTCACCACCAGCAAGACTGGCCAACGACCCAACCGCCCGCCTGGCCTTCACTTTGGCTACATTCGAACTTCTTCCAACAAAATTATCTGCATCATCGCCAGCCTCTAAACCAGCTGCATCCTCGTTCTGTAGCAACACCATCTGAAGAAGCTCTCGCCGTTCACTCAGCGACGAATAGGCAAGATTAGGCAATGACTCCATACCATGAAGATGGGTGATTACTTTAAATGCATAGCCCTGGTCAACAAGAAACGCTTGTCGTTTAGTCGAATAGTACATTTCTTGAGTATCTTTGGACACCAGCGAGTAAAAAAATGCATTGAATCCTTCGTCGTTTCTTCTTTTTGCTCGCAGAATCCGCCCCAATCTTTGTGCTTCCTGCCTACGCGATCCGTAGTGCGATGATATCTGAATCAAACAGGTCGCCTCCGGCAAGTCGATACTAGTATCGCCTACTTTAGATAAGAAGATCGTATTGACATCGTCATTATATTGGAAATTCTTGAGAATCATCATTCGTTCCTGCTGTGGAGTACCTCCGAAAATAAATGGCTTGCCTAGCTTCAAAGCATACGCTTTAAGTGCGTATACGTTATCAGAAAAAACAATGATCTTGTCTCCTCTACGTTCATGGTATTCAATGAGAAACTGGCATGCCTGGAATTTCGTGGGATTCATAATGTACAGCAACATTCTCTTTCTGGCATTGGCTAATAAATATTCTTGGTAAAATTCAGACGTCATTGGACACCATACTTCTGCACACTGGACATTGGCAATATGGCCCTTCTGGGCCAGATCCATCCAATTGGCTTCATATAACTTGGGCCCAATCAAGAAGTTCAAGTCGTTAATCTTGTCATCTTCTCGCACTAAAGTAGCTGTCAATCCTAGTTTGGCGTGCGCTGCTATAGTTGTAACGACTCTTCTAAACATAGCAGCGGGAACCACATGGACCTCGTCTAAAATAATGAACCCCCATTCTCTCGAAGTGAGGAAATCCATCATTTTCTGCGAATCATGCGATCGGTTACGAGTATTGGCAACCATCGAATAGGTAGATACAACCAATCCAGCATCTCCTTGGAACTTTTCTTTGTTGTCTGATGTGAATACTGCTACATTTTCCGGCTGGATAGTACACCATTGCAAGAACTGCTGTCGCCACTGCATTACCGACACAGACGAAGTACACAATACAATAACACTTTTACGAATAGTACAGGCAGCAGTGATACCGACTAGCGTTTTGCCAGCACCACAAGGTAATACGATAATTCCCGACCTCGCTCGTCCGTTACCAAACATTTTACTCAAACTCTTTTCCTGATAAGGACGGATCTGAGTCGAAGGCTTTAAGTCAATATCCAGATCCGGGTTTCGCAAATCGTTTCTAAAATCGTATTCTTCCAACACTGGATAGTCGATTTCTTGACATCGTTTCTTTACGTCTTCCACCGAATCAGGTGATATTTCAAACGAGTGGACCGCGTCTAGATCATCATCGTCGTCTCTTTCGATATCGACGATATGTGAAAAAAACTCTGCAGTATCCTTATCACCATCTCCCGATTTGCCATTTCCGTCCCTAGACGAATTCCCACCCATGTCTCCCTCACCAGGCTTATTATTCTCCTTCCGGCTAGCAGCAGTACCCGGAATCACTAAAGACCCAGCGGTTGGCGCCTTTTCAGTCACTAGACCGTCTTTTGTGACCGTCTCCGATGCTTCAATACGAAGTTGGCCGATTTCCGGGTCTTTCAATAACATTTGCAGAGTGTCTGCGTGCGAGCTCTCGACGAAATACCGGTTATGCTTCAGAACCAGTTTGACTTTACCGTACGAAATCGTGCAACTATGAATAAATGTAATAATGCTTTTTGGCACCGGGACCTTGGACAGTCGATTAAGAACCGAGATAATATCATTTGTCTCTAGGCCAACAGACACTGCTGCGTAGAGTGAATAAGTGGTGATCCGGTATTCGTGGATATGGCTTGGTCTACTAATTGGTTCCGCAATTGTGACCAAGAAATCCTGGGCCTGCTCTGCCAAGGGAGAAAAGCTTTCTAAGATGATTCTCCCGTCCTCGGGATTGATCCATAGCGGCCGCGAAGCATGGTCGGGTTTCAGCTTCAGATATGAATAATCCGATTTGCCAAACATATTCGACACACTATCAGGCACTGCCACGAGGCCATTGTTTGTCTCCTGCGCCGGTTCCTTGACCTGATTAATCTTCAAATGCAGTTTAGGAATCGCCGGCAACTGCCCTACATCCTCGTCCTCGTCCTCGTCGTAGCTGGTATTCTCAGAGCTATCTGACGAGTATCCGTTACCCAACTCTGCCTCTGCATAATTCCTCTTTGCTTTCGCGCCACTCGTTAGTAACGACATTACCACACCGACCCCGTCTCGAATTCACCTGCTACTCACTTGCTCTTCTCTCTTTCCCCTTCGCAGACATAATGGGTTGGTAATCCTGAATCTCATCTCTTGATGTCCATGGTGCCATTTAACCCGACCGGCGGTCGAGGTTAGGGCCCGGAAGCCGCACACGGGACGGTTGTCTCTGGCGGCTGGGCTCTGCCCAGACCCGTCGCTCCGCTTCGCGGAGTAGCTCGGTCATGGTAGGAATATCTCTGGGTCCTCTGCGAAGCAGAGCTACGGGTCTGGGCAGAGCCCAGCCGCCGGAGGCAGCACCAGGGACCCCATCTGCGGAGCAGAACCACGGGGAGTCCGGGCAGCGGAGCGAAGAGAGTAAAAATACAGTTAATTCGAGTCCAGTTCTGGGATATGGTTATGCCACTGAACGGCGACCGAGCCTATGTCTGGAACGCTGTGTGTGTTATAGTAAAACCTTTCTGCGATTTTGCGGTCTTTGAAATCAATGACAAAGCCCGTGCCGGTCACGCTGGGCCGTACTCCCTCGTACTCGCCAAAGTGGAAGAGATGGCTCCGCAGAGCTTCCTCTTTGTTAGCAGGTACGGGCGTGATCAGTACTGACTTGGGCCGGAGGTCAAGAGTGTATTTGTCGCGACTAAATCCCCCATGGGCTCCGCGTACTGCTGCTCCACGCGACGGCGTAGCATACGGGTGATGGAATCCACCGCGAGGAGCACCTCGGCCCCGATAACCACCTCGTCCGCGAGGATTGGTGTGATGATGAGGACCTTGTTCAGAAGAGGAATCGATTCCAAGACTCTCTGCTTCTGCTTTGAGCGCCTCCAATTGAAGCTTTAAAGCCTCGGTGTTGGCGGTGCCGTCTGAATTGGCGGTCGATGCTTGTTTTAATAAAAGGCCCTTCTGTTCCTGTAGAATCTTCGACTTCATTTGAAGAATCTGCTTCATCTTTGCTTCATGCTCTAAACGCTTGGCACGCTTCTCTTCAAACTCTTTTTGTTTGGCAACTTGAATGCGCGTAACCGCTTCGACATTAATAGTCGGTGCCATTAAAGCACCTAGTCCGTTGCTGTTTTCGTGACTGGGAGTCAGGACTTTTGCCCAATACACTCTTACAAACCGATTGCTGAAGATGGCTTCGGGAGACTCGTAAACAGATCTGGCCTGATCATGGCTCTGGTACTCAAGCTCCACCACACGGTATCTGTCATTAAACGACATATTCACAATAGTACCGAACTTCGAGAAGTAGTCGTTTATTGATTCTTTATTGAACTTGTCGTCGGGGACTTTTTCAACTACTAATTTAGTGTTTGAGTAGTCGTTTTCGATTTTCTTGCCAGCCAGAGGTGATGTATATGAGTGGGGGACAATGCGGTTATCACGATACTCATTTCTACTGCTGCCTCGTCGGTTTTTGCGACCTCTCTGACGGAGATTGCTCTGATAGGGTTGTGGCTGCTGCTGTTGTGCCTGTAAATATGTCATATATTCATGGGGGAAATGTGACGGCACGGGCCCATTCATATCGAATGGAGGAATAAATCCTGGCGGAGGTGGTGGTGGTGGTATTTGCAGCGTCGGTGGATATGGAACAAAATGAGATATAGGTCCCGGTACTGGTCCTGGTCCTTCTTGCCTGTTTCTACCGTTTCTATGGTTTCCTCTATTCCCAGTACCATTACCTCTGCCACCACCATTGCCATTTATACCAGATGCCTGATCATCGAGTCCGAAATCACGGTCTCTTCGGTTCCGGAAGTTTTGGCGAAACTGCTCTTGGCCATGGAATTGGGTGGGCTGCTGTTGGCGACTGGGGGCAGAAACAGGCTGCGAATACAACTGTGCCAATTGCTCCTGTTTCACACGAACGTCGGCCGCCATATTTTTATGCTCTGCTGCCAGCTTCTCGTTATCGTTATCGTTATCGTTATCGTTATCGTTCGTTCCATTCGATGCTTCCGGATTATATCCAAGCACAGACTCCAGCGCATTCATCAGCGCATCTACAAAAACTTTCGAATCGTCTTGTAAAAAGTCCTGTAATTGAGCTTCGCACATTGTGCGAAGCTCGTTTATTGGTAAATCATGCTTTAACAATGTTAAAACGTACGTCGTCAGGATATCGACGTCTGATTCGACGATCTGTGATAAGCAACTTTGCACCCACGGCTCGAGCTGTTCTAATATTTGGTCATTTACTAAAACCATTGTGAACAATTTGGTATGAAGAATTATTACAGTTGATACGGGCGGGTCGGTAAGGTTATGGCTGCCATGGAAGATGTCCTTAGATGATCTGAGAGATTAACTGGTAGATTATAAATAAATACAAGTTAAAGATATCAGACAAGGCTCGACTCTACAATTGTGCAGTGAAGTTTTGCCAACCACTCTATTGGTATTCTTGTAGAATGCGGTCTTATGGTGAATATGGTTAGATGTACTTGTCGTGACATGGCGATCTCGATTATTTTATTGCATTCATTATAAATGTCACGTGATATAGTCTTGGCGAATGGCAGACTTCTGGTATCGACATAGCAAACAATTGGAAAGTGGCCTTGTTAAGAGCTTGCTCCTAGTACAGTTACCTAAATATAGCATCCGTAATTCTATAAATGCAAAAATGCTATTTACCAAGCTCCACTCGCTCCCTATTTAATCCTTCCGAACTGACCCTGCCTAACCTGAGCTTCCTCACGTGACACAACCCCGGTTTAAAAATTGTCACGAAGCGCGAGCACCACGAACGTGAGTCAAAAATAAAAAAAAAAAATATACCAATAGCAATATCAACAACATTGTATCCCGTCCTAGATTACATATCCTTCTTTTTTGAATATCGACAGGTATATTTTGTAGATATACTTGGATCGTGACGAGCGCAATTCATAGACAAACATCCAATCTCAGTCTACGTGTCTCTTCCATTCTCTATATCAGACGAGCTATATTCACACGATGTCATACGTAGCTACTCTTATTAGCGATAAAGGGATCACCCCATCGTTTGTCGACCAGTTCGAAACAGTTCTTCGTACCGAGTCTGCGACGGTGCTTCGACCAGAAGTGCTTTCAGAATCAGCCGGGCTTGGTGGTACTCATGCTATGGACTTTTATCTAGATATCGACTCGTCCAACATCAATTCTTTAAAGCAGTCGTTATTTGATCTTAGTACGAAATCGTACGGCGTGGATATCATTCTACAGTCTGCTGATCGCGAGTCAAGAAGAGATAAGGGACTCTTTGTGTTTGATATGGATTCTACTCTCATCCAGCAGGAGGTGATTGATATGATTGCGTCGTACGTCGATGTTGAAGCGGAGGTTTCCAAAATCACTGCCTCTGCTATGAACGGTGAAATCGATTTCACCGAGTCTCTTAGACAACGAGTGGCTCTTTTGACGGGAGCACCTGCTGACGTATTTGAATCATTAAAATTACAGATCCAAATCACCCCTGGTGCTAAGGAGCTCACTCGGGCTCTAAGACAAAAAGGAGTTAAACTGGCGGTTCTTAGCGGTGGCTTTATACCACTGGCATCATGGCTCAAAGATCAGCTCGGTCTTGACTATGCATATGCTAATAACCTGCAAGTGTCTGAAGATGGCCAGACTCTTACTGGAAAGACGTATGGACGTATCGTGAATAGCACTGTCAAGGCTGAGCTTTTAAAGGAGATCGCTGACAAAGAGGGAGTCGAATTGTCGCGGGTCGTAGCAGTAGGCGATGGGTCCAATGACTTAGAAATGATGGGAGTTGCGGGATTCGGTATTGCATGGAATGCCAAACCACTGGTGCAAAAAAGGGCCCCGTCTCGGCTGAATACAAAGTCGTTACAGAATATTTTATATATTTTGGGGTATAACGATAAAGAGCAGAGCGAGCTTATTAGAGAGTAGATGGAAATATATAATAGAATAGATAGACTTTATGCATTGTAGTTATTGTTTTGGAGAATTGTTTGCAGGAGTAGCTGCACTCGGAGGCTCTTCTGGTGAAGCTCTTTCAGTAATAATACCTACACAAACACCGACTATCGCATTAAACAGTAGAACGTGCTCTCCAACTTGAACAGATTTCCTCAGAATAACCCCTTCTTTGACCTCCTTGGCAAGAAGAAGGGTGTTTCTCACCACACCACATAGACAGCCAACAGTAATAGGCGGAGTTATCCATGTATCATTTCTCCTGAATGCCACATTGGTGATACTCCCCTCCATGATCTCGTTACAAGAGTTATATACAAGAACTTCTTCTAGATCGCCATCGTCTTTCAATGCTCTTTTTCTCGCTTCGCTGTAATGCTTTCTGTACGTGGTCTTGAAGGACGTGAATGGAGAGATCATGGTCATTTCAGTATCAAGATATACTTTATAAATAGGGTCGCAGGGATGAATATTGGGATAGTTGTTTACTCCCGAAAACAGGTCTATACGAGGATCTGCTGGATATGCTTCGATGCGAAGGACGTTATTCTTCTTGACTAAGACCCTCAGTTTATATGGCAGAATAGGATTTAGTTGGTATACAGCCGAGAACAGCTCTCTTTCGAGGAGTTCGTACGGAACATCCACGTCCCAACCAAAGTATCCAATCGTGAGCTGCAACCGTTTCCAGTGGTCGTTTAGAAGAAAGAAGTTCTCCTTACAAATAAAATTACCTTCCCCCACGTCTTTATAAAGCGAAGGGTCGAACCGGATGGTGGAAAGAATATCGAATTCAATATCAGAACTCATGTAATCGTCGATCTGTTTAGCCATTATTTGCGCTTCTTCATAGTCGTAAGGAGCAAACTCTCCAGAGAGGGAGATTAGGAGCGAACTATTTATTTTTCTTTTCGAGGGAGGTTTAGGAGGTTTGTATTTAGAAGGTTTAGGTGGTTTTGATTGACGTGGTGGGGGTAGAAGCTCAGCAGGCCGGATCTGCTGAGACTCTTCTTTCACCGACTTCTCATTTGAATTGCAATTCTCACTCAGCGACGATTCCATTGCGTGGGCTATTCAAAGTGGTATTGTATCTATAATCTGCCTCACAGCTCCGAGATGTTAAAAAGTACGGAAGCTGTGTTTAAGAACTAAGCATAATTTACCCGGTGTGAGGATAGCCGCATGACTATTGGGGTGGCAGATATAACTTCTTTATATCTGTATCTTGTTTTTGTTCTTTCTTCTTTTCTTTCCTTGGAGATCGCCTCACTATACTCGTTTACCTATATAATATTCGTTTGTTATTATATCTATATCTTGTGTTACTTATACATTCTCTGAAACTACTCTAGCTCCGATAAAGCGACATTTGCCCTAACCTTGTCTCCACGTTTATTACAAGCTGGAGATCGTTATCTTTTGAAAATCTGTCACCGCAATAGGCATCAAACCCTAACTGGGATGGTTGTTTCCCCGATAGCGGGTCATAAGAAGAATTGGTTGAAATGGAATGTATTTCTATACGTTTATAAACATTATGCAATTGGCAATTCTATCATCTCAACTGACATCTAATTGATAGTATTTGGTATTTGGTATTTGGTAAGTTCACTTTGTCCACAGAATGTCTACAGACGGGAGAAATTAGTAGGCACTCACCAGCAGGCTTCCAAAACCAAAGCCTGTATCAATGATAGTACTTCCTCTACCTGGTCAGTTCGGGCCTCCCTCCGGTGAATCCTTCTCATCCTCTCTCTTGCCTTGAAACTTGAAACGTCCTACCTCGTTTAGTCTCTCACGTTACTCGGAAACTCAAGTCTTCTCCCTCTTCACTTCACTGATTCGGCGGAGGAATATACAACTCCGGTAACATTGGAATCCCGCTTTCTTGAAAAAACGGAACATACTTCAGCTCCGCCTCGTACGAGGTATTTTCGAAAATTTTAAAACTGTCTGTACCTAATAAGATCCCAAAATCTAGGCAAAAGGTTCTGCCAAGTACCATAGGAACACGTGCATTGCGAACAACATAAAACAGGAGATTTTTCATTTCTCTGTACCCGTCGCCATTATTGACAATCCCATACAAGTTTATTATACCTTCAATAGGAACGGGATTACCAGTAATATCAACAAGGTTGATTTTCATTTTCAAGATATGCCGCGTAAGACCTAGCTCCTCCACGACCTCGTAGCTTATATATTCGACATGACAATTCTTTACAATCATAGCCTCTTGGCAAGGAAACTGCTCCTCTTTGTCTGCTTCTGGAATGGAATAATGTAGTTCCATGGCTTCGTTCGGTCGGATAAGAATGACCTTTACCCCGGGATACTTGACATATGCTCCCTCTGGTCGCTGCCAAGCGCCAAGAGGTTCAGACCGGGCAGTATTCAAAACATCCTTAACAACCTCTTCGTCTTTTTTGTCCGACAGCAATTCGTTGAACCTAGCGTGGACTGTGGATAACGAGATATACATGTCTCCGATGGATTCGGAAAGATCTTTGATGGTTCTTTCCGACGTTTCGAATTGTTCTTTTAGTTGTAGTGCTCTCTCAGTTAGTTTGTCAATCGCAACTGCCATGTTGTTGAGTCGGGCTAACCGAACCGGCGGCCACGAATCCGGACCAAGTTTCAGAGAAGTGTCTAGAGCATCCTGGGTCATGACGGAGTCTACTAGCTACTGACATCTACTCCCTGTCTCCGACGCTGCTACAGATGAACCAACCCTCCAGTTCGCCTCACCCGCCGCATCAGCAGGACCCTGTCGATCGAGTACCTTTGCCTGACTCCGACAGCTGGGCTCTGGCCCGGACCGGTAGCTCTCATTGCTGCCCCCGCTTAGGCTCGTAGCTACCCTTTAGCAAGCGAGCATGGTCCCTCCTCTAACCATCTGCCGGAGGCAGAAACTACTACGTAAAGAGTCGTATCGTCATTAGAAATATATATGCCTAAAATGTGTCTTTGTCCCAGTTGAATTCAGAGACTCGAGGGTGGGAGGATGATGGCGGCGGCAGCGGTGGTGGAGGTAGGGTCATAGCAGTGATAGCGGCGGCATGGTTGTCGGTAGACTGTGGCACGGCAGTGGAAGCGAGCTTTCTGATGGCTCCCTGTCGCCATTGAGCGTACTTTTCGGACTCCTCGTCTTCGCTGGAAGACGCTTCGTCATAAGTCTCCCAGTTTTCGGAGGAGGATGTGCTGGTAGTAGACACAACTCTTGACGGTGGCTGGTGAGCAGCCGAGAGCAGCTTTGAGCCCGGGGGTGGACGTCCGGCGGCAGCGTTGTTGCTATTGTAGGAGAGCGTGGTAACGGTGAGCTTGTTTTCTTTGCCTGGGGAACGGGGCACTCGAGAGATATTGGGGGATGAGGTTGGCGGCTGGTGGTTGGATGTCGCTGGACGGGTAGCTAGGCGTATGGGTGGTCCAGCAGGACGCACGGGCGACCTTGCTCCAAGCCTCGATGCATTTCGTTGATCCGGAGGTCCTCCCCATCTGGTGGGCGACTTATTCGGTGAATCGGGTTGCCGCTGACGGGCGGTAGATGTGGATATGGGTGGCCGCGTTACAGGTCGTGATCGACTTGAAGGTACTTGGTATACGTTTTGATTCGACTTTGCTGTTGGAGACATTCTGCCTTTGTTGAGTGGTACAGTGGCAGCAGGATTGGGTTTCCGGGTACTGGCTGTGGCAGCGGAACCACCGCCGGCTCGTCGATTGACGGCACTCCTGGGCAGTTTGGCCTCTTCTTTAGCTATCTCATCGAGAAAATCCTTTCCGTCGATTTTGAAGCTCTTACCCGACTTCTCTTCCCATGCCAATAATGCATCTTTCAGATCTTGTAAGATCTTTGGTTTTCGTTTCGCTATTCGTTTACGCATTTGCTCTTCTTTTAATAATCGCCCTGGGTCTCTACGACCCGGTCCTTTAGAAAGCAGTCGTGAAGCATCGTCCATGGAAGTCTGTAAATCTTCTTCATCCTGTTGGATCTCTTTATAGCTTTTCAGTAACGACAGTACGGGTTTACGTTCTTCTAGTAGCAGTTTTAATCGTTCAATTTCTCGTTCATGAGCATCTAACGATGCATCAGTATAAATATCTGCCCATGCCGGGGTAAATAAGGCACATTCTTCGTCTGAAAAGTACAGCTGATGCCACAGGTTTTGTAACGTCTCCCTTGCGTCTTGTATAAATATATGGATATGTTGGCGCTTTTGTTCGTGTAATCGTAGGAGCTCTTGGTTGTACGTTTCCAGAACCGCGGTACTGAGACCCCGATTGGACTTTTCAAAATTACTCGTATATTCAGCGTCGGTAGAAAGTTTAGTCCAAAGATGAGAAATGTCTTTTTTATAATTAGTTAGTTTCTCTACTCGCGAGTCCTTCTGCTGTTGGAGAGATTGTCGAAGGTTCAGAAGACGGTCGAGGTCTGCTTTCATAATGCCAAGGCTTTCAGGATTGCTTTTATAGTTGTCGAGAATGTTCGAATCGAGGTCCTCTTGACAAGTACCCAGCTCTGCCCATAGACTAGCGATATGAGATGCATAGTCGGCCACCTGGACGAGTCGCGACTGTCTTTCCATTTGCCATCTCGTTACCTCCCGTTCAAGCTCATTGATACGTTCGTTGGAGAGATTCAATGACTGAATATCGGAGCTTTGAGCAGGCATGATTTTGGCAGGAACAGATATCCCATCGATTTTGGTTGCGAGATGTTTTAATTTCTCTAGTAGTATGTTGACTTTTTCCAAGCGATCAGTGAATAGCTGCTCTAGCTTAGAATGGGCTGCTTTGAGTGAAGCTAGCAGAGGATTATAAGGGGGCTCAACATGGTCTTTCAAGCATGAACATGCATCTTTACCAAGAAGTGATGGAGAATCGACGTCCTTCAAAGCACTGACCATTTCCTGAAGACTCTGCTGGAAACTCAAACACTCGTTTAGAGCCCGATCACGCTCCTCGGCTACTTCAGTCACGTACTTTTCCATTGCTTCTGCAATGACGGAGTATATTCGTCGTTCTCGTTCATCGCGCTCATCAGAATTCAGACCCAGCTCATCGAACAGGTCTTGGAAACGGGAGGATATGGTGCCAAACTGAGTAGCGATATAAGATTCTCGTCTCGACATGAGTGACAATGGGGTATAGTATTTTTTTTCCGACTAAATGCCACAAATGTCAAAAGAAAAGTGGAACGCGGGTACCGTATAGGACTTTTGACGGTTGATTTTGACTATCGCTTAGTATTTAAGAATAGAATTGAATTTAAAGAATAATCCAAAAAAAAATGTACGCGTATCTTATCCTACTGGTCGTTAATTAATGTATGATTCTGTGAAGTGTAGTGCCAAATTCATAAATCTGTAGTAACTGGTTCTGAACGTAAACAAATGTGGTTGCCAGGGTAACGGTGGGAGTAGGCACGGCTCACTGTATCTTTTTTTCGTGCACTCTGAAATTACCAGAAATTGACTCTCCTATTGAACTTGCAAATGCCTGCCCCGGACAACTTGGTAACTGCCACTTTTTGACTCCACAAGGTTTGATTGAGCACTACTGATAGAAACAACCTGCGTTCATCCCGTAGGGTTTTCCTGTATATTTATCAAGCGACCAGTCAGTTCGTTCAGGTTTATAGATAAACGAGGGATAGGAGGGGATGGGTTGGAGCGGGTTTAGAAAGCTGTATAGGGCTGTGACCGAAACGGTACCGTAGCGGTACCGAAACGGTAGTGAACCTGATATAATAAAATGAGAATATATGGGGTACGAGATATAGATATGTACGAGCAAGCGCATCTATGGTTTTCTACTATACTCAGGATATGAGGATAGTACGGTGTAAGTTTAATATACAATATACCCGTGAGATCGATATACCCGTGTGACCGACTGTATGTGTATGTGTATGTATCTCTGTATATATCTGTACATCTGTACATTTGTATACCCAGAATACACCCATCCACGACTGTCGTCTCAATCGTTCCTATTATTTACTCCTAACCAACCCAATAATACCTTTCCACTTCTGTTCTCAAACACGGTTCCTGCCTACTCCTGCTTCTCGGTTCCTGAACTCCCACCTGCAGCCCGCCTATGCAACTTGAAACGCAATGCACCTGGCTTTAACTCTAATTTACAGAGATGTCAATTCTTGACAGAGGCTTTGACGGTTGGATTGGCGGATAAAGTATCAGACAACGGCATACGCTAAGGAAGTGAGGAGAGGAAGCAGGTTACCAACCGACTATGCTTATTTAAATAGTACATCCTAGAAAGACTTATCACGTTCGCCAGTTCACAACCCTCTCTTTATTCATCATACCTGTGAAACTTCCAATATGACTCGGTTGTCAAATTACGAACTGCTGAGAGGCCTCTCTATGCTGCTAATCTTGTTTCATAACTTTGGCGCTCAAACACCATGGCCGTTTGAAGAAAAAGACCAGTCCTTGGAAAGCTTCTTTATTGGTATTCTCTCAAGTGGTGGTAAAGTCGGTATCAACCTATCTATGATGATTACTGGCTATTTCTTAGCGACTAGAACTGTGCAATTATCATCGATTATTCGTACCTGGTTGAGAACCATCACTTATTCATGGGTTATCTTTGTATATTTGCTAGCTACACGATACAACGAATTACAATCCCATGATTACTTTGAAAGCATTTTCCCCGTTCTTTGTTATGGATATTGGATTGTCACTCTTCACATTATTACTGGAATGTTATCACCAGTTTTAAGAAAAATCGCTACTAGCCTGACCCATCAAGAATATGTAGGTATGTTGACAGTAATGTTCATTACCATGTCAGTATTTACCTATTTCTATGTATATGCGTTTAGTCCAGTGTTTTGGTTCGTGTTCCTATTTTTGTTAGGTTCCTATTTACGGATTTATCATCATGTATATGCGAAAATCCCTTCCCGGACCCTATTCATTGTCTTGTCAGCATTAATCATCTTCAATATTGCCAGTATCTATCACTTTTCGACTGCGCAGTATACCTGGCTCGAAGGTCACGGAGGTCCCTATATGCTCATGACCCATGATTATTCTCCATTGGCGGTCATTCTCGCCATTTTCACCTTTCTCGCGCTTGGAAGGCTCGAATTCCGACATTCCTTACTCAACCGGATGGCCGGTGTATCATTTGGAGTGTATTTGATTGCTGAAAACAGGTTCTTGCGATGGGTCATCTGGCCAGACTGGATATCAGCCCAGGATCATGTGGGTAGGCCCGATTTCTATGTGTATAGCTTATTGGCTCCATGTGTGGTATTTGCTGTTTGTGGGGCCATTGAATTTGCACGCCAAAAGATACTCGGAGAAAGTGAAATTGAGCTTGCCAAAAAAATCGAAAAAATGATTGTGTCAATAAAACGACATCTTTATAAAAGACTCGATTTAATGCAAGACGATAAAGACGAGGTCAAGCGAGTGTAAAGTATAACATAATAATAACAGATATTTGCATTGCCCAGTATGTGCTAGCATTTCAAACGAAAACTGTTACTTCTAGACTACTGCCACTATATAATTTTTTTTTTATCAGACTTCTAATTCTGTTCTGAAATATAGGTTCTTTTGTATATAGACTTTTAATCAAGATATATTCATTCATTGTATATAGACTGCCTGGTCCACCTGGGTAAGGAGATGTTTCCCCGTCGGTTCGTTCATTTCAGGGGTGACTTTAGAGTAGCCAAGGTGCAAGATTATAATCGCGATTCATATGAAGTGTTTTTTATCAGTGGCTGGGATTGTTGTATTTTACAAGACCGTGCAGATACGGCGCAATTTCTTTAGAACATTAATGAAAACAATTTTGCTTGCTGTCGATATCCAAATTCAAAGTCCAGTACACTAAATTAACTTGTAACAGAAATGAGCAGGGGTCTCAGCATACGAATGAATGAATGAATGAATATATCTTGATTAAAGTCCTATACAACAAATAAATTATACAAATAAATTTCCATGACTTATCTATCTCTAAGTCAAGTGTTAAGTGACTTCACTGGCTTCAGTCATGTCAATAAAAGAGTCGCAATCGGGCCTACGCATCTAGGCAGATATCAGCTGCCCAATATACCAAACGTCTTCAAGAACAGATAAACTGATGTTGATGATACAGCATTTAGTGTCATTTATATGGTTGGTTCCATTTCCAGTTATTTACCCGTGCCCTCCCGAAACTCACGTGCCACCGGTATCACCTATGGTTGATGCGGCAGTCATTTTTGTTGCGAAATTCGGCCGTGTGGTCTAGTAGTATGATACTCGCTTTGGGTAAGGTTCTTTAATTAGAGCGTCAGGCACATCTGCGAGTGGTCCAGGGTTCAATTCCCTGCTCGGCCCATTGTTTTTCGAACTTTTAAGCTTTTTTTTTTGTTTTTGAAAAGTGGTCATATATAATTCTCTGCCGCAAAGGTGACACTTTCAAAAACATCTAACCATGAGCCGATAATATAAATGATATGCGAATAGTTTATGCACCGGACTCTCTCAGGTAAACAGTAAACATGGTTCCCGTAAATCAGGTACGGTAGCCTTGAATGGGTCTGGCAACCTTGTTGTATAACTCTGGCAACCTTTGCTCAGCCCAGTTCCTTACATACGCTTCTATCGTCTTCATACTTTTATATACGGACGGGAGGGCAATTCCGGCTGCGCAAAGTTGAACCCCTTAAGATCGGGCATTGGGGGCTGCGCTCTGTCGCAGGGGCTGGCAGGAGGCTATGTATGTACAGGATGCGATAGCTCGTCTTGTAGTCTGTTAAAGGTAACTGGTAAATTACTGTATGATAACGCAGGACACAACGGTTTTTGTGGACTGCCAAAGTTTCAGGTTCAGCCCTGGCCCATTGATCAGAAACCATACAATTGTCCCTCCCACCTACCGTCTGGCCCACGCGGTCGCCATTCGATAGAGCGGTAAATACAAAAACATCGCACCGTCTCTTCGATATAGCGGTAAACACAAAAACACCGCACCACCAGGCCATATGTAAACCCGGCAGGTGCGGTAGGTAAATCGTCGACATCCGTCTCCTCACTCTTACTCACCGCACTGACATAATCACGCTAAACAAGATTTAACGACTGTCGCTATATATAAAGCAAGCCAACTCTACCCAGACGTCCGTTTAGATTTTTTTTTTTTTTGATTTTTTTTTGAGTAGTTGGTTTGACAATTTGCAATTGATATTTTCGGTTAAACATTGACAACTATTTCTTTATTTTGTCTCATTGTGTCTTATAGTTAGTATCACAATTGGCGATTGGTTATCTTTAGATTACGGTTTGTCTCTAGACGGTGGAAAATCACGCTTTTCAGAAAAAAAAAAAAAGAACGAGCAATTTCAAAGTTCGACCCTCACTGTCAAACCGACAAGAGATCTGGTTGGTGTGTGATTATAGCGACATAACCGAAACTTAGCTGTGCATCAGTTATACTTTTTAGCGTGTCATCTGAAGGGCTCTACCAACGACGCAGCGTGTCATCTGAACAGGTTAGCGATACCGGTATCTAGCAAAAACGACTACTGGTCATCTGAAGAGCTCAGCGATACCGGTATCTAACAAAAGCCTCTACCCTCTACCCAGAAATGGTAGAAGTGAGATCCCCTTCACGTCCGCAAGCGCATCCTCAAGTACACTTATCACATCCAGCGCAACCGGAAAATATCCCTCTATCTAATCCGTCTCCTTCGCCAACGTCTTTTAGTCCGGCGTCCACTCTCTCAGTACCTCCACTTCCAATCTCGACGCCTGGAAGACATAGTAGACAATCGTCTACCAGTTCGATTTATTCTAATAGCAGCAGTATCCTTACCCCTGCTTCCCCTACACCGGTTCTAAACCATCACGAGCCTCGTGGCCGCCAGGCATCCCTCAATAAGCTTAGCATTTCTGGCCCGTCGTCGGCCATTGGTGGTCCATCCACTGCTCTTTCCAACCAGATCCCATCAAAGTTTACTGGAACCATGTCGAGTATAGAAATCTTCGATGCTCTTGAAAAAGAGCAGGAAGCAATGGTCAATAAGCTACAACGAGAGATCCATCATCTGAAATCCGAGCGAAGCCGTAGTCGGTCCCAATCCACTTCTTCATCGTCATCCATTTCCCGCAACCCATCTATACGCTCTATTTACTCTGTTTCCGATGCTGAAGAGCAACAGCATACCAGCGGCCCGGCCGGTGGAACCGGGTCCACAGCCGCTGCTGGTCAAATGATGAATCATCGGCGTGGATCACGGCCCAGTTTCAGCTCGTCAGGAATTGATGAGTCAGGTCTTATCCATTCACTACGTAAAGAAAATGAAGCTCTTAAAAAGAAGCTCGCTGATCTTAGTATTAAACGTAAGTTGACTGTGTGCTGATGCTGCTGCTAATATCCTTACACATACTAACATTCCATCCTAGTCACGGAAAAAGACAACGAAATCGACACCTTGGTAAAACATGCCAAAGAAAAGTAAAGCCGATATTTAATCCTTTGCACGGGATTCTTAAATTATTTTTTTTGTTCTGCGGGTCAGAACATTGAAGATGTAAGTTCACTCGCTTAACGAAGACCTATTTTTTTTTAAATATTTTTATTTTTATTATACGATTGACAAAAATATACAACTTTATAGAGACTGCCGTCTCCACTTTCAGGTCGGTCTGCTTTGGCATTGCCCAGATCCAACCTGTTCTGAAATGCTAACTCTTCAACAATCTCTATCTATATATCTAAGAAGGCTCACTATATAATGCAGAAACCCACTCTAAATGGACTTGGCCATCTCAGGATGAGGAATCCCAGAAGGCCAAGTCAAATCAACATTGTCGCCTAGTATCTCACGAACTCCAGCTATAAGCACATCGTCCTCCTTTAACTGAGCCGAGCTCTTGGCGTTCCAGTATTGTCGTACCGCGCTCTCCACTTCCTGCTTGGTCTGGAGTCCAAACACCGTCGGCCCGTGGTTATAGCGAGCGTAGGCAAAACGGCATGCTAAATCAGATATGTCCGTTCCGTGCTTCGCAGTGTAAATTGCAGCAGTAGCAACCGCCTGGCGAAGCTCCGTCGGGGCGGGATGGAATGGATGAGGAGGAACCGCACGTAACAACGACATGTTGAGAGGAGAAGCATTAAGAATATGAAACACCCCTGCTTCGTTTCTGAATCTCTCAACATACTGCTCAAGCAACGTGTTTTGCAGGCAGAAGTTCGAATAGCTGAGAATGATATCCAACGGCCCATGAGGTAGTCTGTTTCTCACTTCAACTGCAACATGTAACAAAAAGTCAAGAGGATAACCAGAGATACCAACATTTCGAACAAACCCTTCTTTTTTCAGCAAAAACGCCTCATTAACAGCTTCAAGACACCTTTCAGTGTCCACAAACTCCACATCATGAATGTATAACACATCCAAATACGTGGTATTCAACCTTTCAAGACTTCGTAGCACTGATTTTCTAATCCAACTTCCGGAGTAATCGAAAACATTCTCAGCTATTCTCCCAGCCTTTGTACATATGAGATAGCTATCCCGAGGGTATTCTTCAGTCATATTTTTCAGTGCCTTGCCGACGATTTCCTCGGATGGCCCATAATATGCAGACGTATCTAAAGCACGAATGCCCAGATCAAAGGCCGTTCGAAGGACGCTCTCAGCAAGTAATCCATGAGGTTCGTCTGAGTACTGATAATTAAATACGCCTGCTCCGAGAACGATTTCCGGCAAATCTTGAATAGATTTGGGTATTTTGGACGTGATCGGTTTGATTTCGTCTTCAGTTTGAGTCATGATTCGAGTGACCCAACTGCAAGATCTATTTGGCCCACACTGAACCACCTGCGAACGTCAAGGGAGGAGGATCAACCGGTCAACAAGAACCAGATATATAAAGGAAGGAATAGAAAGTTTATAAAAGGAAATATACTTTGCCTGCCTTGTGTGTAATGTTAAATTAGTATTCTCAAACCCAGTTATTATGGTTGGCCAACCAGGGCAAGGGTTGTCCGCCAGGATGGAGAGAAATCAGGACCACCGAAACGAGTCTTTTTATTTGCTTCATTTAGTAAAGTAGACGGATTGTATATGACCCGACTTAATCTAATGTTGGCAGTGGACAATTATACACCTACTTCAGGGTCTAGTGTTCGCTAAATGCTCGACCCGCGGCCATCAAGTAACACTCAACAAACTGCTCACCAACAAAGTCCTTTAGAAGAATCGCATTATTCAGGGGTAATTTTTAGATAGCCTGCCGGTTTATGGTGCCAAAAAGGAAGAGATATATAGCAGCATTGAGATCAATATCATCTCGAGGTCAATACAGTCAATCATCCATTAAGTCCTACATATACCTGTCGCATAATATTCCATAAACCAAAAATGTGCTTACTATACCCGGTTGTCACTTCATGAGATTTCTATAGTCATATACTACGGTGCAAATCTATCCACCTAAATTTTTTTTTTTTGCTATGTATAGGCTATATATTCTCGTTTTTGCATTGTTCAGTACTTTTGTTATAGCACAGAATGAAAACCAGCCACATGGTGTAAATGGGAATCTGGCAACTACTTCACATTCAGTGCTGTCAAAAACATATGTTGACCTTCCAAATGCACGATACATAAATATTCCATCTTCTCCGGGTAGAGCAAATCATAATCAGCACAATTTGATAGTAAAGGCCCTTCCTAGTTTGGCGTTTGGCAGTGGGTCTAAGCGAACTCATTTAGATAGAACCATGGCGGATATTTCTTCTCCAGCTCGAAAGAGTCTTGCAGGGGCTATTTCAGCAGAAACTAGTGGCCATTTTAGAAAAGGAATCAATGTCTATGCACAGTTCAAGCAGCCATTTCCGGACTGGCTGCAAAGTATCAGTGGACTTAGCAAATGGCCAGACGAAAATCCACCTTTCGTTGCCACTGATGATATTAATTTTACAAACGTACCCAACGTGCCGAAAAGACCTTTAGGCGATTGTACAAACGTTGAGCGAAGTCATTGTTCATTCGAATGTTATAGGTGTGTTGCGCCTGACGATGTTATTACATGTCCAGTTATTTCCCAAACGTTTGATGATGGCCCCAGTCCCAGTACTCCAAAATTATTGGAGCAATTACCAGCAAAGACCACGTTTTTCACACAGGGTATTAATGTAGTGCGGTTTCCGGAAACTGTTCGATTACAGCATCAGGAGGGCCATTTACTTGCCT
This sequence comes from Sugiyamaella grinbergsii, assembly GCA_030579895.1. Taxonomy (NCBI): domain Eukaryota; kingdom Fungi; phylum Ascomycota; class Dipodascomycetes; order Dipodascales; family Trichomonascaceae; genus Sugiyamaella; species Sugiyamaella grinbergsii. Next base: position 90,860 of record JAKTRT010000029.1, read on the forward strand.
CTCATACATGGTCTCATGCCAACTTGCCAGGACTCTCTAATGAAGAAATTGCTGCCCAAATTCAATGGTCTATCTGGGCAATAAATGCCACTGCTGGAGTGATTCCCAGATATTTCAGACCTCCATATGGTGCTATTGATGATCGAGTTAGAACCATCATTCGGCAATTTGGATTAGTTGCTGTTTTTTGGGATAAAGACACTTTTGACTGGAGGGTCAATGATCATTCAAAGACCGAGAATGAAATCTACCAAGATGTACGACAATGGCAAGCAGAGACTCCTGGAGCACTTATATTAGAGCATGATTCAAGTATTAAAACCGTTAACGTAGGAATAGAAGTCTCGCGACTAATCCAGACAAAGCAAATGACAGTTGCCGATTGTGTAAATGGGCCATGGTATAATAATTAGTAGTAGACAAAAATGTTTTATTTATCAACTAATTTCGAAACAGCAAATTAAATATCGTATAAATATATATTATAGTATTATCAAGTGAAAGATGCTGCAAACCGCTTCCTTTGAGATTCGTTTAGAGAAAGAAGATTGCCTATAGATGGCAATATTCCGGATCGTTGATCTTTCTTCTCAATATAGTTGAGCAAAACGTTTTTCGTGTATTCTCTATTGACAACCGCGTTAGGATCATTTAGATCGTTATTGCTAATTCCATTTAACTGATTAGCAACACTGGGACTCCGGGAATGGCTAGGACTAGTGGTGGAGTTGGCTTTTCTCAGTTCTGAGTTGAGCCGGCCATTTTCCTTTTGCAATCGTAACAAGTCGTCATTAAGAATTCGAAGATTCTTATTTAATGAATCAACTTTCTCTTGAGCTTCTTCGGTAGTCTCCTTTAACAAAGTGAAGGCCCTCTCGGCATCAATATAACGTTTTTCTGCGACATTTGTCTTGCCACGAAGGGTGTCAAGTTCTTCATACGTTGCGTTATACATTTCCTTACTTGCCTTTAATGCTTCTTCGGCTTCATGTTGGCCCTTTCTGTACCTCTCATTGCTTCCAATGTACCGGTCTCTTTCTTCTTCATACATGTCGACGGCTCGAGCCAAGTCGGCATTTTTGGTTTTCAATTCATCCAGTTCGCGGTTTCGCCGCTTCTGAATCAAAGCAATATCTGCCTCATATCCGTCTCTTTCTTCGGTAAGAGCCTTGACTTTATAATCAAACTCTCGCAGTTTGGTTTGATAACCAGTTTCAATGTCATTGCGTAACTTCGATATTGTTTGAGTATCTCTCGTGCGGTCCTGCAAAAGTTTTCGAGTTTCGGATAATTGATCTTCCAGAGTATCTGATCTGTTCGAAGCCTCGCTCATTCTTGTCGTGAGCTCTTCAAGCTCTTTACGTAGTGATTCTACCAAACTCGTAGTAGTCGAAGTTTCGCTCTCACTAACGTTGAGTTTACTTTTCAGTTCTGATAATTCTACTAGTAAGCTGGCGCGATCTTTTTCAAACGATGATTTAGATGTCTTGAGAGCGCCGATCTCCTTCTGTAATCTAGTTCTTGCGTCGACGCTTGCCTTTTGGGAACTGTCCAAGTTTTGTACGGTTTTCTTAAGTGTCATATTATCTGTATCAGATCCTTTAAGCTTCGATTTCAGATCATTGATGGAGTTCTCCTTATCAGCGATGATAGAGTTGAGTTCGACTATTTCACTTCGAAGTTTCCTATCAAGAGAGGAAATTTTGCCTTGATGATCCGATTTAAGATCTTTGATTTGAGATTCAAATGCAGTTTTTCCATTAGAAACATCTTTCAATCTGTTCGCTGAAACTAATTCGTGATGTTGAGACCGCTTTTCGCTTTCGTCGAACTTGCTTTGGAGTTCCTTGATAACCTTTTCTGATTCAGCGGCTTGCCTGGCCAATTCAGATTTAAGATTCTGACACTGTTGATCCATTTTCGTAATCTTTTCAGACAACTCTTTGAATTCAGTTTCTGTATGGCTATGCGTCTTTTTATAATGATCGAAATCTGCCTTTGTTTGAGTCAACTCTTGGTCTATTTTGGCATATTCAGTGAGAAAATGTTCATGCTTTTTAGATAATTCAGTCTCAGATGCATCCCTGGAAGTGACAAGGTCTTGGCCGATATCTTTAAGCATTCCATTGAGACTCTCAATCTGCTCATCCTTTTTAAGGATATCGGATTTGAGCGACGAAATCTCAGCTGAAGCATCATCGTTGGCGGCGGTAGCGGTTTGGCTTACAGGGGGGGCATCAGTCAATGTGGCTGGGGCATTTCCAGCAACCGCACCTTTCTTCTTCTTCTTTTTATTTTTTTTTGAAGGAGTAGAAAAGATAGAGGTATCTGGGGTGGAAGGAGTGGCAGGAGTGCTAACAGTATCTGTGGAAGAACCGATGTCAGTTGATTGGGCAGCTATGGCTGCTTCTAACTTGGCAGTCAATTCACTGATCAGGTTGTCCTTTTCTTCTATTTGTCGAACAGTACTCTCTCCATTTTCTTCTTTCAATTGAGAGATCTTCTTCTCATTCGCTTCTGTCAATAGACTCATCTCTTTCTGATTTTGTTCTCTTAACAGACTCAACTCTTTCTGTTTTTCTTCCTTTAATAGAGTCGCTTCCTTCTCCTTTTCTTCCCTTAACAGACTTGCTTCCTTCTCCTTTTCTTCGATCAACAAACGTATCTCCTTCTCCTTCTCTTCCTTTAACCGACTCGTCTCTTTCTCCTTCTCTTCCTTGAGCCGACTTATCTCTTTCTCCTTCTCCTCAGTCAACTTCACTTTCAGCTTTTCAAATTCATTCACATTCCCTATGAGTCGCGTTTGCTCTTCAAGCAGAGCCCGATTTTCTTTCTTAAGGCCTTCCAACTTGTCCAGCTTGTCCATGCTTTCTTTTAGCTTCTTATCAGCCACGCTATTCACACCAGACAACCTCCTAATTTCTTCATTCTGCATATCTTTTGTTTGATTAAGATTCTGTAAATAGGCCACCAGCGACTCAGACTCTGAAATGCTTCTGCAAGGAGTGTTCTCCTCTAGAACTCTTTCAAAGGCCTTTACCAATTCCGCTTTCTTTTTCTCCAATCGATACGCTTTTAATAGCACTACATGTGTTAGAAAATATTCTACGCCCGTATACTTCTATCTCCTCTGCTACTCACATGGATACTTTTCCTCATATTTATTAAACTTCTTCAACTTCTGTGTAATCTCTTTTGGAAGCTCCTGTGTCGAGCTGTCCATCGATGGTCGTGGCTGGCCCTCTCCTGGTACATCATTGGACTCTGAATCACGCCAATTCTCTTGTGGACCAGTTTCTTGTTTTTCATCTACCGCCGTGGTCTCGCTATTTTTATCCTCAGTAGTGCCGTTTCCACTTGGTACAAGCACAGGGGTACCACTTCTATCTGGAGTGGCAGAACCGGACCCATCCATCTCTAGTGACGATGGCTCGGGTGTTTCCGTCGTTAAAAGGTGTCCATGCTTCTGAAGGAGCCTTATTGAAAGGTCCTGTTCGTGCGAATGCTCATGCTCTTGATCGTGACTAGTGTCTCTTGGTGCGTTGGCAAAGTTATTAGCAGCGACAGAAGCTGCTTGTGCCGTTGCCTTGCCAATCTTGCTAATAGACTGGAACATCAAAGAAGTTCTATCAATTGATTAGCCTGACGTATTGGCCCTTTTGTTATAGTCTTGATTGCAGTTGTATCAGTGCCATTGTAAGACCTGGCTGTAGCGTATAATAATAACAAACAGCCCAGTTGAACCCTAACCAAAAGATACGCCTCATTAAAAAGGGCGTTTCGGTGTACAAATTGGCTGAAGCGCCAATATGTTTGGTTCCGGGTTTTCTATAGATTACATCTGGTATCCAAGGTTATTTCATTCATTAATTATTATCAAGCTTCCGACATATTCATAAGTCTAAGCTCAAAATGAATTGACGAATCGTCCATCCACTTCCTGTCCAGTTCCTCTTCTGACAACAACTGCGGCTCATCCCAAACTGCTTCTTCATGCTGGAATCAGAACCTACAGACGATAGACCCCATATTTGTAAGCTCCTTCGGTTGATGCAGATAATATAAATAACCGTCAGACCACCGTCTTATTTTTTTTTTTCTCGCAGACCTGCTTGCTGAAAATTTCATAAAAATAATGCCTTCTGCTGATAATTTCACTGTAAGTTTTACAAGCGAGATCAATTGAGCACACAAAAGTCAGCATTCCCATCGTCTGACAACCCAGTCCCCAGAACATTAAAGCTAACTAAATAGGCTATTTACGCAGTGCCCTTACATTGTGACTCTTGTGTATCTTCCGTATCAGACACTTTAAATGGTTTAGACGGAGTTCAGTCTGTTCAATGTGATTTGAATAAACAGCTTGTCACTGTATACGGTAACCTAGCTCCGTCGTCAGTCGTCAATGCCATGCAGGATATTGGTAAAGATGCCATTGTTCGCGGGACTGGAGAACCCAATTCGGCTGCGGTGTGTATCCTAGAGTCATTTGAAGAAGACCGAAGCCCAGTTAAAGGACTGGCTAGAATTGTAGGCGTCACGCCCACAAAGTCTCTTTTTGACATCACTCTCAATGGCCTACCCAAGGGCAAATACTACCCTTCCATTCGCACCTGCGGTGATCTGTCCAATGGGCCCCTCTCAACAGGTCCTCAATGGCATGAATTAGGTGAAATAGAAGTGAACGAGGAATTGAAAACCTCTGAGGCCCTATTATCCACACAGTCCAGTGGGTACTCAGGCCATGCCGTATTCACTAAAGACGTCTCAATCTCAGACCTCATAGGTCGCGGACTAACTGTCAGCAAGACCCGATCCACAGCCCACTCCGACTCGCTCGTGGGTGTCATTGCCCGAAGTGCCGGCGTCTGGGAAAACCTCAAAACCGTCTGTAGTTGCTCGGGCAAGACCGTCTGGGAAGAAAGGTCTGATGCCATTGCCAGTGGTATTCATTAAATATATTGCTTATTAGAGTCGCGCTTGTGGGTTGCTGCCTCCGGCGGCTGGGCGCTGCCCAGACCCGTTGTTCTCGCTTCGCGAGGCATCTCACCGCGAAACGGGCGGTTGGACCGCTGGATGCTGGACCCTGAAAAGTGGACCCTGTGAGGCTGCCGGATCAGCCTCGCGTGCGCCAAAGGGGGCCGTTCGGAGCGGATTTGGTCGGTTTCTTCGTCTCTTTATCGTATGAGTAGCTTATAATCTAATTGACTGGCATATGAGTAGAGTGGATTGGCTTGACTTTTTTTTTTCAATACATGACTGGCAGGTCTCGTTATAAGCTAATCTAACGGTTTCCTTGCTTAATCTTACTGCAGACCCTAACATCTCATCGCCAAACTCAGGGGTATAAGTACTGCGCTCCGCAATTTAACTTGATACTCCATCAACGGACAAATATCTTGTCGAGAAGAATGCTACCTTCGCAAGCGTGTCCCCGTTAATTGAATGTTTCATTGCTGTATCCGAGACATGGTATTATGGCGATAACCATGTCTAGTATTATCTCGTCGTCTCAAGCTAGTCCTCTAACCCCTTTTTCTTCTTTTTCTTCTTCTTCTTCTTCTTCTTCGTTATCTCCGTCAGCAAGTGTGAGAGACACGTCTTTGTCCTCATCATTAACTTCTTCTCCTGGTGGCTTTGTCAAGGCAGAAGCGATGAACTTGTTCATAACGATCCTGTTATACCCCGTGGCGATTGTTTTGGCACCATTCCATCTCATCTACCTTGAAGGGGTCGAATGGAAATATCAAAGAGAGCTAAGAAAACTCATTCGCTCTTTTCCCATCGGCATCTGGCATGACGGCTCATTAACTCCTAAGTCTTCGCATTCGCATATGTCTCTACAATGTTCTTTGTGGGACTCTCTTCAGTGTAGTATCTGTCTTGACGAGTATATTTCCGGCGAGAGTCGGATCATGACTCTACCGTGCGGTCATGATTTCCATCCTAGATGTATTGCTAGGTGGATAGTATATCAGATGCTGTATGAGAAAGTACCGGTTCAATGTCCTACTTGTAAGTGCGATGTTAGAACGAGAATAGTAAATGCTAAATAATGTACATATATTGGAACCAAGATAGATGCCAATACCGACCAGTTGGGAGAGTGGTTGTAAGTTGATGCCTCTGTTAGACAAAACCACATAGTTTGACCAACCAGCAAAATAAAAATCAAGCCTTACCTTAGTATTATTACCTCTGAATTAAATACTCTTGCTTATAGTTTGTACGTTTACATTCTACAATCTCCCGCCCTGCGGCCTGTGCAAACGCCCTGTCCACCACCACCTTCTCCATTCCTTTATGACATACAAACCTTAAAGCTATTTCCAAAACAATGCTTTCCCAGACCCACCTTCGTCGCTCGCCTGCGAGGTTATAAACTCATTGCCATCGCCAGGTGTCGCTCGTTCAAAACCTCGAACTGACTGACTTCTACATTATCTACATTGATTGTGCACAGATCGACAGGTCTTGCTCCCAACTCGGAATCAGGGGGCTATAATATTTCTGTAGGGGAAACATTTGTCCGTGCATTATATAATTCTTCTCACCATTATAAGATAGATAGCAGCCTATCGGGAGTACCATAATATTCAAGACTGTCATCGCCCATGCTATCAGTGCTACTAGTATAGTTGAACCGCAACACATAAACGACGCAGCTTCAAAATTGGAAGGCTCCTTTTCTATCTATCACCACCACCGTCTTGTTGTGTGCCATTATTGATAGATTCACAGCAGTTCGTATATCATAGCAACATCCGTATCGCAGGTTCGTCTGTCCGCACTCCTAATCGATCTGTAGCCGTTTCGTGGCTTGAGGGTCCAATCTCGAAATTCAAAACTAATCTTCAATTCAGAATCATCTTCACAAATGAACCTGGTCGATCTTGTTTCCATCCCAGTGGTAATATTTATCCTGCCTTTTTATGTATGCTACCATGGCGTAGCCCGACCGGTTTGCAGAAAATGCAAAGTTCTCACTGAACGAAGAGCACGCAAAAGACTGCTGCGGTCATTACCAACCAGAATCTGGAAAAGCAGTGTTAATGATGAGCAAAAAGATGTGTCTTTTGTTTATGACAAACACGGACTTTATATCGATCCAAGAATGATAATACCAAAGTCTCCGTCCACCGAAAGTTGGACCACTTCTCAACAATGTACCATTTGTTTGGAATACTATACAAATGATATCAGCAAGCTTATGAGGTTGCCTTGTTGCCATGAGTTTCATTGTGATTGTATTTCGAAGTGGATCGTTTGTCAGATGAAACAGGGGACCATAGCAGAATGCCCTTTATGTAAGCACCCAATTAAACCTCCGAAAAAAAAGTGACCAGGAGCTTTCAGCTACTACTACTCTACGACTCTTCTTACGAATCTTTTTATGACTCTCTTCTACGATTCTTCTATAAATATTACTATTATACAGCCCTTCGTACTATACTGATTTGCTTCTGTCTTTTTTTTTTTTTAAATTACTCTCAAAATACGTTAAAACTGTAAATATCATTAAATAAATATGCATCATACACATAGTATTAAAACACAAACCCCCTTACATACATTACTCTCACAATATACCATTTTCTTCAAATAGTTTGGCGACCTTGTCAGTACCAGGCTTTTCACGAGGCTCGAAGCTCAACGATGTATCATACTGTTCCTCGATCGGCGGGGCTTCTTCGAATCCACGATCCAAAAACATTTGCACATCGGCCAATTCTTCAAAATTATATGGAACGATTTGAAACTGTCGGATGCTCTCAATGATCGTGGCAGTCTTCATTCTTTTGGCGAAATTAATAATCTTATGGTCAGAGTCCAAATAGTCGGGATTGCCATCTTCAACAAATGTCAAATCGGTTAGATAAACGCCGAAAAATGGCACTGCTGGTGGAGGCACAAGGTTGAGCAAATCTCGATATTCATTGAAGTTCCGCGACGAGTTCATTAATCGATTCATGTTCTCCAGTTTAGATGAATTTTTGGCCGAAACATAGTCCCAAGTCTTCTTCATCCGATGAATGGTAGATGAGAAAAGAGCCGAGATGATGGCGGTCATTGAAGAGAAATTGTTCAGAGACCTACAAGCTTCTGCAACATGAATGAAATACCGAATAGTGACTGCTCTTCTCTTGGCTTCTGAATGTCGTAAGATGGCATACGAAACCCAATTCGTCAAACAATTGGAGTTGCGAATGAACTCGCCAATCTTACGGCCTCCAGAATTGGAATTCTTTCCATGGCCACCACATCCTCGTAACAAACATTCATGGCTCGTAATTACCACCAACAGCTTAAACTCTCTGACTGACAGCTGGCGAGCCATCTCTATTGGGTCTATCTCGGTCAATTTGAATTTCTTTAAATTTCTCGGTAGGCTTGGTGGTGGCGGTTGAGTCGTGGTTGTGACAATCATCCGTCTAAATGAAGGCTCTTTGTCGTTCATGCGCTTCTCGATTATATTAAATAGTGATGCACCACCCGGAAACTTTTGTGCTTTCAATTGTTCTGCAAACTTCAACATTGATTCAAATAATGAGCTTCTTGCTTCCGAAGTTAAATCCTCACTATCATCTTCGAACCAGAAATTCTCGAGCCACGTTTTAAAAATATTCACTACCCGCAGTCTTGTGGGGCGCTGTTTCTTCTCAGCCCACATTGTGAATTCCTCTGAAGTCAAACCCTCGGGAGGTTGAATAAGAAATCGTTCTACCAACTGTTCGAACAATCCGGTGGCATCCATAAAACTCTGAAAAGTCAACAGCATAGCAACATTAAATTCAGAGTTCAATTTACTATGGAGAGTCAATTGTTCAACCAGCGCCCGCTGAGACCCTCCTCGAATAGAAGACCCTTTTTTATCATAAATGATTTCTGACCCCTGTTCTAATTGTAAGAACCACGGGCCGTCATCACGTATTGAATGGCTTCCAATGCTAACGGCATCAACGGCAGATTCTTTACGCTTAGTTGAATACGAGGTACGAGGACTCACAGCACCAGTACCACTACTGCTAGTACTGGTAGCGCTTCCAGCATTAGTACTGGCATTCACAGCTACCTCAACAGCAGCAGCAGCAGCAGCTGCCAGTTCTCGTGGAAATGAGTTGGCACTTGTAGTGGCCAGCAATCGAGAGTCTACCGAAACAATGCTATTCAACTCAGTAGAGAGACCCCTAGCACTATCTACCATATGGGCCAACACGGCGTCCAACTTGAAAACCTTTTCTTTAATTTGCAGTTCATTAGTTTGTTCGTATGAGAGATAGATTTCCTCCAATTTTGTTTGTTCGAATTTTTCCGCCAGAGCAGCGATAAAGCTGCTATTGCCGGCTTCGTTTTGGTTCCTGGCTATTGCTAAGTCAGCTAAAGCATCATAAATAAATTGTTTTGCTTCTAGAAAAGCAAGCAGCCTAGTCATTGCAGAATGAGACTCGGCTACTGAAGCTCTGCATGCGTAAAAGGGTGTCAAATCAATGGATTCAATAATATTGACAATGACCCTCGATACGTTAATAAGAGCTTGTAGCGAGGACCCGAGGATTTTCCTTCGATCTTGCGTAGCATCGAGACTTTTCGTAGATGTAGGAGTGTTTGATAATTTAACAAACTGATTAAGGATGTTTTTAACCGATTTGATTCTCATTTCAAGGACACCAATGACGTCTGCGTCAACTGTGAGTGAAGTGTTGTACGTTTCTAGGGGCATTTGAAGTCTATTGGATCTTTCTTTAGAGTTAGTGGACGCTGAAGATGCAAACTTTTGCTCCATTAGAGTTAGACTTCCGGGGATAGACGAGTCTTGAGGGACTAATTGACCTGATCTTGTGACTATAATATTAGTCCACATGCCATCAGCGAAATATTTGACTTCGAATTTTGTTAAGGGAAGTTCAGTATCATCGGGCAGAGACAGTTGGTTGCTTTCAGGGTCGGAGCTAGGAAATCCTTCATCGAGAAGCAGTTCTTGTTGCATTTTGGACCGTGTTTGGAAAATCAAGTCCTTCGAGTACGTAACTATTTGCTCAATGGCAGTCTTTAATCGTTCTTCTTCGCTTTGTTGATTCGAATCTTCGTCGACATCAGGGACTGACTGATGACGTTTCATGGATCCGATACTATGAGCAATACTAATCCGGCTAAGAGTATTGACCATGCGTCTAAATGCTAGTGAGATGCCTCCGAATTCCGTACTGCTACAAGGGAACGCGCCAGGAGGAACGCCTATATAGAGGGCGATTTTATGGACGATACCGGCCAGGTCTGCGAAATGCGTGATGAACTCGAATTCATCGTCGGGCAGCGCGTGCTTCGAAAGCTTTTCTGCAGACGACTCGAGCTTTGTAATGACTTCCGACCAAGAGGATTCGAAGTCTTCGTCATTGAATTCTTGCAATGTCATGAGACTTGTTTCTAAGCCGAGCGACGTGTACTCGACAGACACTGAACTATCACCACGGGATTTGCGGGTCTTGAAAAGGGGGAGGGGTTAGTAATGAATAAATGACCATAGAGAAGGGAAGGAAGAGAAAAATACATACCAAATCAGCATACGGGTCGACTGACTTGTCGAACAATCGATTACTTTCAGATGCAATAGACGTGGGCACTCTGACGGATTGAATGAGATCCTGAGGAACAGTGACCGAATTGGGGTAGATCTCCTTTTCAGGTTCGTTGACATCGACCTTTTCCCAGGGAATCTGGTCGGTGACATGGAGCCTACTGGCATTCATATAGATGAGTTTACCAGTGGCGGAGATCTGCGGTAGCCAGTAAGAAGGGGGGTATTTGTACGACTCATCAGTGGTGTCTACACGCGAGTAGGCATCACAAGGGGCATTGGTTGATTTTGTGGTTGTAAAGCCAGCAGCACTAGCAGCGGCAGCGTTATGGGTCAATTCTTCGGTGTTAGTTGATTCGTAGCTGGCAACGGATCCTTTACGGCTGCCAGTATAGATGCCACTTCCACCGCTGGTATTAGACGTCAGTAGAGCCCCTGAGGAGTTTAGACCGCCAATACTGTTAGACCGGACGTAGCCGGAACCGCTAACATTGCTAGTAGTACTTGTGGAGGAAGATAGATTGGTAGTAATCCAAGGGTCGTCGTCGGCGATTCCAGCAGCAGCAGCAGCAGAGGCAGGCGCTAACGGATCCATTGAGTCTGTCGATGATTGCGACAGGATTGAAGGACGGCTGTCGAAAAGGAGCTGATTCTGTTGAGCGCCAGGAACGACCTGGGTATAATTGGACGGGAACCACCCTTGACTTCCAGACTGGGTGACGCCTTCCCACCAGCCAGAAGGTAGTTTGGATACTACGTAGATGCTATCACCTTTTTTAAACGATAATGAGAACGGTTTATCAGAGGCGTACGGATAAAGGGCTAACACGGTATCAGTAACTCTTACTAGATTTTGTCGTTGCGGGGCATTTCTAATCGCAGGATTATTAGCCGATGCCGAGTTGGACGAGCCGGAATCGGCGTTCGATGAAGATGAGGTAGACGACGACGGGCTTGAAGACGGTGACCTATTTAGGTGGGCATGAGATGAAGGAGATTGAATGAATTGGCCGGATAATGGCGGGGTGGATGCAGACGAAGACGGGCCTGCAACACCGCCGATTTTGAAATCGGGTTTGAAGTCGGGTTTGAAGTCGGGCTTGAAATCAGGTTTAAAGTCCAGGTTGAAATCCTCTGGTGAGAAGTTTGGTTTTGACATGCTGGAAAAAAGAGGATTTAAAGGACAAGAACCAAAGAACTAAATGTAAAAAAAAAAAACAAAAAAAAAATTAGAAACGTAAATGTCTTAAAAAGAGACTTCAAGTTGTTCCTCTAATAGAATAATCGAGAATAGCCATTCAATGGATGTATTTTAGTTGTCCGATTGTGAAATAGACAGCCGATGGTGGAAATGTATAACCAGCAGTTGAGCCGAGTTGATAAATTCGAAAATATGAACAAACAAAAAAAGGACAGAAAGCTAAAAAGCTTGGAACACTAACTCTAGTGGAAGAAATGAAAAAGGGGGGAAAAACAATAATTCGTCAAAATAAAGAAAGACCTGTATTCACAGAGAACCAACCAAAAAAAAAAAAAGATATTCCTTTGAAGAGCAATCGTAGCAGTCGGTATTCTCGTATACTTCAGACAAAAGGTTCCATTCAAAGAAACTTTTAAACTACTTTTCCAAACAACCGGATATGCAAATTGATTGCACGATTGAGGATTCTGATCAATGAAGAAAAATCCTTTATTTGTTTTTTATATGAATTTGCTGTTCTGATGAAATATTAGGTCTGAACGAAAACGACAGCCTATAATAGGAAGTATTTAGGCAAATTGGTGTTTAGAGATAAGTCAGATGCAGTAGGGGTCGGTAGGTATTGGGAGGGAGCAGGAGCAGGAGCAGGCGTAAGGTAAGGCGTAGGCAAGCAGGATTAAATGTTGGTATAGTGAAGGGGGGTTTTAAGAAAGGAATAATTAGAGTATTAGGTTAACGGCAGTAGCAAGGCCCTGGGGGGGGTAGGATGTGGAGCAGGATGCTGGGGACAGGCCGCTGGTGGGGGGCGGTGAAGGTGGGCTTACGTACGTTTACAGCACCGAGCCAGAAATGGAAGCGATAAGAGAGTAAAGTTGGAGCCTGCCAGCGAGCGTCAGCCGGGCCATCGTGGGGGGCTTGAGCCAAGAAGGAGAGGTAAATGGAGTTGAATGAGAGAGGTCGTTGCATTGCATATTGGGAGGAAAGAGGTGGTGGTGTGTGATAGATATAAAAGGGAGATCGGGCAATGACATGCTTGGCTGGAAAAGAGTAAGAGGCTTTCTTGCCTGCTTGTCTGCTTGCCTGCTTGTCTGCTTGTCTGCTTGTCTGCTTGCCTACTTAGCCTGCTTCCTTGCTGCCTGCTTTCTTGTCTTCCTTTTGCTCACTTACCTGGCCTGCCTGGCGGGTATATATCTCTATACGACAACAGACGTGCAGCCCGCTACTTCAGGGCGAGTTCTAAATCGCCTGGCAATTGCAAAAGGGCATACGGCAACAAGGTTTTTATCGGAATAATAATATCAGTACCAGACTGAGCATACTAGGAATTAAGGTTAAAGTTGTAATGGAATCGTACTGGCATGACGATTGAACTAGGATCATGGTATATGATATATGACTACTATACGGGTACCAAAGGACTGAATAAAGCTACAAACTACAAACTTCAAACTGATCCTATCATCACTGCCTACTTCTCTCCTTGATATACATCTTCTCCTGTTCCTCCTGTGCCGGACGCCGATGTTGCACCTTATACCCACGTCCCCAACCAGGACCGCGACATTCTAGTACTCTCTACTTTGTGCATTTATATACGGCCAGTTTTTATGCAGTCTGTATCTAGAGGTTCCTATATGCCAATAACAAACTTTCTTTACGTGCGGTACTGGGCGGCTTAGAAGTGTATGTTGCACGGTGTCGTACGGTGTCGTACGGTGTTGCGGAGTTGCGGAGTTGCGGAGTCGCGGAGTCGCTCGGTGTCGCTCGGTTTCGCTCGGTGTGTCTCGGTGTGTCTCGGTGTGTCTCGGTGTGTCTCTGCTGGTTGCTCGCAAAATTAGAATATCAGCATTTAATTATTGACTTCAGTAAAAGTGGGGTCTGATATGGAATAACGCTTCGATCAGAGATGACTTTATTATCTAGTAAAGCAATTGTTCAATCAACCAAGAGTCCAAAACGATTCCCAATCTGTAACTTCCGCAAAATGATGCGTGCGACTGTGTAAATTCGTTCTGAGCGTAGAAAGAGATTCTCTTCAAATCAAATCAATTTAACTAGGCAATGCTAGACAGTAAGGGACTCGGAAACCGACGCTATCTGTACCAAGTTAAGCAACTCAATTGTCTTTTGATATACAGCCTTTTAGATGCCATCATCCGACCAACGGATAATGCTCCAGGCAATTAGTATCCGTCGGTCTGTAAAGTAGCTAGAATAACCAGCATAGAACAGAATAATACTAGTATACTGTCGATGTAACTCTCTACTTGAGTACTTTATTTATAGAAGATATTTGCAATTTTCATATACACCTACTCCACTCCATCTATTAGCCGGTTTGATCTTTCCAAAAAAGAATCGGACAAGTTTAAGAGAAGTCGACATCTGCACTCAAAAGTGATACGGAATAGCAGTCGAGGGTCGCAATGTCGCAATGCTATCAGCAAGTCCGTTTAATGTTCATACTACGACGCAGACAGAACTCTGGTCCCGTACCTTGGTCGCAGGTAGGTAAATGAATGACATCGATTCGAGGACACTATCCCTGAACCAAGCTGACGACCATCGCCAGAATAATCACAACAGCTCTTGCACTATGGAAACAAACTACTCCGCTAGGATATTTGCATTTATTTCAACTATCTAAGGTCTAATACGTTTGGGATCACGAGGGAACAGAGATGCACGACGGATGTTCTTCAAATCAAGGAAAAACATAACCACCCGCTCCAATCCAATACCGCCTCCAGCATGAGGTGGGGCTCCATACGAAAACGCATCAACATAGTCCTTGACAGTGTTGGGATCGACTTCATGGGCAGCCATTCGGGTCTTGAGGAAGCTGGAGTCGTGGATACGTTGAGCACCAGAGAGAATCTCCTCTCCTCTCATGAAGAAATCGTACGAGTTGGAGTAATTGGAGTCGGTGGCATCAGGCATTGTGTAGAAAGGACGGATGCCAAGAGGGAACTTGTCGAGAATGTAAAAGTCGGTATCATACTTTTCACGGACAATCTTACCAAGCAATCTCTCATGCTCGGTAGAAAGATCTTCCAAATCAGGAACGTCTACACCACCAACCTCACGAAGGAGTTGAATACCCTCCTTAAAGTGGAGACGGACCATCTTACCATCTTTAGGAAGCTTGAACTCTTCAACTGGGTACTGGCGACGCACAACTGCAATCTCCTTACCGTATCGAGCCTTGAGCTCAGTAAAGATAAACATGAACATTTCTACAAGAACGTCAATGACTTCATCATAATGTTCTTCAAACGCCATTTCAAGATCAAGACCAATGAACTCAGTCATGTGACGATGAGTGTTTGAATTCTCTGCCCGGAACACTGGAGCAATCTCAAACACTCTCTCGAAATCAGCAGCAATCAGCATCTGCTTATACAATTGAGGCGATTGAGCAAGGAACGCCTCTCCTTTGAAGTAGTTGACTTTGAACACGTTGGCTCCCCCTTCTGAGGCACCAGGAATGATCTTGGGAGTATGGATCTCAACAAAACCTTTCTTGATGAGGAATTCCCTGAACAGTTCACATACTCCAGACGAGATCTTGAAAATTGCTTGATTGGTAGCCGTTCTCAAATCAATAACTCGAGCATCAAGACGAGTATCAAGATTGACATATGGTAAGCCCACCTCTTTGGCTTCGGCCTCTGAACGACTGGCATCTTCAATAAGAATGGGTAATTGAGCAGGGGCTTCTGAGATGGTGAAGATTCTAGTGATTTTTAACTCGGCATCTTTAACAGTAGCAGAGCTGATCTCCTCAGGAGATGCCTCGATCCTACCGTAAACAACCACAATCGACTCAAGGTTTATAGATCCGGCCCATTTGACCATTTGTTTAGAAACCGTCTCTGAGTCAACAACCAGCAACGCCTGAATAAGTGCATCCTGTTGACGCAACGATAAGAAGCACATCTTGTTACCTTGAAGACGGGAATTGTGTACTCGGGCACGAATAATGACCTCTTTGCCAGCCCAAGACTTGTCGATTCTATTGATCTTGACCCTTTCTTCTCCGGTCTTTTCACCCGATTGGTTCAATGGCTGTTTGCCATAGAATTCCTTAGAATAGTCGACCTCATTGGCCTCTCGCGATGCCTTTTCGGCTGCCAATCGCTCGGCGATCTGTCTTTTCTTCTCTTCTTTGGCTCTTTCCTTTTCAAGTTTCTTGAGAGCGCTCTTGGTCAATGGTTTACCATCCGGTCCGAGAACTGCTTCAGCAGTAGCAGCAGGAGCAGCTGCGTCGATTTTCAAATCCTCTGTTTTCTGGACAATATCCTCCGACGACATTTTCAAAAAAAAATAAAAGTCTCCTGGCGGATCTTGTATGTTAAATCTTTGTTATATGACTCCTTTCATCTGCTCCGTAGGGGTTTTTTTTTCAGTTGCCTGACATCATGAACTGGGCAAGGGTAAGGCATCGTACGGCTGGAGAGATGGTTGGTATACATTCAGGCTTTCGTCGATCCTTTGTCTCTCGAGGAGCGCACAAGGGTTAGAGATAGTAATGACAGGGGTGTAGCAGAATAAAATGCAATTTTTTTTATTTACAGCATCATGGAAATACCGGGTCTGAGCTCTGCCCAAACCGGTACAGGCAGACAATTAAGCTTAAGCCGGAGCATCAGCCGAACCTCGTTTTCTTGCTAGCGCTTGCATTCGCAGCCCTTCCTGGCGTTTCCGCTCTCGTCGCTGCTCCTTAGTCTCTTTCGGAGACTGGGCTACGGATTGGCTTTGAATCATGGTCGAGATAGTTTGATGCAGTTGGTTGATTTTTCGCAGATTCTTGTCGAACAAGTCTAATGAAATGGATTGCAAGTGAGTTATATACGAGTCGGGCACCAAAGAAGAGATTTGCCCATTGTCATCAAGATAGCCTATAGGCACATCGAGACGAAGCGAGATGCGAATGCCGACCAGATCATTAGATCCTATTCCACTTTCTCGAAACCCGCAACTCATCGCTGCGGTATATAGCGACGATGCAGACGCTCGATTCCGGCATTTAACATGTAGAATCATCGCCTCAAACTTATATAGAACGTATCGCTTACCATCGTACTCTGTACTAGCATTACTATCAGGTATTGTCTCGCAGTGGTCTTTTACTATCGTCCACCAATTGGTCGAGCTCAATTGCTGCGAATCGTGTGTAATAAATAACCATTTCCCTCCGTCTCCTTTGCCTCCTAGTTCAGTAGCGGTTTTTAATCCCTCCAAGAAAATGCTAACTCTGCCAGAGCATGACGAAGTAGTTACGTAGTCTTGATGGCTATTGATCTCATTTATTAGCGGTAGCAGCGGGATATCGAGAGTTCCCTTCGGAGAAGCATCCGGGTTGTTTTCATTAGTCGATTCAATCTGTTCCAGAATCGCCTTTTTCTTTTGATCGAATGAATTCTGGCTCATAATATGCTAAAGTGTACGGACATAATATGGTTGTGGAGTGTCGACGGATATCAGATAATTTTTCAGTGAGCGTCATGCAGGGACTAATTTATCTATACAGCAGCCGCATGCCAGTGAAGATAGACGGAGGAAGTGTCCGGCAGGACATTCTGGATTTATATCTGAATATAGGCTGAAGAAGATGAGAGATTTCAGTAGCTTAGAGTGTATTGCAATATATAGTTCAAAAGTCAAACGTCCAAAGAGTTGCAAACGGAACATTCATGATACATCACTCGTACACCACCCGTACAACACCCGTACCACTCAAAACGTTCACCATACATCACCCGTACAACTCAAAAAGTTCACGATACATCACCCGTACAATACCAAAAGTTTATGATCTCCAACAATACTCAACCTACTAGCACTACCTAACTGCAGACCATATATTTACACCCATTGGCACAGATACTACAGTCCTTACTAGCAAAATATACTTGTCTAGGAACATTGATCCAGTTCGGTGCTATCGACTCGACTTCTCAACACACATGCATTATCTTATCTTTTGATCCTAATCCCTGACTATCTCAGCCTCCGGCGGCCGGGCGCTGCCCGGACCCGTAGCTCTGCTTCGCAGAGATATACTCCCCATCCCCAGCACCGTTCCTCCCCGTCCTCTGTGAAGCAGAGCTACGGGCCCGGGCAGCGCCCGGCCGCCGGAGGCTCACCTCTGCCCACCGCTTTCCGCCGTACCATCTAGAAAGCACAAGCGGCTGGGCTGGCCCATGTACGCGGACGAGGGAGGTGATCCTGAAATATAGATTTCGAAATCACACACGAACAACCGCAAGATCAGTTCCATTTCGTGGCAGACAATTGGTTCGGTTTTGTTTTCTTGTCAATTAGGCCGAAACGCGTGTCTATTCTATATCTGGTTCGAGTTGATCACTAAAAAAAAAGGTTGTCCCTAATCGCCTGTACCCGCTCTGAAGAAATCAGCACCACCGACTCAATAATGGACTTTAATGACATGGAAACGTCATTAGTGGCTACGGCCCATGATCTGCCAATGATACTGCTTATGGGATTGCGAAGGTAAGCATATAGTACAGGTGATAGAGACCTGAAAGTGGCGTCAGGAGTGATCCTCATAGCCCATACATACAGAAACTAACGTTAACACCCACTTCTAATAGAGGCGGCAAGAGCTCCATTTGCGAAGTTGTTTTCCATAATATGCAACCTTTGGAAACATTATATATCGAAAGCACTGCCAAACCAACGTATGAGAGGTTTGACTCATTGGTGAATTTTGCGGTTCAGGAATTACCAGGACAATTAGACATGTTCGAGCCTAGCTATGATTCAGAACGGATCTTTTCATCGGTAGGATCTCTCATCTACGTTATCGATAGTCAAGACGAATATTTATATGCATTACAGAACCTACAACAGATCATTGAGTATGCGTTCAAAATCAACCCGGCAATCAATTTTGAGGTTCTCATTCATAAAGTGGACGGTCTCAGCGATGACTTCCGATTAGACACACAAAGAGACATAATGCAGCGAGTCACAGACGAATTGGTAGATGCCAATCTCGAGGGAGTTAACATTTCATTCCATCTGACTAGTATTTTCGATCATTCCATCTATGAGGCATTTTCTCGGATCATCCAGAAACTAGTCCCCGAGCTACCGGTTCTAGAGAATCTCCTGGACATTTTATGCCAGCATTCAGGAGTTGAAAAGGCGTTTCTGTTCGATGTCAATTCAAAGATATACCTGGCCACGGACTCGTCCCCTGTGGATGTAGAGACGTATCAAGTGTGTTCTGACTTTATTGATGTTGCGGTGGATCTTGATATCCTATATAAACCATCATATTCACAGCAGTCTCATACGACGCCCGATACGAATATCAGCCCTGGACTGGGCGCTGTATCAGCCAACGGAGGCGCCTCAGCCCCTGAATCGGATGGGTCGACCCTCAAATGTACCTCGCAACTACACAACGGAATGGTTCTATATCTGTCTCAGATGATCCGCGGACTGGCTCTAGTAGGAATGATTCGGAGCGAAGGGGTTCAAAAAATGACTCTTGTCGACTACAATGTCGAGATTTTCCGCCAGGGCCTCACACGTGTCTACGCTGAAGACCCGCTGAATCCCGTCTAGCGACACTGGCGACTATGTAATGTAATATTTGTATATTGTCAGCAATGTCCACCTGCTGTTCTTGCTGCCTCCGGCGGCCGGGCTCTGCCCGGACCCGTAGCTCCGCTTCGCGGAGAGCGTACGTTAACACAACCCCTGAGCACTCCGCGAAGCGGAGCTACGGGTCCGGGCAGAGCCCGGCCGCCGGAGGCAGTCCTGGGGTAGTAGCGCAGGAGAAGTAGATTAATTATTAGATAATAGTAGTAGTTTATTTAGACTTGGCCTTGGAAACACCCTTGGCATCGACTTCGACGCGCTTGGAAGAAGAGGTGACGGCTTCCTGTCCAACGAGATAAGTGATATCATCCCAAGGATGTCTGTAAAGTCCGGTCTTGAGACGCTTTTGGTCGAGATGATGGGCAATCAAACCAATCGACCGGCCGAGAACGAAAAGACCGTTCAAGACACCGTTCTTGAGGTATTCCTCCACTTCCTCGGAAGTAAAGGCACCACAGGATCTCATCAAGTCAATGAAGGAAACAGCAATGGCACCGTCGACGTTGAGGATAAGATTGTCTTTCTTGGAGGTGGTGACTTCCTCTACTGCAAGAGCATAGTCAAGCAGGGTGGTGGAAGGGAAGTTCTTCTTGACAAAGTCCTTGACAAGCTCGACACGGAAATCCGGATTATTACGAGACTTGACCTTGTGGCCGATTCCAGGAATCAACTTGTTTTGCTTACGCATGAGATCGACGAATTGACGAGGGGACAGGCCTTTGTCAAACGCATTAGTGAATTCGGTCGCAGCGCCATCAAGAGCACCTCCGAATCTGGTACCAATAGTCAAGAGACCAGATACAAGAGACGAGATCAAATCTTTGCCAGCTCTAGTGGTGATAATGGTGTTCATGGCACCGGACACGGCGGGACCGTGGTCGGCAGTGAGCATAAGAACCATCTCAAGAAACTTAGAGGCATAAGTAGGTAATCTACGTCTAAACCAAAGGAGAGACATGACACCACCAATACCAATGTCGTCCTTGAAAACATCCGAAATAGGGATTCCGGCATACAGAAGTTCTTGGCCACGGTCGTCGGAAATAGTCGAGATAAACGCCGCAGGTTTTCTGATAAGACCCAATTCTTGAGCCCAAGAGTAGTCGATAGGGATCTTAGGAACCTCGGGTTCGGGTTGAGGAACAATTGAGCCCTTCTTGATCAGGTTGTCATAGACCTGAGCCAAGGTTTCTGGGAAGTCTTCAAACGTCTCTGGGACGTAGAATCCAGCAGCCTTCATAGAAGCATTCTTCGCCTTGGCAGTCTCCAAATCAGAGTTGGCCATGGAACCAGCATGACCGAATTGGACCTCGGTCTTGAACATAGACGCACAAGTACCAATAGCCCAAGCAACAATTGGCTTGGTGACCTTGCCAGACTTGACGGCTTCAATGACACGGTATTCTTCAACACCACCGACTTCACCCAAAAGAACAATGATCTTACACTTGGGATCAGCTTGATAACGCAGAATATGGTCAATAAACGTAGTACCGGGATATCGGTCACCTCCAATAGCAACACCTTCATAGACACCGTTGGTGGTTTGAGAAATGATGTTATTCAGCTCATTGGACATACCGCCAGACTTGGAAACATAGGCAACAGAGCCTGGTCTGTATAGTTTAGAGGCAACAATGTTGTCCATCATACCACCAGTGTTACCGATCTTGAAACAACCGGGTTTAATACCTCCGACAGTAGCAGGGCCAATAATGGTAACTCCCTTCTTTTGAGCCTTGTACAAGATTTCTCGGGCTCTTCTTTCTGGCACACCTTCAGCAATAATAGCAATGGTTCTGAATTGAGGAAACTCCAACAATTCCATGGTGGAAGAGTACACAGAACGGGACGACGCGAAGTTAACAACCACGTCGACCTCGGGGTGCTTGGCAGCAGCCTTGTCGACTTCTTGGTATACTGGAAGCAACGTCTCCTTGGTACCCCAATACATCTTGGTGACGAACTGTCCACCAAACGGGTAGATGACACCGGCTACCGATGGGGTATCACGCTTACAGATGAAATCAAAGTCAAGCATACCTTGACAGGCTCTAGGTTGGAGGCCATAGACGAAAGCACGAGTCTTGTCGGAGAAGAGCTCGTAAACAGGGGGGACTGTACCATTAGGAGAGGACATTTTGAGTACGAATTGAGTGGTTTCAAAGTGTACAAGGGGTAAAAAGAGTAGAAAGGGAACAATGAAAAGACAAATGCACTGGAAGAAAAAAAAACTCGGTTGATCCGATGGTTATATACTGAACTATGCCTTGACGTGCGAAACCGCTCACGTTCAGGCGATATGCGGGCCTCGAAGCTGGTGGGCTGGTCTATCTGGCTGACGTGTGCCGGCTGTAAAGCGCCAGTTGGGAGTTTGGCTGCGTCTTCTTTATACACGCAGGATCTGGTTGGGGTCAACTTTTTTTTTTTTTCGGTGTTGGGAAGTTGACGGTGAGGGGATTTGCTGCACGTCGTCGCTCATCCTATCAGGAGCAGGTTGGCGTGAGCCTCCGGCGGCTGGGCGCTGCCCAGACCCGTTGTGCTCGCTTCGCGAGCAGAGATGAGTGGGTTTACTGTGGGCGTAGTAGGCGGGAATTGAGAAAGAGAGTGTCTGGGTCGAGTAAACGGCTCTGGAGTTGGGCCTGAAGGTTCAATCTACGACGGGCTATCTACTCTCTGAGTGGTATGCGCTGCTGCTCATTGCTCTATATTTACCCAGTCAATCTCGAACCGCAGTGCTAAGGGGCTCTAGGAGTTCGACGACGGGTTCTTGTCGGGAACGCACGGCTGGGTCCTGCTAGATCTAGACATGGCTCTTTCCATCTATTAGCTACCGGTTTAGATAGTATAGTAGTATTTAAACTCTTGATAACGCAATTGGATTTGAAATGTATAGATGTTCTTCAAGTTGGAAGTGGAACAAGAGTAGTTTTATCTACTTTAGAAAAGGCATGAAAAGGCATTGCTATATAGTAACGGTCGGTCGGGGTGTGGTATTGCACGTTACCATCAATTATTGAGCACAAAATCGTCCCATGTCTATCAAACGGCTGACTACTTTAACTGCTTTGTTGAGTAGGGCATACTGAAGGCGCCAGTTTGTTTCTCGTCGTGTTGCTTGGACAGGTTGAAAATGGCTATCTTAAATCTCCTCACCAAACTGGCAATATCTATCAATCTGAGAAATGAGTGAATAGCAGTTAGAGAGGACAGTCAGAAAGCGAGTCGCCGTCTTGTGCTTGCAGTAACGAAAGTACATTCTTCGCAAAAATAGATCTATCAATGGCCGACTGGATTGGTGTATTGACTGTAAGTCACTATAAGGAACTGTCCGTTAAATGGCTGTCATATATACGCGGTATATATTCAATTTTTTACACAACAATAAACCTGCATCGGCTTTACCCCTGAATATCCCGCTTCAGGCAAACCTAACCCAAAGCCGTCGATCTGAGATCGGGGGTCTTCCAAGGCTATTCTATAGCTGAGAAGAATTCAACATTTTTTTTACATGTGATAGGGATAGTTGTTGTGTTATGTTCCTAATGATGTAGTTGATGTTCATAGTTTGTTGCGGTAATAACTGAAGTCCGTTATTACTGTTGCTCAGTTCCAACTGTACACCGATTCCCATAATTACCAGACAGTCTTATAATTGACTAATAGTAAGAGCACAGCAGTCTAGATAGCGGACTAGAGAAATGACTGAAGAAGAGACTTCGTTTATTTCTTTCTTCTGAGACCGTCTTCCCATTTCTGCTCTTTAGTTTTCCTTTGCTTGTGTTTTTCCTTTAGTTAGAAACAAGAACGAGTAAGAAACATTCAAACCATGTCTACGCAAACTGGCGACATGGCTTGGATTTATAATACTTCTAAAGATGACAAGACAATTGATATTTCCATGGTGAATAATTCAGTCATTCTTATATAGTGAGGAAATAGGACCACCCATGGTTATTATAGGTTCTGAGTGCCCACCCTCATCACGTGACCGTCTACTCCGCTCGCCTGTCTTTTCCAGCAATCTTTGGCATTGCTCATGCAGGGTCGTTGGTACCACTCTTCATGCGCTCTCGACGTTCATTATTTTGCTCTGTCTTGTGGTCCAATCCAATCCAGCAACAAACTCTCTGCCAACAATGGCCGAACCTGGACTACCTACAAATGATGTCGATAGTAAAACCGACGACCTGGTCACTCCTTTACAACCGTCGCCACCACCTCCACGTACTCTATGGTTCTTTCATGATTCTCCCGTGGATTTAGACGATCCTACTACTCCTCTTCCTTCGTCGGCCGCAACACAGCCTCCATCATCCACCTCTCAATCCCCGAGAAGAAATCAGGACAAATCACCGGCCACGTTCTCTCAGTCTCCTAATGGCTCGCCTCCGCCAGACAGAGAACGAGGTAGGTCTGGTAATGCCAATAGCTTAGGTGGTGGTGGTGGCAACACTTCTACTAGGATACCTCCCGAACCGGCAGGAGCAAACTCATATACGACTTATCCAGTTTTCTCTGTGACGTCATCAATTGTAGGCTCGATCAGTCCGAATCTCAATTGGCAAGCATTCAATCCCTATGACTGTAAACTGTTGAAACGAGAATATGACCAGCTAGATACAAAGGATCATGAAGCTATCCCTGTAGGCTATAATAGGCTATACCAAGTGGATATCCAGTCAATGGACATGACTCCTGTATATTGGGCTCCTCTGAGAAATCCGTATAATGTCCATTGCTCTAGCTGGTTCTTTTCGTCATCTCTGACTCCTATTGAGCCGTCATTAGAAGATGCAATTGAAGAAGCTTTTTTGTCAATAATGCCCTGGACGTCTACTTATTTGACAGAACTGGAATCTGCCATGGATGTCCCTGAAGCCATGACGAGATTGAGAATCCCAATTGTATATTTTGATGGCAAAACAGATGTGAAGGTGGAAGTAGTGTTTTCTCCGAGTTTTAAAAAGGATACTCCGGCACCCACACCAGTTAGCGATCAAGAAGGCACCTCACAGAGTGGCGCGAATAATACTCACGATCCGCCAGTTTCTACTCCCGATCCTCCGACATCCCTCAAACCTTATCCCGTGGCCTACGTCTTATCAGAACCATCCTCTATCTCGATCCCATACCTTTACTCGTCCACTACGCCTGCCCAGCTAGTATCGAGTCTGCTTTCTGGAAAAGTTCCTCAAGGGACCCTTTTCTCCGTACAGAGGCATTTTGAATGGCACGACTGGAAGAAAGTCAAAACGCTTCCGGACCGTCCTACCGATTCGGAACACTGTAAGATCCGAAAAGTCACCCAGCTGGTTCTGGTGTTCCACGGAATTGGCCAGAAACTGACCGAACGAGTAGAGAGCTTTAACTTCACATACGCAATCAATGCATTTCGAATCCAAGTGTCGAACTACGCAGACTCTCCAGCGCTATCTCAATATATAAGAGAGGATGCTAATATTCTCACCCTGCCTATAAATTGGCGTCGCATTCTAGACTTTGAGCATCTCAAAGGAACTGAACACAGAGGAACTGATCCTGAATTCGCTCTTAATGATATTACCTTGAAGTCGATACCAACTGTACGGAATTTGATTAGTGACGTTATGCTCGACATTCCATACTACATGTCTCGTCATAAGAACTTATTATTAGATGCCGCTGCTCAAGAGGCAAACCGAGTCTATTCGTTATTCATTAAAGCCAATCCAGATTTTGAATCGTCGAATGGTACTGTCAATATCATTGGTCATTCACTAGGCAGCTCGATTGCTGTGGACTTGCTGTCTACCCAACCGTCGGATGTCAGGAAGTGCAGCAAGCAGCAATTGGAGCAGCCGAGAGTTTTCAAATTCAATGTCCATAACTTATTTTTGGTTGGTAGTCCAGTGGCATTTTTTCTGCTCCTAGAGAACTCTAAACTATATCCTAGAAAACTCTACGAAAGAGAAAACAAGATTCAAAGCGGTACCAGTCATAAATACCCGTATGGATGTATTGCGGTTCGAAATGTTTATAACGTAGTCCACTACTCTGATCCCATAGCCTATTATCTTGGGCCCACTGCAGACCGGTTCCAGGCATCTCTTATTGAAACCGCCACGCTTCCCAGCGAGAAGTTGTTTCCTTTGCCTGGAGCCGAGTCAAATGGTGCCGGATGGGTCAATGCATTCACCTCGAGGCTACCCTTTATGAGCGAACGGAGCAGAAGTCCTACACCTAATAGCGGGATCCAAACCTCTACAAAAGATGAACGATCCGCGACAAATTCAGAACCTAAAGATGATGCAAAAGTTCTTGCTAAAAATAAACTAAAAGATCGT
The DNA here is from genome assembly GCA_030579895.1 of Sugiyamaella grinbergsii. Classification (NCBI taxonomy): domain Eukaryota; kingdom Fungi; phylum Ascomycota; class Dipodascomycetes; order Dipodascales; family Trichomonascaceae; genus Sugiyamaella; species Sugiyamaella grinbergsii. The sequence goes on from JAKTRT010000029.1 coordinate 116,598, forward strand.
CTGGTAGAAGAGGCTTTGTCAAAAATCGAGATCTCTTCCGAGGCACCAGTACCAGCGGATAACACCTATGCATTTGAAGACCCAATCGACTCTGATACTAACCCATTGGCTACGGCAAAGCCGGGTCAAGCTTTAGAGCTCGAGACGCGGGACTTTGAAAAAGAGTCCATCGGTGAAGAACGACTCTCAATGTTGAATGAGAATGGTCAAATCGACTGGATCATTCCGCTGAGTATCTCCCTTGAAAGCGTGTCTCAATATGTTTCTATGCTTACTGCACATAGCGGCTACTGGGATTCTAAAGACTTTGCACGAATGGTCGCAATAGAATGTGGAAGAGCCTCGGGCCAACAAAATACCTTACCACAATATAGAGCAAAGAAAAAAGTCAGCATGTGAACTACACATTATACAAATGTATCTAGAAGAAATAGCTAATAAAGGTCTACGATGGCTGTGCATGCTGCCTCCGGTGGCTGGGAGCTGCTCAGACCCATTGTGACTTGCTTCGAAGGTCGCACGACGGAATGAGTCGAAAGTCACTCCCGAATCTATTATTTACTTAGATTTGAACCCTGCATGTAGTAACGGGCCCTTCATCACCTTATCAGAACTTGCGTACGCCGCGCATAATCTTTTAAGTTTTTTTTTCACTTCATATGCAACAAAACCATCAACTTCTCAAACATCCAATAAAACTACTTCTATTTGTATGAATAAGATCCCCCGGATTTTCAGTAAACAGTTGTATTACAGTAGTATGACCCATATTGAAAAGAAAATAAAACCTACAATGAAAATCGGAACTCACAGTGGCACTTTCCATGCGGATGAAAGTTTGGCAGTTTATATGCTTCGACTTCTCCCTAAGTTTAAAGACGCGGAACTTCTTAGATCGCGTGATACTGAGCAATTGGAGACCTGCGACATTATTGTAGATGTTGGTGGGAAATATGGTGCTCCCAAGTACTTTGATCATCATCAGCGCGAGTTTAATGATACTTTTGACGACGAACATAAAACTAGGTTGAGTTCGGCTGGCCTTATCTACAAACACTTCGGTAAAGAAATCATTGCCCAACTTACTGATGTAGGTATCGATGATGCCAGTGTGGATGTTTTGTATATGAAGATATACAATGAGTTTATTGAAGCCATTGATGCTAATGATAACGGTATTGCTGCTTATCCAGAAAACACTGTCTCAAAGTACCGTACTGGCGGTATTACACTTCCTTCAATGGTTAGCAAGCTCAATCCCCTTTGGACTGAGTCCAACTCGGACGGCGTTCTCGATGCTAAGTTCTTAATAGCTTCAGAACTCATGGGAACTGCATTTGTTTCTGTTGTTGAGAACTATGGCAAAGGATGGTATCCTGCCAAGCAACATGTACAAGTTGCATTTGATTCTCGTCACCAGTATGATGCCGATGGTAGAGTGGTTGTGTTTGACACTTTTGTACCTTGGAAGGAGCACTTATATACCATTGAGAAAGACAGTGGTAAAGAAGGGGAGATTCTGTACGTTTTGTATTCGGATGGTAAGGGATGGAGAATCCAAGCCGTAGCACAATCTCCTTCGTCATTTGCCAGTCGCAAGGCTCTTCCCGAGCCATGGAGAGGTGCCCGTGACGAGAAAATGTCTGAAATCACTGGCGTCCCTGGAAGTGTCTTTACCCATGTGGCTGGATTCATTGGAGGTCATAAGACCCGTGAAGGAGCTCTTGAGTTGGCCAAGCTTGCTCTAAAGGAATAATCTGTAAATATTTAATTAAAAACATATATGCTTTTGTTGTCTGTCTGTCAAGGTTTTTTTTTTTTGAGTAATATGGTCATAACGATCTGGGCAGGGCCTAGTCACACTACAAGCTAAATAAGAATATAATATATAATCGTTAATTTCTACATACATAGAGGGGATCGTTAAATAAAGGAAACTTTTTCTGAGTCGTAAAAAAGGGGTCGTAAGGCAAAAGTCTTTCAACTTAGGCGACATAAGCGGGTGGTGGAGGACAACTATCTTCGGACCGCAGGTTACCACTGAAGAAGTCTTTGAATAATTTATCTTTGGGCATGGTATTGGCATGGCTCCAGTGAACATGCTCAGACACTGTTTTAGAGGTGTTTTGTTCAATTGATAGCGAGGTAGATGCTGGTCGAAGAATGGATCGTGATTGACGACGTAGCTTCAGCTTATCGGTCGGTTCTTTTAGATCTAATATAGGAATAGAAGATGTGGATACGGCGGCTGCTTCTACTATCGGCGACGGTTTATTAGCGACAAGGGCTGGTGATGCGACTTGAGGTTGTAATAATCGAATTGGAAGTGCTTCCGTATGTTGTTCAGAAGAGAATACGACCTCACTGTTTGTAACAGTAGCAGCAGTTTGATTATTGTTTTTGCTTCTATTGATCTTGATGGATCGTCGCTTCGGAGTAATATTCGAAGATCGAGATTGTGCTTGTTTCGTCTGCAATCTCATAATCTCATATAAATCATCACCGCCAACAAGGCTTTGCACATCACGTCCATGCTCGCGATGGCCCTGCTCAAACGATTCAAGACTGGACCGATATACGGCTTCAGGAATAGCAGGAGTGAACAGGTTCAAAGTGCGTTGACTTGCACACAGGGCACTTAATTTGAGCATGTTTGCCGGACTGATATCCGGTAGATCAGGATTGATTTCCATCAACGTGACTGGTTTCAGTCTTGGGGATGATGGCTCTGTTGACAGAGGAGACGACAAGTGCAGCTTATTGTTGTTCATCATTTCCGAGATTTCCGAGCCGGATGGAGTCCATCTATGACTCAATTTATGAAGAATAGTAGGCAGCTCTTCTCGGAATAGAATGCGGATTTGATTTTCAATCTGGACTTGTAAGAATTTGGCGATTCCTGGCAAGGCGTCAAAAGTAGAGCTCACTTTGATTTTTTCTAAAGGGTCGTTTCTAAATACCAGAGTAAGACCCTTTGCTTTTGAAAAAACCATAATGATAATTCCCGAAAGTGCGATTTCCGACAGTGTCAGGTTCAGGGGCATTGCTAACGATGACGAAGCGCCTAGGAATTGCGGCATACAGAATCCTGGAGCGTTTTGCGAGTATACATTTAATGGATTGGCTTGTACTTTGGTAGCCAGCGTTATAGAAGCGTTACCGGAGTAGGTGAGTTTGAATATGCCTCGAAACCTGTCATCGGCCAAGTCTCCTATTTCGAGAATCTCCAGTTCTGGAGCTTCATCTCCTAAAGAAAGATCCTGGACGATGATTTTATCGACTATAATAGGAGGCTTGTTGGATTTGTTTAGAGCGTCGGTGAGTAGCTTCTTTGCTCTTGTGTAGAAGGAATCGTCATTGAACGAGTTCCAATTGAATTTGAAGGACATGGTGGTGGGTAGTTGGCAAGTGCTCGCAACTGTCTGTTCAATATCAGCTTTCGGTCGGTAATATCAGTAACTCTTTAAAACAGGCGTTCAATTACCTGGCTCTGTCTACCTACTCATAGACAAAAACAAATGATCAATAAATATATGGAGTGATCTTTTACTTTTGTATGTTTGAAGGTTGAGGCGAGAATAAAACAATAAACAGGAAAAGCTAGCCCAATAATCTGTTGTTATTTTTTTTTTTTTTTCGTAGCTGCGTTCAAAAGGAGTCTTTTCTGCGGTTGTTTATGGGACGTCTCGCACAGCCGCATGGCCCGGTTACCGCAAAACCGTCATTGGATATTTGATTATGCCCACGTTCGGAAGAATACCCTAGCCTCTTCCCCGGAAAGGATCGGGAGCAAAACAAGTGAGAGGACCAGTTCGGGTCCGACTGGCGCTGTTTCACTTGCCACAGGTTTCACGTTTGTAGCGGAATTGTTTTTGCCTCTGGGAGGGGGGGTGGGTGCTCCGAGCTAGATCAGTTGACCATTCTACTTGATTGGCGGAGATATGACATTGGATGAGCACGTATGGCTTTTGTCCATTACTGAGATCAGTTACCCATTCTCGCCTGTAAGCAGCTACAAGGGTCGGTTCCGCTGGCGACCCTAGCCCTTAATTGAGCCTTACCTTTTCTCGCTTGACTTTTTTCCTATTTGAGAGAACGCGTTATCTAGCATGGTCTGATTCTCCGGTTGGACGGCCGGAGCCGTTCGGCTCCCATTAGAGAATTCGGCGGCTGCAGGAACCGTCGTTAGACGGTTGCAATAAATCGAATTGTGGAGAAATGACATACGCATACTTTACTAAGCTGTCACGTAAGATAGAGACGGACACCAGCGCAGAGATGGGAAGCCCAGACGACAGCTACAAATAAATGCAAATACTTCATTAAAGGGCGTATATATAATATAAAATAAGAATAAAAAAAAATAAACCAAATCATCGACTAATAAGCACTAACTTCAGTGAAACTGTCTTGTCCAGCTGAACTAGTACTGGAAGACCGCTTGGTAAATTGAGTTTCTCCTGCCGGGTCATACGAATCACCCTCACTCTTATCAGTAGTAGAGTCCGATCGAGGCGTGACATCGTCATTAACATTGCTGGTTTCTTCTGGAACAGTTGCCTCGTCACTGAAAAGCTCGTCATGATAGATAATCATAGTATTAACGACATTTTGCATGGCCTTCATTTGATCCACGGCACCAGACGGCAGAAAACTCATGGAAAAAACAATTGCTAGATTGGGCGTTTTCATTTTATTGTTCGCCTCATGGTCGGCCACTTGCCCAAGATGATGTAATAACCGTTGCAATAGGTTATAATTTGGCGACGGCAGTTTATTAATAGAACATCGTAGCTGATTCAGGGCGTCTCTGCCAGTCGAAGATGATCCACATTGCACAAATTCTGGGAACAATTCCGTAGTCAGCAGCGGTTCACATAATTCTCGCAAATAGAGTTTGAAACATCCTGCTACTGTATTAATATCAAACCATCGATCATCTTCCATATCCACGTCTTGTCCGGAATCAAATGCGGCTTTCAATGCTTGAACGCTAGCCAATGATCCTGATACCCGGTACAAACCAACCTCATCTAATCCCCGGCTTTCAATCTCATTCAGGAGAACATCGACAACCACGGGAATATCTCGTCCTTCTCTCTCGCAAACCACTGAAATAGGTACTCCAAATACACGCGTGAAGGCAACCGGTGAAGTAGACGAACCAGGCGACGATGCTGAACCAGCTGGTTGATGCTGCGCTCTTAACGTAGCATACCTCTTACCAGCATTTGCCAACCGAATCCAGTCCGATACGTCATCCTCATTCAGACCCTGGAATACAAATTCGGTTCCAGTTTCTTGGTTCAACACCCGGAACATGGCATGTTGATTAGCAACCACCGCTATATCACAAGTAGCAAGATTGATCGATGCTAACAGTTTGCACTTGCTATCATTAATCGTAGACATGTCTGGCAGTTCATAGGTAGTTACAATTCTATCAGCTGGCGGGATAAACGTGCCTGAGAACGCCATTGAAATAGGTCGAACAGCTTTCAATAGCCCGCCGAATCTCGACCGTTGAGTCTTCCGGCTATCAGTAATTGTCTGCGAACCAACTGTCCCCGATCCTGCTGACGATGACCCACCATATCTCAATTTAGACGACTTTTTGACGTCTCTATGATGCCGTTCAATGAGCTCCCGTTGCCTATTGTCTCTTTTCAGCTTTTCTCCTTCTAACACAATATATCCAGTAAAAACCTTGTTCTTGGAATATGATCGAGGATACTCCTTTGTATCACGAGCAACACAATCTTTAAGAGTCCGTTTATCCGTATAATACAAGGTCTTGTCGGGATTAACAATATATGCAATACGTTTGGCAACTGCTTGGATTCGGACCGTTGACATACCGCGTCCGTCTCCTGCCTCTTCTTCTTCCTCCTCTTCACCTTTCATCTCACTAACATTTGTTATGAGATTGTAAATGAATCGCCGCTTGTCGAAATTGATAAGACTGCTATTCTCAACAGACATATTGGGCACATAACAGACGATTTCAAACATTCGCTCTATTGTCCATCCAACACACGGAGACAGAGCACGTTTGGAGCCAGAAAATACTAAATCTTCGCTGCGAATCACCGGGATGAATACTTCGAGAGTAGTAAATGACGTTGCATTGCTGGTGATATTGCGATGATAAAGTTTGCTGATCTCTCGACTGGCTTGAATCCATGAATTCGCAAACAGCCGACTTTCTGGTCGCAGAATAGACGCAATAACACAAGACTCAATAAATGAAGGCACTGATGTCGCAATTCCACCGTCTCCACTTTGAGGGACCCACGAGGTATCTGAATCATCGCCCTTTGGAAATATATCCAAAAACGTCATTCTTGCCTTTGAAATGCCGAGAATCCGCAAAATACTAATCATTCTCTGAATACGATCTTCCTTATGAATTAGAGGATCACTAATTTGATAGGAAAGATACGAAATGATATTGTGTCGCAGTCGGAAAAGCTCCTGAATCGATTGGGGGAATTGATCCAGTGTCTTTACCTTTTCAAACTCCGAACTTTCTCTGTATAGGGACTCCAAATAAGTAAAAATATCTTGAACAATGATGTCATCATCATTTGAATACGATGGCGGGCTATAATGGAAAAACCCATTAATTTCCGAACTCTGTAATTCCAAAGTCTCGAACAATTCAACCCATTCTTTGACACTAACCATTCCTACATATTCTGAGACAATGACATTTACATCATCAATAAACCTTTCCAGCTTCATATATGCAACATTACTATTTCCAACCGGCAGGTTTTCATACCTGATCCCAATCGGATTCTGTGGAATTAAAGGGCGAACGTCATTTGGTCGATAGGACTTTTTGTAAAATAGATTACGGACCTTTTTATAAATAACCTCCATGCTTTCAAGGTAGCTACTATAGTCAGCATTGATTTGTTGAGAGGCTTGAAGTCCTTTCCAAGTAAATATTTCACTACCAAATAGCTCTGTAAGCTCAAGAAACTGTTCTTTCAGACTGATATTATCTGCGAAATCACTGAAATATTGCGAAACCCACAGATGGCATGCTTCCAAAACACCGATTTGGATTTGGGCAACAATACCCCATGCACGGCTATTCTCTAATTGTATATTGCACACTGGGTCCCAGTTCGGGAACTGTAAATCATCAATAGGCTCATCTTCTCTATCGCTGAGTCCATCTATAGAAATCGCAGCCGAGCGGGCGCCAACAAATCTCTTTCTCAAACTGCTAAGAAGTTCTAAAGGTGAACAGAAACTGCGGAAAGTAGCGAAAAATGTCAAGGTGTGCACATTCATATCGATTCGAAACTCTGGCATGTTATTGAACCTCTCGAGATCTTCTTGGTTCACAAATGAAGCGAATCCATTCACCCCTAAGACCAAAATATCGACCAATCGCTCAAGATTTGCAGACTTGACAACTACATTGATAGATGTACTGAGCTGTTCGAAGACTTTTGCGAGATCTGTACCACCGTTGAGCGAAGCTCGAGGACTAACGCCAGATTTAAACTGTGCCGACACGCGACGGGATGACATTGACAGATGCTTTGATGGCGCTTCAATCATGCTGGATGGTCTTGAGCTGCGATCTTCAGAAAGAGACTTGACAACAATATCATCGTTAATATGATACAATTTAGCACCCATGTTAAGAACATCACGGATATTCTTCATTAGAATATGTTGACTGGCATACTTGGCAACAAACTCACGACTGAAATAGTCGATGTCTTGAACACCAGTTGTCATAGCAGATGATTTGGTATTGGATGGAGGAAAGCTATTGGATCGGTGAAGGTTAGTACCTGTTGAGTCGGCAGCTGTCAATAATGCTGCCGAACTGACGGTTGAATGACCTCCACCGTGGCTGTAGAAATTCCCACTGCTGGCTGAAGTAGTCATTCCAGATCCACCATCACTTGATCTAGTGGTGCCGGAGCGAGTTAATCGCTTATTACCCGTCAGTGTAGAGCTGGAGTAAGATGCTCCAGCAATGCCACTTAATGCAGAAATTAAAGATGATTTCGTAAAGAGTTTGTATGCGGGATTGGTATCAGTAAATATTAATGGTAGGTATGCGCCAGTCATCAAGGGCGATTGCTGAGCATAATGAAATTTCAGATAATTGCCAAACCTTGGAGGTTCGACTGTTAATGATAGTTTGAGAAGCTCGTCGCGCGTGAGCTGAGTAGCCTCATAATTATGAACTAGTAAGGAATGAAGCAACTTTTGAACTGCAGCGTTTGGCTGCGGTGGAGGGCCAAATGTATCATTTTGAGGAATTCGATCAAAAAAGTATTTCCAACTGTTAATAACAGTTCTCACACGATTGACTCGTTCCTCACATAATCGATAAGTTGGGGCAGTGCCAGATTCCTCTGGCTTGACGGTTAAATCAGCAAAAACCGAAATAGATCGCTCTTTCGGATACGCCACACCAATATCCTCGGTCGACACTCTAAACGTTCGTTTTGACATCAAGTCCATTTTCGATCTTCTATCCAGTTCGAATAGCTCGTGACCCCAGTCTTTGCCGACGCTTTCGCGCAGTTCTATAGGCACATGTGCCCAACACTCACGTAAACGCAATATGGACGATGAACAGACAACAGTCACAATTGCAATCCATCCAACCAGATCACCACACGCTTTAAGAGAGTTTCCGAGGTTTATCCAGTGGGTCAGCAGTCTCCCACGGTATGCGTTATCAAACAATTTGGCATATTTCGGACTGAGAATATGTTCATTTAATAGGACGCCCAAGAAATGGATATTATTGGCATCGAATACGAGCGGATTATATCGATAATAAGTATAATCGGTCTTGAAAAGAAGCGAAATATCAATGGCGGGCGACCATTGCTTATAGAATTTGAGATGGAAACAAGAGATCTGGTTAGCCAAGAAGCCCGTAGAAGTTAGCTCGATAAATAAATCTGGAGGGATATTAAATTGAATAGGGGAATTATTAATGGCAGATAACTGCCGCAGAGGGACGGTGCCACTGACAGGATCGTTGCCAATGGTGGAGTCGATTCGACCTAAAAATGCATGTAATCGTTCTGACATTGAATCGGTGACTTTTTGTTGCATACTCCATAGTACTTCGGTGTCTTCCCTTGTATATGTGAGCATTTTATTCATTCTTTGATGTTTTTGATAAATAGACAGCTTGAGCGCGGTGGAGATCTGGTCGTTGTAGGAAGATACAGAATCGGCTAATTGCTGAAGTGATGCATGGATGGCGTTACTGAGGAGCATGCCCTTGAAATTGTCCAACACTGTATCTACAATCAGCTTTACTCTATTTGCCATTGTTTGAGGACTGGTGCTAGTGGCAGCTCCCACGGCAGCTCCGTGGCCGGAACGGACTACTGAGTTCACGTATTCCTTCATCATATCTAGACCGGCTACCACATCGCCCATCAACGGTATCGCTAATACAGCCGTCGCAGCAAAGTCATCATCAGCACCAAACAGGATCGTATGGCAGACTGCTTCGAACGAGCCGTTGGCGACTTTCCCCTGAGAGTCAAATACAAGATCCGGATGTACGTCGAAACCTTTATAAGAGAGACTGGCAACTGGTTTTGAGGGCGTCGATATTGAGGACGCTATTCGTTTATGGTTGGAGGTGGAATTACCCGCGTGGGGCACAGATAGTGGCCCGTGAATAGACGCCGATGAAGAACCGTTACCAGCTCCTAGAGACGGGCCTAACGAAGGATCGAAAGATTTGATTGCCAAGTCCGTTGGAGGTCTATAGAGGGCTAGAGAGCCATTTTTGAGAACCGCTCGAGACAGCCTCCATGAATACACCTGGGAACCGGATCCGGCGCTGCCGCCGCCTGTCATACCAGGACTATTACCACTGTTCGACTGAGACGTTAAAGCCGTGAGATTCGAGCTAATTGAGCCACTAGGAACCAAAGTAGACATGGAGACGCTGGAGGTTGTAGACGAACCTCCAGCATTCGAAGACGAGCCATGGCGATTTATCCACCCGTCTTTTGTAGGGTTCAGGGCTTCAGAGCCCGGGCTGCTCACACCCCTTAGTGCATGAGACCTTCGTTCCATGAGGACGAGGCTATTTACTAGAATCGTCAGTTAGAATTAGGATCCAGGAACGAGACTATCGTCGGTAGGGTATATAGCTTGCTCACCTTTATACAGATGACCCACTAACTACGAGGGGATATCAATGAGTATCAACGAAGAAGAGGAATGAACGCAACAAGAAACGGAAGGAAAACAAACACTCTTTAAACGTCTGCGATTTGGTTAGAATTCCCAAAAAAAACAGGGGGTAAATGTCCCGAATCATCAACTCAGGGGCCGACTGCTAAAAACTTACCGAGGCAAAATAGTTATATGTACAAAACAGTATCCACACACTAGACAACCCCGTGAAATTACTGGGTCGAAATTCTTATGAAGAAATCAAATTAACGGCAATTTGATGCCGAAATGTAAACAAAAAACCCCCCGGAGATTAACCAAAAAAACAATTTGACAGTCAACAAAACTGCGACTCTGACTGGGCCAAATGGACTCCTGGTAACAATAGATTCAAACAACTACAGCAGAAAACGAACCAACTACCAACAAAAAAAAAAGTCCACAAGTGCTGGGCAGTCTGTCCAGAAAGTTGTGTCTTAGGGAGTTTATAAGGTTGGACGTGTAAGAGGAGAGTAGGCGAGAAAAAGGGGAGACAGAACACCAATTTCTTGACTGTCGCTGTATATGCGAGCGTGAATAAAATGTTCGGGTCGTGTATACGTACTTGTCGGGCGCAACTCAATACGAGGGTACGGGTACGTGCTGGGACGTAGCTGGGTGGGAGCAATAATAATTCCTGGGCCTTTCTCAGGGCCTGCCGCCGAAACGGCCCGCAAGGGGTCGCGCTTATCGGTCCTAATTGTAAACCTAAACGTCGGTATTTTGTTGGCGACGTAAGCATACTATGCGTGGCTTGCTGACGACTGACGTATATGAATAGCAGCAGCCTGCACGGTTGGGACTTAAATGTCTGCGCGTTGCGGTGAAATATTTTATTCCTCTGACTTCGCTACTGGTTAAAGAACCACCGACCTGGGCCGTTTAGGTTTCGGCTACGCAAAAGAGTGGTTGCCGGCGCGAGACTCTGGTTGGAGCTGATAGGGGGAGGGGGGGTTCCGGGTCTGTGTCTTGTTGGCGTTCGGCGACTGGGCTCTGCCCAGACCCGTAGTTCCGCTTCGCGGACAGGGGGGGCTATGTAGGCCGGTTCTGGGTAGTCAGTCTGGTTTGACGTCTGGTGGTGATCTCCTGCTGGAGTTGACCCTGACTAGGAAGCTCTGACCAACGCCAACGTTGGAATAGCTAGCATCTCTGTCTGTCTGTCGCCATTCCGTAGCGACTGTTGCTTGCTTATCCCGTTGGTTCCTCTATAGCCGCCAATAAATTCCCGACACGAGTTAAGGTTTATCTCAAAGGCCCCTGACAATGGCTCGGCCAATTGTTCTTCGAGATAGACGTGTACTCCGTTTCATATCTGGTGAGCAGGCGGGTCAGCCTGAAGACTAAGCAATGAAACTGCCTGAAGAAATGTTTGGCTGCCAATTATACTTTGTGTCACAATGTGAAATAACCACCATCCATCCTCCTGGCCCGCCTGCCTTGAGCACCACCCACCTACATAGCATGGACTGGACTGTACCTTACTACAATTGACGCCAAAAATGCTCAGTCCCAAACTCTAAAGACCGTATATCCTCGTTATGTCTTGTATCTCAATCGTCTACAACTTGGCATTGGTATCAACCTAGAACTGTTAAGATTACATACCCTTTTGGTACATTGCTTGCGGTCGGCTCCGTGCGGCCTCCCTCGATGTTCTGTAATATATAACCATTATTAAACTTCCAAATTATAACAAATTAAATCTGACCAAATAATGTCTCGACAACAGGAGAGATGAGCCTAAACAGGAGGCCATTTGATATGCTAGTACTATGATTTGCATGTGCCAACAGTGGTAGTGAGTTTGGAAAAGATTTTATTCTAAACATCGTATACCTCGGTCATTATCTGTAGACAGCAATATTTGAGATTGCAGTGTGTAGCCTGAAACTTATAGAATCTTATATGATACATATATTCCATACAAAAGAAACTGTTACTTGCAACGCAATAAAAGCGCTAACCACACCTTGACCACTCCACTCATTTACCGCATGTTCCATTCGCACTCATTTTATATAATTTTCTCAGACTATATATTAATCTGGCTATGCTCTGGCACTTTGTCTTTATATCTCGGTCGTGCCACTGATAGCCCGTGACTCTATTGCATATTTCAAACCTTATCTTGCATAAGTATGCAAGATAGGTTTCTTTTTCTGCATTTACCCCTGTTCAGAGCGAGCGACCGGAACATTTGAATAAATAAATGAACAAGCAAATATTACTTTCAAAGTGGTATGTACATATAAGGAGTTATGTTCGTGACAGATGATTAGCTTGAATTCGGCATTAGCATAACACGGGAATTGAAAAGTGAAAAGAATACTCGCATCGGAAGAAATACTTCCTGGTGATACGTTTCCTAGTACTAATGTTTTGAAAAAAAAAAAAGATTAAAGTATCAGTTCAAAAGGGTGGGCTCTTGGCCTGTGTCAGAATGCGTTAAAAGTGGTCTTGTATGCAATGCCTCTGCCGAGACAAAGTTCACATTCCACTAATGAGTCTGAGATACGAGAGGTCCTCTATTTGATATTCAGACAAGGTGTGGCATCGCGTATTACAAAATGCTTCGAGCATGGCTTATTTGAGACCTATTTCCAGCCCTAGTGGTGAGTCAAGTGAGTTGGGTACTTGAAGAAATGCTTTTTATTGCGTTCATTATCAGGTAATTGAAATTGATACCAGAATCACAATTGTGTTCGTCAATCGAATTAAGCTACCACAAGTCATTTAAAGATGGTCTATCGATAGATATTTATTTGTATATTATGTATTGCATAGGTGCGTATTTACTATCTGATAGAGCAAATCAACCCCCACTCTGCAAGGGCCTCGAGATCTCACTTGATCCGCTCATTCAAATACATTTCCTACAAAGCGATGATACGATAAAACATTTTAGATTATAAAGGGGCATACAGAATCTGGGTCACATATTTGCGAGAGTAACGGCTGATTGAAGCCACTGCCAAAACATTGTGTTTGATGGAAGTCGTCGCAAGGTGATTAAGAACTACATGATTAGGAATAGGGAGAATGGAATTGTTATCTTTCTCTGTTGAATTGGAGTTGAGAATAACTCCTTCAAGATGAGGCGGGAGTTGTGGCGGAGTGACAAAATCAGAGGATACAAATCGATCCATAACTTCGGCATCAGTGAACACAGAGGGGATTTCGTTTCCATATTGGAGAATTGGTTCACGGATCATCTCCTCATCTTCATTGAATTTCTCATATTCGCCATCTCCAGTATCTTCCTCGCCAGCGGGGATAGGCTGGGGAGGCAGTGGACGGTCGTCCTCTACTCCGACTTCAATGTAATTAACAAGATTTCCCATAGAATCGGTAGCAGTAGGAAGGAAATCTGAACACCGGAGCTCGTTGTCAACAACGAATCGAAGTCGATGGGTTCCTTTCGGGAGCTTAAGAACGACCGAAAAAAGGTCTTTGGACATGGTTGGTGGAGTGGATGCAGGATGAGGCTGTTGATTGTCGCCAGACACCTCTGCGTGAGCTTTCTGGAGCTTTAACTGCTCTTCATTGACCTTTGACAGACGAATCATCTTTCTCCATCCAGTGAACGTTCCTGTCACGTACACTTTATTACCCCCTTGTTTCCAGTCGATAACAGTGGTGAATACACTTCCGTCGAATTCATCTTGATGTGATAATACCACTTCTTCGCCGGACCCTGCTCTTGAAAGCGGTTTGAGTTCATTTGTGAGTTTTAGCTTTGAGAGCTCCATTTCTTCTTCATCCATCTCGGTAGGCTCGTCTAAGAGTAGGGTTGACTTCCTACGCGAGTATCCAGGACGCTGAGGGACTTCAGATCCACTGGAAGTTTGTGGTTGAGGTGTTGAGCTAACGGTAGACGACTCAGAGGGCACTGACGCTGCTACTGATAGTGGCACTGGAACCTCGACAGAGCTACTACCACCTTCCTTTACATCTTCCTGATGACTACTGGTAGCAAACTCCTCGTGATGGAAACTCGATTGCCTTTGATGATGAGAGTCACCTTCACTATCGCTACCACCGACACTACCGTTGGACCCTCCTGGTGGGCTAACAGTAGCCAATTCTTTAGTGACACTGGTGGTAGCAGTGTCCAACTTCTTCGCGATCCCGCCAATTGGGATCTGATCGAATCCTTGAGGCGGAACAGGCGGGAACTGTTCTTGTTGTTGTTGTTGTTGTTGTTGTTGTTGTTCTTGTTGGTCTTGATCGGTTGCTGTACTACTTGACTTGTGATGAGAATGATGAAAGTGATGGTGTTTATGAGAAGCAGAAGACTGTTGCTGTTGTTCCTGCTGCTTGGAGCCTCCGGCCCCATCAGTATCTTCCTGAGATGATGAGTTACCCATTTGTTTGTTTCTCGCCAGTTTGTCGTCTCTAATTCTATCTAATCAATCTTGAGCAGCAACTCGACCGCTAATGCAATATTAACACTTTTATCTATCTTCGTAATCTCTACCTATTGAATTCTTAGATCCTAAAAACTAACCTTCTGCAAGCACTGGCGTCTTTTTGGTTTCGATATATGAATTGGTTGTATGAGATAACTCAAGGTCAAAAACATATGTATTTTGGTTTCTAGTATAGATCTTTAAATGCCTGGCGCATCCTTTTCAGCCGTACGTGATTTGCTTTGGGGGTAGGTGTTGGTTGAGTAGCGAGCGAAAGGGTCGGTCAGTTTATGTTTAGAGGTCGATATTTTCAAGGCTCGACTAGGAGTACGAGCTCTATTTTAAGACTGTTGGCCAGCCTACTGACTATTGATTTTCAAACAGCTGTGGTTTATCGTAAAAAGTAGGCAAATGGAAGAAGAGTCATCTTAAGCCACAATACGCGAGGCGTATCCTCACTTATAATGCGGCTTCCATGAATAATAGTTATCCTTTTTAAACATTCCTCATACTACTCATTCATTTCACTTCTTTCCCTTTCTATGTTATCACAACCGACTCAATGGTTTTCGTCGCCCGTCTCGGTGGAATCGGCTCGTGGATTGCTTGTAATTGTGTTGTTTAAACACTCCCTCGACCTTGCGCCGGTTGAAGGACGACTGTTCAACATCGATCCCAGCACTGGCACTGTGTCTCTCTTCTCTATCAATGAGAACATGAATCTCGAATCGCTGGCATTTAAAGTACTCTTTGAATCGTCAATTGACACTATCTCCAGTAAGTATGCTACTTTAGTTCCACCAATTGCCCGTCCGAGATAGGGCCGTACCGTACTCTCTAACTAACCAACGGATTGCAGTATTCCAAAACCAGGACTCTCAAACCGCACAGCGACTGATCTCGTTAATTGACACAAAATTACAGTCCGTTCCTAATCTTCTACGCAGTCAGAACACACAAACGACTTAAACCAGCCGAAAGCACCTATCTCTACGGCAATCGTACGTATCTACCTGCCTACCTACCTGCCTACCTACCTACCTACCTACCTACCTACCTACCTACCTACCTACCTGCCTACCTACCTACCTACATTCAGATCAGACCCTTATCTTATCTGTTGAAAAAATATCAGGCCCACTTGCATATAGATCGTTCCCCCTGTCGGAATCCCTAAAGACATAACTCTTCCCGGATGATTTCAAGACCGCTCGACCGGGAAAATGTGGGGTTGTCCGCGGAGTGGCAGGTATACCTATTTCCACGCTACGCGACCTTTCCACCACCAACTTCAGATGCCATCCTCGGCTATTTGTCCATTATTTCATAACACCCAAAACAAATTAAATTAATCCTACAAACTTGCCTATCCGCTGTCGCCGGAAAAATAGTAAACTTTGTCTGCTCAAACTGTCCTGCTGTTCTCGGGCCCTCATCTCCCTCTTCTTGTATAAAAAAATATAACCGAGGTCCCTTAGTGATTTAGTATTTATCTGACTCGGTCCCCTTGATTTAACTTCTACCCTTTACGTCAAACATTATTCTTTAACAAGGTTTCAAAAATGGCATTGACTAAAGAAACCGTTGTCATCGACGCCCATCATCCAAGAGACTCGTCTGACTCGACCGTCTCGTCTGATGATAGGTTGAAACTGGTGTATGCTGTCTTCAAAGATGACAGGTTCGATAATTCAACCGTCGACCCTACCACGTTGGTCAATCTTGTTTTCGTTCATGGAACGCAGATGATTAAAGAGCTTTGGCAGTACATGATTGAGATGTTTTTCGATGAGTTTGGCGCTCAATTAGGTACTGTGGTGGCTATTGATAGCGTGAATCATGGCGAATCATATATGCTGAATGTAGGCAAATTGGGATTCGAATGTAGTTGGGCCGATGGCGGAAGAGATGTCTGCGAAGTAGTTCGTCACTTGAACAATCCCGGCCCTACTATTCTTATTGGCCATTCAATGGGAGGCGCTATGTCCGTGTATGCATCGGTATTTGAACCGGGACTGTTTGATTCGGTCATCACTATAGACCCTGTCCTATACGGTGATCCAGAGCTACTTGCCAATGAGAAAGTGATTGAGTTTACCGGGAAGCGATTTAAGAAGCTTGAGAAGTTTATCCGGGTGGATTTCAAAGACAAGGAAGACTATGTTAATTACATGACCAAGATCGGAATCTCCCGCGGGTTTCACCCGCGGATATTAAACGATTATATTGATTATGCTGCTATTTACAACAAAGATGGCACTGTCAGTATGAAAGGATCGGTCGAACAACAGATTATCTCGTATTGTTCGTCGCTATGGACTTTACGGGATTTACACTCGCTATTAACGGCTATTGACTGTGAAGTGTTATATGTTTATGGAGATGTTTACGACTGGAATCCTCCAGGTGCGGGCGAGAAAGTCGTAGAGGCGCTTCGTTACGGCAGTCTCAAGGTCATTCCTGACGGAAAGCATCTTGTTCCGTTCGACAAGCCCCGAGAGACCTTCGACACCATCAAAGGGTTTGTGGCCCATCGTCGTGAGCGAGGATCGAAAATAGTCCAAACCCAGTTCTCTCGTCGTACTTATAACGATGAGCAGCGAGCTCAATTCGTAAAAGACGGCAGTACAAATGCCCTGAACTCGCTTCTCGCGGGAAAGCGCCACGCTCGCTCAAAGCTATAGAATAATAAACCTTTACAGTGACATTGCTTTGCGTCTCTGGCGACTGGGCACTGCCCAGACCCATAGTTCTCGCTTCACAAGCAGACGTCGCTCATAGTTGATTCATTTATTTACACGGATTCACACAGGGTCTTCTATTTTTTGGCCTTTTTGGTGAACCGAACATATTTACTGTTTTCTTCGGCCTCCTTTTCCTTCTTCAAGCGAAGCTCGCGCTCTGCCTCGCGCTGGGCTTTCTCTGCACGCTGTTTCGTCTTCTCAAAGCTCTGCTTGAGGGTCTCCATAATAGACACATTCTCACTGGGGTCCATCTCGGGCTTGACAATGGGTGCCAATCCCATCTTGTTACGGAACGTCTTGGATTGAAGCAAAAAAGTCTGTCCAACGGAAAGAACACCGTTAAGCGCAAAATAGAAACAAACAGATGCGGGAAGGGACATGGTCATTGGAACGGCAATAAACGGCATGTACGTAAAGATTTTCTTCATTGCTGGAGACATGGTATTTGCGCCCGTCTCTCCACCAAGCTTGAAAGTAGTAGCATAGAACAATGCAGTAATGACTTGAAGCCCGAGATATGGGTCTGGTGCTGCAAAATTCGTGAACCACAGAGCGCCCTCAGTGGCCAGGCCATGCACGGGAACCTTTGACATACCGTTAAGTGCGGAAAAAACTCCAATGAAAAACGGAACTGACGCCATGGGTAGTAGTAAATGCGAAGTCTTGACATTATTCGATTGCATCAGCTTCTTACGTTGCATAAGAGTCTTCTGAGCAGCAATGGGATCATCACTGGCAGTATATTCCTTCATCAATCTATTCAGTTCGGGCTTTAATTTGGTCATTTTGGCAGTGGCATTGGACGACTTTACATACATGGGGAACAAGACTACTCTTAATCCAACTGTGACAATGGCAATCGTAGCCCACCATGGCAATCCCGTGCTGACATGCACAGACTCAAAGATATGTTGGAAGAGACCAGGAGGCCATGTCCAGCTTTGAGCCAATCCGACAGATTGGAAGTATCCGATTTGATCGGGGCTAACGGCCTCAACGATGTTCTGAATCGTTTCGGAGGCGTTCTGAGCGATAGGAGCGATTTCCGTTTGGATTGACGATCCAGCTGACGATACTATTTCGCTAGCGTTTTCGCTCACAGTATTGGTAGTGGCAGCGGCCGTAGCAGTAGCAACTGCACTGGTATGCGAAGAATTAAATCGCTTAGTGACGCCAGAATCGAATTTCTTAGGCTGTTGCAACGCTGGTCGGACTCCAACAACTGAGCATTGTAAAATACTCGAACAGTATCTCGAGGCTATATTGAGCTGGAATAGGTGTTGTTAGGCGATGTCGTTCTTCGAGAAACTTTTGTGTCAAGTAGCTTTACTACCCACTTACCTTTTGAACTCGAGGCGCTAATCGGATCATATCTACAAATACTCCAACGTCTATAAATATCTATTTCTATTCTTCCGTCGTCTACAACTTGGTATTCTGAAAAATGAAATTTCACTAGCTAGTGTGCGCATCTGAAAATAAATCGGCTCTTCGAGGCCCTAACCCATATCGTAAACCGGACGCCGCTCTTGTTACGGCTCGTTTTCTTCACTGCCAGTCCAATGTCGAATCTCATGAAATGAGCCCATTTCTTATCTACCACCCTTTTTCCATCAATGCCTTTGAAAGGCGCTGACGATGATATCTAGGAACTTGCATCAACATAATAGTAGCAAGCAGACTATGGAGAGGTTCATAAAGTCGTCGCTGGGTAGTAGTACTACTTTCGTAATCGGTCGTAACTCTGTTAGCCATACCAGTACTAGTAGTAGTAGTCAGCGACCTCAGGCTACTCAGGCGATTCTAAGACCAAGTAAAATACGCTATGAACAAAGTCGGGCTCCTCGTAGTGCGTTACAATTATCACTCTCATATATCAGGACATTCTTTACCACCGCAAACATGCGAAATGACCCCAACTCATCATCCTCTTCATCACCAATTATAGACCTCCATAATCCAACGAGCTTTGTTTCAAACACGTCTACCATTCTATCGCATAACCCAATGACTTCTCTAAGTAGTAAGCTCAAGAAATCTGTTTTTAAGTCCTCCACCTCTACTTCCATCTACCGGAAATCAGTCGATTGGTACGCCATAACGGACATGCTTCATGATCTGAGGACAGAGAGGTCCTTTGACAAGGTGATAGACGTCATCCAGTCCATCTTGACCGAACACGGTCATGGTGGCCATGAGTCAGACCCACCACCGGCAAAGCTCTTGGAAGAGCTCCTGTTAACTGTCTTTGATAGTGCTACCATTGTGTACCAGTCCGTGGGTACCCGAGCAAGGCCGTCTAAAGAAGTGACCAAAGTCGTGAATACATCACCGGAACATGCTAATCTAGCATGTCTAATACTAGATCATATGATCTCACGCAGCTATGAGATCCCTTTTACCAATTTATCAATTCTTTATCAACTCATAGTCCCATTGGGTGATAGTTTCTTTGCTCACAAATACAGACTGATCTCGAAAAGTGTATCCATCACCACCACTGCCCAACGAAAACGATATATGACCCATATCATTCGACTGCATGTTTCTTGTGGAGACATTGAAGGAGCGTTTGAATCGGTTCGAGAAATGGTTGAGGCAAATGCAGGAAAGCTCACGCTGAGCCGAGATTTATATGAGATTCTCCTTCTAGCAGCGCTTCACCAAGACGACATGGGATTCTCTCGTCAAGTAATGGAATATCTCCATAGCTCTGGCCCGATTTATGCTCGCACATGGGGTATATTTATGACCCATGCGTGTCGTCTGATGAACTATGAGAACGTCGAATGGGCCTGGAAAGCGGCAGTAATTCCAGGCCGAGTCGTTGTGAGCGACTGGTGTTATCAGCGAATGGTAGATATAGGCCGCGCCAATGGAGACTTTGCCCTTACTCGATGGTCGCTTCTCCGCGAGCAACGTCGCAAACAAGCATTCTCAAAACCAGACGGCAGTGACCATATTACTCAGTTTGCAGCATTAATAGACGCATACGCTAGCAGTCAAAATGTCGAAGCGTGTCTTAAACTTATAAAACGTATTGGCAATAAAAGGTCAGCCATGCTGCGATTACGGGATATCCCTCGCTTAACACACGTTCTGTCATCTGATCATACGCTACTATCCAACACGTCTAAATACATCATCAACCTTCTCCGTAAGAGCAGAAGAGCACCTATCTCCGCTGCTACCAAAACGCTCTACTTCAACATTATCCTTAGTGCATACGTCCAAGCGGGAGTCGAACCCAGGGCGATCCTAGAGTCTTATAGTACTGCACGATTCGACCTGGACGTATCCTATAATGAAGACACCATACTAGCTATGCTTCGGCTTGCCGCGTCAAGGAGCGATGTACTCTTAGCCCGCCAGATCATTCACCATGACTGTGAAGCATTCGGTGTCCCGCGAACCCGACGAATATTCGAGTTGGCCATCAATCTCAGCCGCGATCTGGAGGCCCATGATACTGCTGACGAGTATCTAGAGCTCATGAAGGTCAGTGGTATCTACCCAAAAGCATATCTGTACTACAGACAATAGCATTTTTATCTATATTCTGTATATATATAACGAATTGAATGACCATGACCTACATCTTGAGAAGCGACGCGGCGCTGATGCTCTATATCATCGGTTTCGATGCAACCGTTCTGTCCCTGCATAGACCCCCGCCGATCGCATCCGCGTCGGGCCCATGGCACGGCTGGCAATGTAAACATTGCAATCCTAACTAGGAAAAACAGATATACAGGTGAACGAACTGCTTCATTAACAACAATCTTTATAGACGACAGATCATACCGACAGACACCACAAAGAGTATATATATATATAAATATATATAAGTTGGCCAACGCATTGAGGTTGTACTACTTAGAAAATTGAAGGATATCCAAGTCGAGCGGATTATAGTTATAGGCAATGGCCAGTAAGGAGTCGTCCATTGCCGTGACGGGTATGTTGACCGGGCTATGTAAGAAAGATACCAAATAACTAACTATCAATCAGTGCGAGTCAGGCCGTTCACAGCAAATGAGCAAATGCATCTTCAGCATGTTTCTAATGAACCGGTATTTCTAGGAGATGGAAGTCTTACTGGCGGCGGAATTGGTAACACCGGTAATGACGGGGGCCCTGCTTCGGGAATGGGGTTTTCTCACCGGTATCCCGGCAAAAACATTCGAAAGATTATAAACGTCGTAGACGATAGAATGTTGATATTCGACCCGCCAGAGAATAACCCAATGGTGAAGATGCAACAAGCGCTATTCAGTGGAGCCAATTCTAGTAGTTCAATGAGACAGAACAATACGTCCAGAATTAGAGAGCATCGATTTGTGTTTGATCGATTGTTCGACGATGACGCTTCTCAAAATGATGTTTATTGTCATACGACCCGTCCTTTGTTGGACAACGTTTTGGATGGCTATAATGCTACTGTTTTTGCATATGGGGCTACTGGCTGTGGGAAAACACACACCATTAGCGGTAATCCGAACCAACCCGGCATTATATTCTTGACGATGAAGGAACTTTTTGAGCGAATCGATTCTCTCCGCGACACAAAGATTATCGATTTAAGTCTATCATATTTGGAAATATATAACGAGACGATTCGCGATCTATTAGAACCAGCGGGGTCGGTTCCTGGACCGAAAAAGATTCTTCAGCTACGGGAGAACGCTGACAAGCGAATCTCGGTCTCCAATTTAAGCTCCCATAAGCCAGAAACTGTCGGTCAAGTAATGGACATGATTCTTCAAGGAAACCAGAATCGTACCATGTCACCAACAGAAGCAAATTCTGTTTCGTCGCGGTCGCATGCGGTACTACAAATTAATATCACCCAAAAGTCCCGAACCGCGGATCTAAGCGAAGCACACACCTTTGCAACTCTATCGATTATTGATCTCGCTGGCAGTGAGCGTGCCTCTGCGACAAAAAATAGAGGTGAGAGGCTCATCGAAGGCGCTAACATCAACAAATCATTACTGGCACTTGGAAACTGTATTAATGCACTGTGTGATCCCCGTCAAAGAGGCCATGTTCCATATAGAGACTCCAAACTGACAAGACTGCTAAAGTTCTCGCTGGGAGGGAACTGTAAAACAGTCATGATTGTTTGTGTAAGTCCGTCTAGTCACCATTATGACGAAACGCTGAATACCCTTAAATACGCAGACAGGGCCAAAAAGATCAAAACTAAGGTTTCCAGAAACCAACACAGTCTTGATCGCCATGTCGGCTCGTACTTGAAGATGATCACCGAGCAGAAGGCCGAAATCGAGGAACTTCGTAGCCGCGAAACAAAGGTGGTTCAAGAAGCACTGGAGAAGCGAGCTCGGTCGCGAGAAGCTTGTGTTCGTGCCCTTCAGGATGCGTTTACCAGTCTTGATATTACAATTGAGAAAAGCAAACAAGACTACATGCACAGGGCCAAATGTCTCGAAAGGATGCGGAGAATCTCTGTTCAGATCAATCAAATGGAAGCCATTTCGAATGCTTTAACCCAACAATCTGAGCATCAACGATACCCCATCCCGGGCATGGAACCGGTTCAGAACGCGCTCAACAATGCCAAAGCCAAACTCGTATTAGAACAGGGCCAAGTACAGCAATACTTTCAATCTATGAATTCAATGCAATCAATCGATTCGGCGGTCAATGTGCTCAATCGTCGTTTACAAGAAACCGCTGGATGGTGTCAAGACGATTCACAGTATTTCGACCTATATGTCCAGTGGAAAAAGACCACTATCGAAAACGACCTATTTCTACAATCGCTCAAAGATATCCCTCAAACGTCAGTATCGCTAAATTTCATTTCAAACTTATTATTCAAGTGCCTTGGAAGGCTGGACGGGATGAAGAATACACAGTCAGAGGACACGCTCGTAGGGGAGATTGGGCTGCTGATTCAAGAACTGCTTGGAGATATGGAACAGTCTACAGTGCTGCTAGACTGTGATGATAGCAGTTCCAGTAATAAAATGGACTTATCATTTCTTCGAAACGTTCCAGAAGTACCAATTAATATCAATGCCACTAGTACCACGATTCAACAGCCGGCTACATCTCCAAAACGACTGTCGTCTCGTAGAATGTCGATTTTGAAGAAAAAATCCCCTCGACTACTGCGAAGGAATTCTGTGCTCATGAGACCGCCGTCGCCAATCAAGCCTCGTAAATCGTCTAAACGAGTGAGATGGGAAGATACTGAAGATACCGATACCACCAACACAACAGCCAATGATACGAGAGATATGACTAATGATGGTCCACAATCTGATACTTCACTCAGTGTGGAGCTATTTGCGACGCCAGTAATGGCCATTCAGAACACTCATACAAATGATAACAAAGGGTCTAAGATTATGAGTCCTCTGAGTGAAGTGACAATTGACAATGAACTGAACACCAGTACTTCATTCACGAACGACTCAGCCGTTATTCCCACTCCTGCTAAGAAAGCCATTGGGCCTCGCAGTGACTTGACTCGGCGGTCGTTGGCCAAACCACGCCCTTCTGTGCTTGGAATTAACAAAAATGCATCTGGAAGAGTAGAAAAGGAGAACAGTAGCAGTCCAATCACATCAATTGATCAAAGCCTGATTCTTTCTTCTGATGAGTCTCCACCGCTTCCTCCAGTGCCGACATCTAGTGCATTCCAATCTTCGACTTCGCGGTCTTCAAACGTGCCATTCCACCTCGCGGCAACCGCTTCATCTGCCATGAAGCAGAATTCTCGTAAATCATAACCACTTTAAAGCAGCCATTGGTTTTTGTAGAAAAAGTATTATCTATTTATATTAAACACAAAGTATTTATATTACAAAGTCTGCCGAGCTGAACGCTCAGTCCCATGTTGACAGTTACACGCCGCATAATCGACCTCACTAACATCTACACGTACAATAACCGCCGAGAAAGAGATCTTTAGTTCCGGACATAGATAGATATATAGGATAGTAGTCCTATTGTATCATTTTCGTTTAAAGCTCTCCTCACTCGACAATGGGTGGTTCAATTAAGAACATCAATTTCTTTCGAGGACATCCTACTAATAGCTTACTGGGCCCGTCCTCTCAATATGTTCTCAAAGCCACGGAACAGGTCCTTGGCCCTGCCTATCGTCCAGGAGATGATGATAACGAAGATAGACACCCGCTGACTTATGGCAGCGACCCAGGCTCAATCACTGTCCGTAAGAAGATTGCCAGATGGACATACCCGGACTTGAAACAAGAAGACGAGCAGACGTTCGCCGACAGTATCAATCTCACTAATGGCGCCAGTTTCGGAGTAGCCAATGCTTTACTACAGTGTACATCAGCACATTCTGGTTACACAAAACAAGCATTTATAGTGGCTCCTACGTACTTTCTCATCAACTCTGTGTTTCTAGATGCCGGGTTTGCTGGTAAGCTGTCCCCTGTAGAACAGCGATCGGACGGCACCTTAGACATAGTTCGTTTAGAAGAAATGCTCATTCATTTCGATAACCAGCCAGATGTGTCTTTAGGAGAAGGAACCAAACATATTGAAGACGTTTCAAGGCCTAGCCGTAAAGTATACAAATATGTCATGTACCTCGTTCCGACATTTTCAAACCCTCGAGGAACTGTGATTCCGCTTTCCGATAGGCTGAAGTTGATCCAGTTGGCCAGAAAGCACGATGTTCTTTTATTATGCGATGACGTTTATGATTGGTTGTATTACAAGGCCGGATCCATGAAAGACCTACCTCCAAGAATCGTCACGCTTGATAGGGATAGCATTGAAAATCGCAATGGACCCGGGAATTCCGTTTCCAATTGCACATTTTCGAAAATCGTAGGACCCGGGCTGAGAGTTGGATGGCAAGAGACGATTTCGCCATCTCTGGCAAAACAGTTGTGCGCGGGAGGAGCTGTCCGTTCAGGGGGTACCCCTGCTCATCTAAATACGATGATTGTAGGGTCACTATTGGCTCTTGGATATATGGAGTCGATTTTGAAGGAACTGCGTTCGGTATACGGAGCGCGATCCGAGCAGATGCGGGCTGACTTCAAGACGTATCTTCCAAAGGGGACTAATATCGAAGGAGGAGAAGGAGGTTATTTTTACTGGGTGACGCTTCCCTGCGAGTACGATGGCCGGGCCATTGCACAAGCGTGCCGTCAACAAGGAGTTATTCTCGCCGAAGCCCATAATTTCCAAGTCGATCATTCTGACGAGAGCAAGCGCCTGTTAAACGACAACAGTTTCCGAATTTGCTTTGCTTATAATACGAAAGAGGAGTCGACTAGAGGGATTCAAACATGGGGTCAAGTTTGTGAGAGATATCGTGAGTGACCTTGGGTCCGTCCGTCGCTGTCACGCCAACAAATACATCAAAAACATATTGATTTCTGTAAAAATATACGATATAACAAAGGAAAAAAAAAAGTATATATAATAGAAGTTGCACACTTCAATTTAACGACACACAAAGAAAAAAAAACACCATGTAAGAATCTCGATAGGCAAGAAATCGTTACAAAATATTCCCTAAATTAAGAATTCAACAGAAGGAAAAAAAAAAAAGGTTTAACCACAAAAAAAAAATTAAAGAGTAGAGGCGAAGAATAATTAGAAACATCAGAAAGAGGCAGTAAAAAACAACAAAAAAAAAGAACTTTTTGGTCTGATTAGAGAGAAAATAACAATGGAGCCTACGGCAGTACAATAGAACATTATTAGCATGCTACAACCGAAGACCCAAACCACGAACCGTTGTGAATAGCGGGCTGTTTGATGGGTTCGAATACACATACACTACAGTTACAAGTAGCCAGATGGTTATAGGCAGCCATGTAGTAAGATTGAGGGTATTGGGGGTGAGGATGATGGTGATGGGGTTGACGGTAGTTATAATAGGTAGTAGAGGCCGACTCGACAGACTTTTCTTCGTCATAGCCCCCACGGCCGGCCGGAGCGCCTGGAATCGCAAACGATTGCTGGAAGTACGACACAAATGGTTCACTGGGTCCAACGTTGGTCACGGCAGCGAGCGCGGCTGACGAGTGTTGTTGAGAAACAATGCGACTCGGCATGGCATTTACGGCTGCCACTACATTCGATGGATTATTATGAGCAGTCTCATACCATTTAGGTATAGTATAGGTTGCTCTACGAGGACTGGAGTTGCGAGCTGGAGAAGACTCTCGCGAGTAATAGCCAGCAGGAGATGTAGGAGACGGCAGTCCGTCTTGGAACTTCGCAGCACTGGCCTCATGGTATGATGAGACAGAGCCGCTACTGGCGGCCGAAGCCGCGGCAGCAGTGGCAGCCGCTTTCGACGACATGTAGACTTTCCAGCAGTGATTCCATTTATGCCATCCTTTAAGATCGATATCATTTAAGAATAGACTCCACTGAATATCTTTCAACCACTGGGCCTCGACGCGAGTAAGATCCTTAACGGAGATACCAGTAGCCTCATTCCATGATTTGTTTGTAAAAGTATTATCGTCATGGAATTTGTTGGACAACAGTAGAGCGACTACCAGCATGGTATAGACAGAGGATGAGTCTGAGTTAATAGCCAGAGACGGTTTTGAAATGGCCCATTTTTTGGAGAGATAGACCAGTGCCAATATGATGGTCGACTTTGGTAATCTTGTAGCGGTAAGAACTTGACAAACAAACTTTTTATAGGCGTTGAACGAAACGGGGTCCCAGTTGAACTGAGACGACGAGGTTGAGGTTGAGCTGGGTGCCACCATGATTCCAAATGCCATAGTGGACAGGAAATCGGCCATATAGTCGATTTCGTAGTCCAGGGTGGCAGAGACGCCTCCTGTTGGGACTTGAGTAGGGCGATCAGAAGGGTTGCAAGAGCTGGGAGCAGGAATAGCAGCAGGAGCAAGAGCAGGAGCAAGAGCAGGAGCAGGAGCAAGAGCAGGAGCAGGAGCAAGAGCAGGAGCAAGAGCAGGCGCAAGAGCAAGAGCTGAGGCGTGTCCATTACCGTTGCCGCTGTTGGATATCATTTGAGAAGCCATTTGGTCTAAAGGAACCGAGGGGACAAAGAAAGTGGTTCCATTGGACGAGAATGATGTAGTGGAATGGTGTTGGTGTTGGTGATGGCGAAGATTTCGCTGTGGCTGTTCCTGCGGTGGCAGTGGTGGTTGTTGATGGGACGGCAACTGCTGTGGCTGTTGAGAATACAACTGAGGTTGAGGCATCTGAAGATGCTGACGTAAATGTTGCAACTGTTGCAACTGTTGGTGCGGTTGGAGTGCCTGTTGATGGAGCTGCTGCGGCTGCTGTTGGTACCTTAATGACTGCTTATACGGATAATCATAAGGAGCAGCTGGCGGCGTAGGCATCAACTGTGAAGAAGGAACCATTCCGTACGGATTGTAAGGCTGAGCATGTTGAGGAGGAGGAGGATTGGCACTAGTGTGGCCATAGCGGCCGCTAGAAGCCATATTCATATTGCTTGACAGGTTATGGCCGTACGCGGGATGGGCCACCAGGTATTCTGGCGGCGTCACCATCTGACGATTATAATATGGCAAACCAGGCATGATTGTAAGATAGAAACAACAAAGAAGAAACAGGAAAAAAAAAGCTATCTATGACCAGATAGAAATACGGAAGAGGGTACTGATTGAATGGACGAAGAAAACTTAATGAAAAGCTCGTCAAAATGATGTTTGTATGTTGAGATGTTATTTTTTCGGCGATTCTTTCAAGTAAAAGAATAATAAAAAAAAAGTTCGACCAAACAAGCACGTTAAAAAATTACAGGGAAGAACTAATTAAAGTCTCTCTGTAGGAATTGAAAGAGCGTTGATGGATTGATGAAAGTGGACGAAAACGGACGAAAGACTCAAGTACAGTCAAACGAATGTATTACGAAAAGATGTCGTTAACGAACACCACGTACTTCAAGATACAACGTTATTGAAAGAGCCGCCTGAAGTGTTGCTTGTCGTCCTTTCACTTTATTTCAAGGTAATGAATTCTTCTAGTAAAAACAACACAAAAAATACCGTATTACTATCCAAAAACTCCGTGAAACCAAAAAAAAGATTAAACACACAAACTTTTCTATGGGTTTTTACTGTGCTAATTTCTCGTAACCGTTTTTTTTATCTCTTTTATTTTAACTTCTCCTTTTCTTCTTTTATTCTCCTTGAGGTCTTTTTATTTAGAAACTGAAAATAAAAAACAAAGGACTTTAGAGTAAAATTAAAACACTCAAAAACAGGAAACCGCTTTTGAGATGTTAGTAATTTTTGAAAGGATTGGCCAACGACCAGAGGGTTCTGAAGAAAAAGAAAAAAAAAAAAAAAAAAAAAAAGAAGAAGAGAGAAAAAAAATAAGAACAAACGAAAAGGTTGAGTTTTCTTCAAGTCTTGCTTGACGACTGCCCTAACAGAGTGGTGTTGCTTACACGGCTGACAATCTTAGGGCATGACGTTTCATCCCAATCCGAGAAAAGAGGTGTGTAAGGAGGGAGAGCAAGAGGTGCTAGTCAAGAGTGAGGTGGCCCGTATAGGACGCATGTGCTGAGAGAAGGTAAGCGGGTCTGGCACGAGTAACAGAGCTGACAACAGAGAGGAAAGAAAGAAAGAAAGAGACAGGGGAGAACGACGCGAGAGGCACGAAAGACACGAAAGACACGAGAGACACGAAAGACACGAGAGACACGAGAGACACAAGAGAGAACTCAGTCCCCCGTCTTCAGTCTGTCTATACTTAGTTGCTCTTCCTCCTCCACTCGACCACCACCTCCTCCTCCCTGGTGGGCTAATGATTATCTCCTCTTGCTCAGCCAAACTGCCAACTCAACCGCCAAACGCTATTTCTAGATCGTCTCGCCTGCCAGCCCAGAGCGATAGGATACCATGCACGCTTCCCGTAGCCATTCCTCCCAGCACCCGTTCAGGCTGAAACATACGAAAATTTTTCTGTGCTGCACTATACGTATAGGCAGGTATACGTCGCAAGCTTGCGCCAAGGCTCCAGATAGCTGGGCAGCTAAGGATCCGGCCGCGTCCGGCGGGTGGGCTCTGCCCAGACTCGTTGTTGCTGGGTTCGCGAGCTTTGCGGTCGGCTGTGTGATGGCATTGCCAACACAAGTCTACGAACGACCGTCTGGAACAATCGCCATTCTAACCCCGTGACCACCACCTCCTCGTCCACCACCTTCTCCCACCACCTTCTCCCACCAACATGTGTCCCCCCTGAATCCCTCTTTGCCGGCAGCGGACGCCCGGCGGCTGGCCGTCCTCACGACTACTCGGCTCGCGCCAGATCCTGCGGCCTCTGTTGTCCTATTGCGGTCGCCTAAATAATAATTCTCATTTGTCGTCGTAGCGGCCCATCTCCGCACGTTCATCCTATCTTCTACGTCATTCATCGCCTGGACCAGCGTGTTCACCTCGTCAGGTTTTTTCCGTGCTCGTCTAGTATCAGCCGTACGAACAATTGCACATACGAAGACCGGTGAGTTTTGCGGGCGAGGTAACCCAGACAGGACCACCACCAGTTGCAGCAGAGACCCAAAAGGACCCAAAACCTTCGAGCTTTGCTCGAACCACGGGTCCGGGCAGAGCCCGGCCGCCGGAGGCTGCCCACCAACAAAGTCGTCAACCTGTTGATATATCTTAATATCTATCTATACTGTCTGCGCGGACTATGTAGAAGCGAGAGTCCTGGAACTTGATATACGACGAGACGGGAGCGTCAGCCGAGTCGGGCCAGCAGTGCTCGCCGGCCGAGATGGTGATAGCGCTGAGT
The DNA here is from genome assembly GCA_030579895.1 of Sugiyamaella grinbergsii. Classification (NCBI taxonomy): domain Eukaryota; kingdom Fungi; phylum Ascomycota; class Dipodascomycetes; order Dipodascales; family Trichomonascaceae; genus Sugiyamaella; species Sugiyamaella grinbergsii. The sequence continues at coordinate 146,755 of JAKTRT010000029.1, forward strand.
ATGAAGGAACCGGGAAGAGCGCGAACTTTGGCGTCGATGTTTCCTGGATAGAAGATCACCGCCGAAGTGCCATCCGAGATGACGATTCTACGAGAACCAAACTCTTCTTGGCTAGGCGGTTGCTCAGACAGATAGTTAATAAAGGACTTGTAGTTTTGGGGAGTGATGCCGTCTTTATAGCTGCACTGCAGTTCCATTATGATTAGTGCTCTGGATTTGGAGAAGTTGGGCCCGAACTGTTGTTGCGAGAGAGGGTAGAAAGCATTGGCATCGGCCGGCTGGGGGGCGGCACGTGACGAGGAGGTAGTCGGCGGAGCCGGGTAGGAGAAGAACTTTGCGAACTGGGACGAGAACGGGTTGAATTTGGCAAACAACCCGCGCTCAATAAGGGTGGTGTCGTAGTCGTTGTCGGAGTTCGTAGTAGCATGGCTGGTGTGGTGGTCATTGTCAAGGTGCGATTCAGACGGTTCTCCTTCGCCCATGTTACTCATAGGCGCTTCCAACGACGAAGCAGCAAACACAGCATCAGGTGACTTTGTGATTTCCCATTGAAGCACAACCTCGGAGATGGTCTTGTTGACTTTGGACGACTCAATAAGAGCGTGGGTGCAGTTGCTGATGTTTTCAATCAAAGACGGCGGACCAGCAGCATCGGCGGCAGCAGCAGCGGTTAGCCTGGAAACATCTTTAGACAGAATGCCTCTGGCGATTTTCCCGTCTTCTGTGGGAGCCAGGTCAATGGCGGCTCTTATATTCCCATCGACAAGAAACTTGTGCATATCCACCACTGCGTCCATGGTAATGTGGTTATCCAGATCGACCGTTATAGCGGGCATACCCTCATAATACCCAAATGGAAAGCCTAACAGACCTTCGGGGCAGTTGAGTCCTTCATAAGCAGATGGAAGAACCAGCCAATCCACACAAGGCGAGCTATCGATTAAGTCGATATCGATTTCAGTGGCTAGAATTAATTCAATACAACAGAATCCAAAAATCAAGATATCAAGCATTCTGAATAAGACTGGCGGTGAAAAAAAAAAACTGTGCTGAATAATAAACAGACACACCCCTCAAGTGGACGACTATTCATTGTCGTTATATTTCCAGTCGCTAAGGGCTAGCATAATCGTATGCAACATGGACCCTGACGAGGCCCATAATTTACAAATGATGCACGACTTTAATGAAAGAGAAGGAATAGTTTACGACGCCTCGTTCGATGTTTCTCCGAGACAATTGTATAAGCACGCTGATAAGGAGAAATCGAAAAAAAAAATCTCGTCAAACTATCGCGTTGCTTTTTTACTGTTATCTAGGCACATTTTGTAGTTCTCAGATTTGCTCTCACTCTTGGCCCGGTCCCGACGGTGTTGAATGCGACATGAGCTCGCCGGTTTGGCACACCCACTTATCGACAAGCTAAAGATAAGAGACACAGAAGCATGCATGGAAAGTGAAAAATTCTGCCCTTTGAACGCATGTCTCGAACTGGCCACCGGCTTGCCATTGGGGGTTTGGGAGTAGGGCCGACAAGTGGTTGGTTACATAGGAGGACGTAGCGTCCATCGCTGATGTGTAGATCTTAAGATCCTTGGCAACAAGCTGGCGATATAGACGTTGAAGAAGTGAGACCCAGGAGTGGGGTGGGGGGGAGGGGGGGTGCCGCCATTAACCCCCACTGTCAAAGTAATGTTCTCCAAATTCTCGTCTGCTTGATCCTTGTCGTCCTCCTTTATCTCTTGTCGTCCTTTTCTCGCCTCTATCCTTCACGTCTCTTTCTCACGTCATTTCCTTCACGTCCCTTTCTAACCTCTATCCTTCACGTCCCCTTCACGTCCCCTTCACTTCCCCTTCACGTCCCCTTCACTTCCCCTTCACGTCCCTTTCACGTCCCTTTCTAACCTCTTTTCTTCACGTCCCTTTCTCACCTGTAATTCATTCTGACCTCTTCTCTTGTTAATCTTCTATCCAGAACTGTCGTCTTCGGCGTATTACTCAAACTACCGTTCGTTTTAACCCCCCGCTGACAATATGTTACTCGGATGACTATCAAACATTGTCTCAGTGCGTACCCTCACCCACCTAAAGTTCGATAAATAAAACGCTAATTCGCTACTGATATAACGGACCCCTAAATTGGCATCTCATGTGCTGAATTAGGACGGCTATGATAAGGAGTGCATACCTCGGAACTGCCATAGGGCCAGACGGTTATGCCCGCGCAGTTCATGTTCCTGTAACTGATAGATAATATGATTATCTTATAATCCATTCGCCTACCGGCTGCATCGATTCATCTGCGGGAAACCTTCCCTGGATGTAACTGATTCTTTTCATTGGTGTGGTTTAGTCAATAGATAGATCCGCGCTACCTGCCACTTTTACATATCAGTACCAGAGATGCATGAGTGGAATATACATATAAATAGACAGATTCTCTTTAATCATATATCGGATAAATTTTTTTTGATTAGCAGTTGATTCCAATACAACCTATCCAACTAGTTCAAGTAACCAGCAAACAAAAAAAACCAAAAAAACCTGATCAACATGATTAGCACTGTGGATCCAGTTATCTCCTACGGAGATGATGAGCAACTCCCGGTTCCCGCTACCACCTCGCCATCTCGATATTCAATCAGAAATGTCCGACAGAAGCTCCAGAATAAGTTGACCACCAGAGAGGGTCTTCTTGGTAGTTTCGACTATGCCTATTTATTCACTCCCCGGATTCCTTTCTATACCTCCAAAAAGGAAAAAATGAGTCCCGAAGGATCAAAGTCGAGTACGGTCTTTTTCGGTCTTAATTCTTCCATTCCTCTTGTGTTAGGGTTGGTTCTTGGTTTGCAACATTGTTTGGCCATGTTGGCGGGTATTATTACTCCTCCTATTATCATCTCTTCTATGGCTAACCTTGATACCGAAACTTCAGAGTACTTAGTATCTGCTTCTTTGATTTGTTGTGGTATTCTTTCCATGATCCAAATCGTTCGTTTCCCCATCTGGGGTACCAAGTATTTTATTGGTACTGGTTTGTTGTCAGTCGTGGGTACTTCTTTTAGTACCATTTCTGTCGTTAGTACTGCATTCCCTCAATTCTATCAAAATGGCTTCTGTCCTTCTGATGCAAAGGGTAACCCATTACCATGCCCCGACGCCTACGGTGCTTTACTCGGAACTGCTGCTTGCTGTGGTCTTATTGAAGTGCTTTTGTCGTTCTGTCCTCCCCGAATTCTCCAGAAGATCTTCCCCCCACTTGTGACTGGCCCTGTCGTACTTCTTATCGGTTCCAGTCTGGTCCAAAGTGGTTTCCAAGATTTCGTCGGTGGTGCCGGCTGTGCTACTCCCGGTGCCATTTGTCCATCTCCTGGTGCTCCTCATGCTCTTCCTTGGGGATCGGCTCAGTTCATCGGTCTTGGCTTCCTTGTTTTTGTCTCCATCGTTCTTTGCGAAAAGTGGGGCTCTCCTTTCATGAAGAGTTGTTCCATTGTCATTTCTCTTATTGTTGGATGCATTGTCGCTGCTGCCTGTGGATACTTTGATAAGGCTACTGTCGATGCTGCTCCTGCTGTTAATTTCCTGTGGGTGAAGACATTCAGATTGACGGTGGCAGGTAATATGGTCCTACCAATGTTATCTGTATACATTGTTTGTATGATGGAAACCATTGGTGATATTACTGCTACCTCTGATGTTAGTAGACAACCAGTTGAAGGTGAACTTTATGATTCCCGTATTCAAGGAGGTGTTCTTGCCGACGGGTTGAATTCCATTCTTGCCAGTCTAATGACCATTACTCCTATGTCTACTTTTGCTCAAAACAATGGTGTCATTTCCCTCACTCAATGTGCAAATAGGGTTGCTGGTATGTGGGCTTGTTTCTTCCTCATCATCATGGGTGTTTTTTCCAAGTTTGCCGGTGCCATTGTTGCTATTCCTAAGCCAGTTCTTGGTGGTGTTACCAGTTTCTTGTTTTCTAGTGTCGCTGTTTCGGGTATCCGAATTATTGCTGGTGTTCCATTCACCAGAAGAGATCGATTTGTTCTTACTGCTTCGCTCATGTTTGGATATGCTGCCCTCCTCGTTCCCAACTGGTTTTCTCAAGTTTTCACTTACCAAGGAGATAACACTAAGTTGAAGGGTCTGTTGGATGCGGTTATTATCTTCATGGAGACTCCTTACTCTGTTGCTGGTTTTGTTGGTGTTGTTGTCAATCTTATCATCCGTCAAGAATTCGATGATGCTACTTCTATTGAGGATCTTGATGGCAGAGAAGATATTGACGTTCCTGCCGTCAGAACTGAAAAATAATCCGGTTGTTTTTTAAAGTTTATGTTTGTTTTGTAGTTTGTGTGTGTATTTTACAGTTTTAGTTTTTTCAATATTATCATGTTTTCAATCATTTTTCATGCGACCTGAGATAAGCGAAAAGCCTAAAACGAGAACGACGTCTCAAAACCACCCTTTGGTCGGGCTCGACCATTTCTAGCTTTTATATTCCCCTGAAATTGCCCATACCGCTTCAGTCCCCCGTAAACCCCTACCCACATATATACGTATATATATTGTGAAACTTTTCACTGCTTCGTCGACCTGCCTTTCTCTTCTTCTTTCACCAACCAGGGGTTGTGTTCGGCTGCTTCGATCAAGTACCGCCTTTTTGTGCACGAGATGTATCCGAGTACGACCTCCTCAGACTAATTAGCAATTCTTGTTAAATCATTCTTAAAACCATCGCTGTTGGAGGTTGCCGCTGAGTAACATCAGGTCCGTGCTGACCCATGAAATGGTGATGACCTAAGCTCTGATACATGACTTACGAAATAGAGGTAGTAATATAGAGTTATATAGGCAATGAGACTTTTTTTTTTTGCTCGTGAATAGAGAGAGTAATGTAGTTTTAGTAATGTGATGGCTGTTGTAGTCAGAAGGAGGCATGTGAGTCTACTCGTATATATGAGGTGTAGACATTAAATACAATCGATACAGGACTGTGCTGTATGCAAACAAAATATGGCTCATCTGATCATCTACCGGTAAAGATGTATTTCAGTACGAGGTTGGAAGCTGTCGTCTTGCCTGGCCATTCGTAGATGGCCATTGATAGTTACACAGCAAAGTAGAATATTTGGTAGTCACCTAACAATATATGTACGCAGTATATTAGGGCGATAACCCTGGCTTAAGTCGTAGTGCTCAATCAATTGAACAAACAATGACGGAGGGCTATGAAGAGGTTCGATGTTCTGGGGATTGTATTGGGCTGGCTATGAGTAGAGGCTTCACGCGCAGATTTACACGAGCCGTGTAGAACTGCCGTTATATATCACAGACCCACCTTATAAATGAAAGCCTGGAATCGAGAACTATATAAACATTCGATAACTGGAACCTGTCCGATCAATTGTGTAGAGACTCTCGGGTGTCCAGAACGACAGGCTTATCATATCTGGGTAAGGTTCAATATCTCCATATTCGTTGACCCCATCACCAACTTGCATCTCTTTCTCTCTCCAAACTAAATGACTGGAAATACAAGTGCTACCCTAGAAAACTATTCAGCCTGTGACGTCGCGGACGCACTGGTTAAAAACGGACTACCAGACGGAGGGTTTGTTCCTCATTTAATAATCCAATCACCTCTCAAGCCGACGGGCGCAGTCATATCGGGCCCTGCTTATACGGTTCTGTATGCTCCTATTGAAGATTCCAGACCGGCCGTTTCATCACACTATATAGACTCGGCTCCCGAGGGGTCTGTGGTGGTTCTTGCCACTACCCCAGAAACACAGCTGCCTACTGCACCGTATACTACCATTAACAATGCCCTGTATGGAGGACTCATGTCGACAAGAGCAAAGTATTTAGGCTGTAAGGGTAGTGTGGTTCTTGGTAAGATTAGAGACGTTGACGAGCACCGTAGTCTCGACTACACTGTGTATTCCTATGGTTTGGGTATTGCTGCACCCAACAAAGTAGCCAAAGTAGTTGCCGTTAACGTCCCGCTGACGGTTCCTTCTTCCAACATGGTCATTCGCCCAGGAGACCAGGTTGTAGGCGATGAGAATGGCGTTGCAGTGATTCCACAGCACCTTCTAGCAACTGTCATTCGAGATATCCCGCCTCGTGTAAAGGCGGACCAGCTGGCAGCCGAGGATATCAAGAAAGGAGTCCCCGCTGCCGAAGCGCAGATCCTACGACGAAAGAACCTCTAATCTCGAGTACTTTGCAACATCTAGGAGAGTACAGCTTGTTATTATTAGTCGTCTATATATGTATATGAGTAGCTCTCGCAATGCGGATAATTGACCTGTAAAAACAGAGCTGGTTTAATTGCTAGCGGCAGCCGAGGCAGAAGCAGCAGCGGCAGCACCAGACACAGAGGCTGCTTCATCGGCAACATGATGTTGCTTAGCAGAAGGGCCCGACGATTTCTCTTTCTTCTTTTTCTTGCTAGCAGCAGCTTCGGCCACGAGTTCTTCGAACATTTGCACCTCTGCGGCCTCTTCGGCAGTACGGACGGCCTTCTTGAACACCGAACCAATTATGACTAATGCTTGCGCTCTCTCCATTCGTTTGCTTGCTGGGACTGATTTGTCGTATAAAACCTTGTCACACACTTCGCGAAGAATGGATTGGATCTCAAAACGAGACCCGTTCCATGCAGCAGCCAGCACCTTTCCCAGGAGCGTCCGTTCCATCTCGACCCGCCGTTCCTCGGTCCAGTCTTCACCGCCCTTTTCTTCGGCGCGGGCCATTTCTTGTAATGAGGATTGCGCGTCCAATGCACTTGATATGGTTGTCCACGTGTCTTTAGCCAGAGTGCCCTTTTCCTTGACCTTGCTGAAGAAGCCCGAAATACCTAGGAATTTCTGCGATTTCAGGAACGTCGAACCTTTGGAATAGTAAGTATGGCCAATGGCATGCAATAACTCGATACCAAACGATTCCATCTTGAGGTTCTCCGCTTCGAGTCGAGATTTCTCTGTGAATGCCGCGGTGACATTTGCTTCTTTACCGGTTTCAGTCCAAACGGAAATTCTATCAATGAGTTTTTTCCGTAGATTCTCAACCCGCTCTTCCTTTGCCTTTTGGCGTTCTATTTCATACTGTTCTAGTTCGGCCTTTTGTTCTTTGGTAAGGGCGTTTTTAGACTTTTTGTCCTTCTTGTCCTTCTTGTCCTTTTCCGTGGCTGTAGTGGACGACGTGGTTGACTTGGCGTCGGAATTATCGGGGCCTGCTGTGATTGCAGCGAGCATGGGAGTACCTGATCGGTGGGTTGTCGAACTAGGAGCAGGAGACGAACTAGTAGGAGCGGCAGTGCCTGTAGCGGTCACACCCGGGGCTGGCGAAGAAGCTCCAAAAGTATGACTGGTGCGGGTACTGGTATTGGTACTGGCAGTGCTAGTAGTACCGTCGGTACGAACAGAAGACTCTGATGTTCCTGAACCATGGGCAGCAGCTGCTGGAGGTGGAGGAGGTGTAGCACTAGCACCAGCACCAGCACCAGCCTCTGTAGACTTTTCAATCTCCTCTTCATCGTCCAACGAAGCAATTTCCATGGTCTTGGTCAAATCCTTTATAAGCGAGATCTCACCGATTAAATCAGCAAACGCTTCGCCGCCGAAAATCGTGGTAAAGAACTCGGCGGGATCCTCGAACCCGGAATCAGGAACCGCTTGGTCTTTACCGAACTGATCGTATTTCTTACGAAGGTCTTTATCGCTCAATACCTGATAAGCTTCACCAATGGCTTGGAACCTCTCGTGAGCCGTCTCGTCATCGGGATTCTTATCCGGATGGTGACGAATGGCCATCTTACGATAGGCTCTCTTAATGTCCAAATCCGAAGCATTCGGAGCGATCTCCAGGATGTCATAATAAGCAGTATCCACGACCATCTGGAATATAAACGGGTTGTCTGTACGTGTGTTGTAAATAAATAACTTAGGTAGCTTGTGAGCACGGGTGGCCCAAATAAAAAATATGTTCTAGATTTCTATCGAGCAAAGTCCGCTTGCTCCAAAATGTCAAACCGGTCTGTAGATGTCTCTTCAAGTGCAGTTAGATCGTGTGGCCAAGCAGTGCCGCCGGTGATAATATTTTTTTTCGCCTCACCCTCGCTCTCACCATCATCTCAAGGAGTAGGGTAAGGGTGGCAGATGATGAAGGAGATGGGACAGTCCTGGCCGGCTGGTCGAGAAGTGGGTTGCGGCCGAACAAAGCCCGGTTGTAGCGTATGGTGGGTGAGCTCCAGAAAGAGTAGATGAGTACTATTATTACTCCAGCTTCTCGATCTAGTGCCCTCATTGCAACCCGGCCAACACCACTTTATCTGGAGAACCGCTGCCTGCCTGCCTGCCTGCCTGCGTGCCTCGCGTCTACGCACGGCTGAAAAATATTGCTGGTTCAGAAATTGTGGTGAAGATGAATTGCAAATTCCAAACACTCAAAATCAAACTCGGTTTACACCTCTCTCTCTCTATCACCCCACAATCACAATGGCTGAGATCGATTACATCGGCTACCTCCTAACGGGGGTCGAGCATTTCCAACACTTTTCCACCCAGGGATTCAGCGCTATATCGCCATATGTCAAAAACGCTCTGGCGTCCAATCCTGATCTATCGTCAATACTCCTCCTCCTAGTTGTTCTCTACGTCTCTCTAGTAGTCCTCTCATATGCTACTCGTATGGTATATTCCATGGTGCTGAGTTTTGTCAAGCTGATCGTCTTCACGCTCATCATAGTAGCCATCCTGTGGGTATCGGCCCGAGGGGTCTCGGGAGTATATGACGACGCATATCGATTATTTGCCGAAATGGACTCCACCACCATTCAATCGACTTTCCAATCTTACGCGCAAAGAGGAATATTCCGCTTAGCCGGGTTATAATCCATATGTCTCGGCCCTCATACGCACCGTCGTTGCCGGCACTTCGACCTCGCACTGTGCCAGACAATCTAATATGTTATATATGTATTGTAACGTCTGTCTTTTATTCTGCCTCCGGCGGCTGGGCCCTGCCCAGACCCGTGGCTCCGCTTCGCGGAGAGAGCTGTCGCTTACTGGTTCGTTTCAATATCAACGTGTGCAGTTCACGACCATCCCTCGATCGGCAGGGCTCGCACGGCGCCGCACGTCATGCAATATCGATAGATAGTTTTCATTCGAGGTTCCATATAAAACACATCCAACCCCATCACCACCATTGTATATATAAACATGGACGGCAGCTTAGACCTTTTCTCCACGCATTCCACCGAACGGACCGATGGGCCCAGCGTGTATATCCTGAGGCAGGCCAAACGATCTCAAAAGGGCCAGGATGACCTAACGGCTATTGATTCCACCACCACGTTATATGTGGGAAACCTATCATTCTACACATCGGAAGAGCAGATATTCGAGCTTTTCTCCAAGGCGGGCGATATCAAACGAATTGTCATGGGACTGGACCGATTCAACAAGACTCCCTGTGGATTCTGCTTTGTCGAGTACGAGACCCACGAGCAAGCGCTTGCGTGTGTGAAATATATCAATGCCACGAAGCTAGACGACCGGGTGGTCAAAGTCGATCTTGATCCCGGGTTTCTGGAGGGAAGACAGTACGGACGAGGCATCAGCGGCGGGCAGGTCCGAGACGAGTTCAGAGACGACTTCGACCCAGGCAGAGGCGGGTACGGAAAGCGATGGTCACAAGCTGCTCAAGCGAACAAAGATGCTCTATAGCACTCGGCCCAACGATATAACCATATAGTTTATTATGTGCGTAAAAAAAAATGCATACCCCAGCAACCCTCCGCGAAGCGGAGCCACGGGTCTGGGCTAGAGCCCAGCCGCCGGAGGCCGCCAGACTAGCGTCGTCAACCTAATGGATCCGCGAAGCAAGACGCTCCGAAGCGTTTGCTGGTGGTGGAGGCGGCCAGCGGGCACCCGCGTTTTCGATGTCGGCGAGGAAAGAGTCGGAGTTGTGGACCGTGGTGCCGCCAAGAATGATTCGCACTCCTTTGGCGACAGCGTTCATTTCGGCAACCTCTCGGGCTTCTTCGTAGGTGGTGCCGCCGACCATGAAAATGAGAATGTCCTGGGGCTTTTCGCCCTCGTCGGAGCTGCTGGCACCGCTAAGGCCCGAGATGGCCCACGCTGGCAGCGAGCCGTCGCCAGGGTCGTAGTATGGATGAGTGGCCTTTTTAAGTCGGCCCTTAATGAGATTGGTTAAAGTCGTCTTCACTAAGGGCTCATGCTGAGTATAGACGTTTTCGACTCCTTTGAGGCCCTTGAATCCTGACTGGGCACGAGCAAAGAAAGAGCTCGACCCAAACAGGTTCTCCTGGCGTTGTTTGCCGCCAGCGTAGGACGTTATGAGCGTGTGAACAGCATGGATTTTGCCTGCAATCTCCGGGTGCTGGCTGCCTAATAGACCCAGTAAAGCTTCGGTCGCATTGTTGGAGTGGTACTGATACCGCAGCGCGTAGAGAGCCACAAGACGAAGTTTTGAGCTGGATGACACCGTTGACTGAACAAGCATTTGCTGGACGTTCTTCATATCTGAATTATGCGAATCATTACATGCTAAAGACTGCTCTAGCTCCGACACTTCTAGTAAATCGCCGTTGCCAGAAACCAGCCGGGACAGCTCGCTAACAAGCGTGACATGCTTGGAAACGTTTCCGGACAGCCGTCGAAACTCCGGATAGTCTTCTACGAATCTTTTCATATCGGCGATGCTTTCAATGACTGAATTCGACTTGGTCTTTGCCTGGTACTGTGATACATAATCTTTAATACTTGCGCCGAGGTCGCCGAAATTCAGATACATTGCTTTGGCGAAAAAAGCATCTTTATCTGCCGATAACACAATCTCCTTTAAGTCTTTACTGATGTCCGGTACTTTCGACAAGTCTACACGGTTATTATAAATGCCCACAAGCTCGTGGACCATTGCTTGATATGTCCAAGGCGTGAGCAAGGGCGTAATAGGGTCATTTCTTCGGTCTAGAATTAGCAGAATCGGCGCGGTGTCTGGTTTTCTGAAGTCGAACAATTGGTTCTGCTCTTGTTTGATGGTGTACGACACTTCGTGGGCCAGTTTCTTGGCCATATTGCTGTTTCGCTCGTATCTGATGAGCGGTTTGTGTTTCATTGATAAGAGTAGCGACAGGACACCATCTACGGATCTATTTAAAGCGTCAGCGGCCCAGTTGTCCGGGCCAGAGTCGCTGAAGATTCTATGGGTCGGTCCGGCCAGGTTGAGAGTATATAGGTCCCGGTTGACTATCAAATAGTCACAGAACATTTCCTGGACTTTAGAGACGATCTCATGGTCGTCGCTTTCCGCCACTCGTTCCAAGTAGCTTTTTTTCAGGATGTTACTAAAGTCTGTGAATAAGATTAGTTGGAGAATACTGTGGGGGGCACGAGGGTCTCACTTACATAATTCATACGATGAATATTTTGGACTTCGAAGCTCGTCCACGAGCCATTGGATCGAGTCTGCCGTCGGGCGAAGAAAGCAGACACATTTCAAGTGCCTCATTTTCTCTCTGGATCCATTATCGATTCGGCTACACTCGATTGTTAGCATTCCTGCAGTTGGAAGCGGACCCATCTGGGTATAGGCAGAGCTCAGCCACCACAGGTAGCCAAGGCACAGAAAACTACTTACTCGATGAGATAAATATCGTGCTTCAAAAGCATGGACTGGGTAGCACACATTGAGATGATTGCCGTCTAGTAAGTTAGTTTGCGGTCGCAGTGTGAGTAGACGGTGAATGCCACTTACGGTTTCCTGGTCTAGCAGCAAGACCTTGATTTTAGACGACGCGGCAACGCCCGGAATGGGTTTATCACCGCCCACGCCGACCATTCGGTTGACGTAATTGTGGGATGTCTTTATTAAGTCCATTTTGCTATCTCAGGATGGTGTGGAGAACAGTGGCATCAAGATTGGGTGGTGAAGTGAGATAGGGAGTAAGGGAAGTGTACGGTGAACGGTGTACGGCTGGGGATCAAAACGTGGCGGTTATGCGGTAAGGTTGGAAGAGAGCATCGTTTGGTTGATGGGAAATGAAAATATATGCAATTGAGCATGGTTGCTGGGAAATGAAAACGTATGGAATTGATGGTTAGATTACGAATGCGATATTTATTGTTCCACGGAATAAAAAGCCTAGGACCTAGCTCAGCAGTAACTTACAAAACAAGTTAATCTCTTCATTGACTTTTTGATAAACGTCTGTGCAGCCGTCCAAGACTGACAGACAGCCTCACAACAGCCCCACGAAATCAAGCGATTCGTAATAACCCTCAGCCCAGTCGTTGGCTGGTTGTTGAATGAAATGCACTCTCAGAGATGGTCACAGACAAACCAGTTTACTTGACTTATCATACTCTGGTGTTTGTCTTTTGGAAAGCTCTGAATCTTGAATCTTGTGTGGATTAAGCGTACCAGCGTATAAACGAGTGAGCCAGTTGACTAGTTAACTAGCGAACCAAGAACGGTCGACCCAGATCAAGTCGTCTTACGAATCGGGTTTTGTTTCCAACAAACAAACTACAAAACGTTGGCGAGACATTCAAATATACCACTCATACAATGCCACATATAACAGGCGCTAATAGAGTCCTAAAGCAGTCTGCTACTGGCGGGAATGACAGCGGCGGTTCCGACGATAGCAGCGGAAGTAATTCCATCAAACATGAAAAGAGGTCCAGCGACCGTCTTAATAATGCCACAGCATCTAATTCCTCTTCTGCGAAACACTTTGTTAACAGATCGGGTCATGGCCATCCAAAACATTTCCGCAATTCTTCTTCGTCTACCAGATTGAACAAGATGGGTCGTATGGCCCCGCTTCATGGATTACAAGAATCATCTACTGTTACAGGCAAGTCACCGAAAACGACCATGGGATTAGTAGGTGCCAGTACCGGAAATGCGTCTAATGTCAGGTTTTTGCGGTCCAAGTCGACAGACAACGTTCTTGCTCATAACCCTCGTGAAGCTTTGCAGAGAAGAACCACTTCACAAGCGATGATTCGATCTTCGAGATCGCAGACTAGAATTAATAGACATCATCCGCCCCATATGCATGCGCTTGTACCGACGAGATCGAGGGATAGCAGCGTTAGTATCAGTGGCAGTGGAAGCGGTAGTGGAGGCGGAAGCGTAAGCGGTAGCGGTAGTGGTAATGCCAGTTCTAAACGAAAGAACAAGGCTGGCGATTTAGTTATGAAATCTTCAAGGCCAATAATTCAATTAGATCTTGAAGATAGCGAAGATGAGAATCTATCAGGAGACGAAGATACAGAGGGAGAAGGAGAGGTAAAAGACGATGGTGAACATCAGGAACCCAAGGTACAAGCTGACGTTGATGCCAAAGTGCCCTCGAACCCTGAAACCCAAACTACACAGCCGTCCTTACCATCTCTAATACCCCCACCAGTACCTCCTCAACACCAACAGCCCACACTTCAACCTCCTTCATCAACGACCCCAGCTAAGTCAGATGAAGACTACGAGGATACAGATGCTGACGATGACGAGCCGCCAGTGCAGGAAGCAACGAAACCAACACAAAACTTGCCCAAAACGAGCTCCTCAACCGACTCGCTCAAACCTTGTCTGAACCCAGCAAACACCCCTACTCCTCCTCAAATATCCACTGAAACCGTAGTAGCGATTTCTGGTCCAGAAAACCCGGCAATCTCCTCTCCACTTCTATCTAAACCCAACCCCTCCGTAACGAGCCTAAACAACTCCGAGTTCTCTTCTTCGACTCCTGAAGTAGTCCGGTCTCGTTTCTTAGACACCACTCTCAAGTCCGGAGAATCTACACCGTATCCCGTCGCTTCATGGGTAGATCTGCAACGCTTTGCCGCTTCCAACAATGTCCAGGCAGCAGATCCTATTTTAGACTCTACTGATCCTTCTACCGAACTCATCGCCTCTCCGCACCCTTCTTCGCAGTCTCCCCCTAAAGGTTCCAATAATCTAATTACTACCAGAACTCAACAAAAGCTCTGGTTACAACGTCAATCTATCGACCACCCGCCACCATCCACGTCAAACTCAATGCTTCTTGCTACTGAGCAACGTCGGGATTTTGAAAGAATCACAAAAGAATTCATCAATGTCCGGAGATACCAGAACCCAATTGCTGAAACCATTGACCGCATTCGGACTCGAAGACAGCCTCCAGTCTCGTCGACTGTTCTGCTACTAAATCGGAAAAAACGCCCTGAAACAACCAGCACTTCAGATCCCTACGACACTCTCAGTCAAAGCCTGCCCAAGCGAGTCACCTCGCTCTCAGCGACAACACTGAATGAAAATAATGATTTCCCTACCGATGACACAAGCATAACTAATACTTGGAAAAACGTCACTGCCACGACCGCCGCTTCGACGGCCAATGCCGGCTCTATCGCCTATAAATTGACCAAGATATGGAACGAAGGATGGCACGATCCGGACGAACCAGAAGTCCCTGCTCCTCAGGCTTCTCCGTCAATCCATTCCCAAGCTCAACAGGTCCAACAGCAAATCGCTGCTGCTCAGCGCCAGCTTAGACCTAATGGTGGAATCAAATTAGTGTAGCGTTGGTCGTTATTTATTTATTGGATAGTTTTCAGCCGATTGGCCCTGCCTCCGGCGGCCGGGCTCTGCCCGGACCCGTTGCTCGCTTTGCTCGATGGCTTGGATCGTAGAGAGCGAAGTAGGGGTGCTTTTTAGACGATACAGGAGGGATATCATCCAAGAAAACGAGCAATGACATGGTCTCCGGCGTAACCAACTGGGCCAAGGAACCAATATGTTACGGTTATGCAGCCCTTCCCTTCCATTCAATTACTGGTAGCAGTTTTCTCAGGTTAAGGGAGGTGTCTATCTATGCAGGGAGTTGATTTTCAGTCTACCATGTCTATGCAGGGTATTGAATACTAAATGAACAAGAATAAATACTATATCACCATCATGACCGCAATGAAGAAACTTCTTTTGATCTTCCTTAATGATAAATAGACACTGAAGTTTTTAATTGCATTATTTACGTATTATATAGGACTTCAAACAAGGTAATTCTGTCCTTATACGGAAGGGCTGCTGGGTAAGGAAGGACGTTTTTCCTAAATAGTCCATTTCAGGGGAACGCCAAAGATTATGCGCTCCACGGCCACCAACCTTCTCGCAAAAATAACCATTGGAAAAATCCAAAACAAACTGAAAACAGAAAGACCTCAGTAGTCTCCAGATCTCCTGGTTTTTCTTTAGTAGCACATATAAATATGAAGAGTTACAGACAGCTACTTCTCGAGCGTCGGGGTCCCGAACCCATCCAATATTCAGCATCATTCATTATGGGACGCAATATTCATTATGCGACGAAAAAGTTCAAATATCGCTTTTTTGGCTAATATATATGATAGTTTTCGCCTCTTCTTCTCTTTTTTTCTTCAACCTCAACATTGATTCACTGATTGATATTATTGAATAACTGTCTTACGTCGATTTCAACGGATTTCTACAAACCTCTACAACCTGATAACTGCAAAATGAAAGTCTCTTTCATTTTTCACATCTTAGCAATTGCTATTATGTTTTTTTTAATTAAAGTCACCCTTCCAGTGATACTTTTAGTAATTGGTTCTCTGGAGAATCTATTTATGTCCCATCCGTTCATGTCCAGTTTCTCTGTGTTTGTTCTAGTTGGCTATTCCCTAGAATGGTGCTTTTCCACCGACGCAAGAAATATGGATCTGGGAAATGGACAGATTGATCCTGAGTCATCTGCTATCTCTCTATATGAGACCGTAACCATCTCCAAGCCCGAAGCAGTAAACGATGAGATGGCAGGGTTACACCATATGATTGCCAAGGTCATCGTTGAAATACAAGCTATCTTTAATAGCCCTCCTACCCCCAATAATGAAAACGAAAAACATGGCAACAGCGGTTCACAAATAGAATCTATTGATTCCGGTTTGAACCAGAGTTCTCTCTTGACATCGAAAGTCTCACTATGCTTAAACGAAAACAGAACTATTCTCTGCGACAGAGTTTCAACTATCTCCAAATCTCAAAACGCTCACACACACGTTGATGGTGCATACCACAGAACTCATAATATTGCAGACTCCTATTCTAGTGCTGATACTACGAATAATATTCAGCTCTCAATTGATTGTAACAAGGAAGATGAAGAACCACATAATAAAAACATGTCACAAACAATCAACCCAAGCCATTCAAACGACGGTAATTATAACACTACCACTTCAACTTCAACTTTATCTTCCTCCTGTTACAATACAGCTAAAGAATATGAGCTTCGTCCACTAGAGATTTCTAGTGCGCTTAAACGCAGAAAACGGTCTAATACCCACCAGGTATCTCTTGACCACGTAAATACAAAGCTTGATGGATTAATCCATAATAAATCATCACATTGCACTGGGCAAAATTATACGACTAATGATATTGGAGTCACAATTAAGCGTAACAAGGAAGATGAAGAACCGCATCAGCATAAAAATAACATATCACAGACTATCAACTTGACCCATTCAAATAACGGTAATAATAACACTACCTCTTCAACTTCATCTTCATCTTTATCTTGTTACAATACT
Organism: Sugiyamaella grinbergsii; assembly: GCA_030579895.1. Classification (NCBI taxonomy): domain Eukaryota; kingdom Fungi; phylum Ascomycota; class Dipodascomycetes; order Dipodascales; family Trichomonascaceae; genus Sugiyamaella; species Sugiyamaella grinbergsii. The sequence continues at coordinate 163,392 of JAKTRT010000029.1, forward strand.
CCTAAAGAATCTAGAGAGCAAAAGCTTTTGATTCCACGTCGTTCTGGCAATTTGGAACAGAAAGTCAACGGTGAGCCAAATCAACCTCGCATTGAAAGCCCTGGCGACATTGGATCTCCCGTGTTGCCACCGTCACCGGCCGAAACTGAACTTAATAATGAGACTCCCAACTGTGCTGACAATAGTACAATCTGTCAGCATCGTACCCACAAGCTTTGCCATAAATTTGGTTATAAAGCAAAGCAAAAGATGCGCAAACTATTTCACAAACATGGTTCACCACATTCGGATGCGCATTCCGGCTTAGAAAGTAACTCGCATTTGGTGGATGATCGTAGCGATATTTCTCAAGCAACATTACTTGATTCTAGCCAAACTACTTGTAATTCAGATTCTCAAAGAAAGGACATTGTCCCGCCTACCGCAGACGAGCTTTCTTATAGAGCACTCTTGGAACATCAAGTTGAATCACTAAGAACCGAAGTAGATGCCATGGCATGTTCTAGATTAGAGTCGGAGAGAACTTTGC